>VSWD01000011.1:43026262-43434823 GCA_033119305.1 Pinctada imbricata
GTTTGGTTACTGTAGCATCAGTACTTTGTCAGATACTGAGCTACCCCAAACTTCTTAACCAAGTCACTCAAGCGGAAAATGTAGGTCAGATGCTGCATACGATGCATGGGTTCACCTCAGCATCCAAAGATGAATCACTTGTGCCAGTTTGGTTACTGTAGCATTAGTACTTTGTCAGATACTGAGCTACCCCAAACTTCTTAACCGGACGCGGACGCGTGGGGTTATAGCATAAGCTCACTCAACTTCGTCGAGGTTAGCTAAAAATGATGGTATGTGAAGAAAGGTCTTGTCACATGGAATGTACATGTGAAATATCAAAGCCTATCACTCAGCAATCAAAAGAAATAGCCAATCTAAGATTTTTTGAAAAGTAGGTCAAATATCTAGGTCTTGGTCATGAGGTCAAAAGTTATGATATGTGTAGAAAGGCCTTGTCACAAGAAGGAATACACATATGAAATATCAAAGCTCTATCACTTACCAATCAAAAGATATAGCAAATCTTAATTTTTTTGAAAAGTAGGTCAAATATCTAGGTCAAGGTCATGAGGTCAAAATTATGGTATGTGTAGAAAGGTATTGTCAAAAGGAATACACAAGAGAAATATCAAAGCCCTATCACTTGCCAATCAATAGATATAGCCAATCTTGGGTTTTTTTAAAAAGTAGGTCAAATATCTAGGTCAAGGTCAAAAAGGTTAAAAAATATAGTATGTAAAAAAAGGGCTTGTCACAAGAAATACACATGTGAAATATCAAAGCCCTATCACTTACCAATCAAAAGATATAGCCAATCTTAGATTGGCTGAAAAGTAGGTCAAATATCTAGGTCAAGGTCACGAGGTCAAAAAATATGGTTTGCGTAGAAAGGTCTTGTCACAAAGATTACACATGTGAAATATCAAAGCCCTATCACTTATCAATCAAGAGATATAGCCAATATTAGATTTTTAGAAAAGTAGGTCCAATATCTAGATCAAGGTCACAAGGTCAAACATTATATGTGTAGAAAGGTCTAATCACAAGGAATACACATGTGAAATATCAAAGTCCTATCACTAATCAATCAAGAGATATAGCCAATATTAGATTTTTAGAAAAGTAGGTCAAATATCTAGGTCAAGGTCACAAGGTCAAAAATTATGATATGTGTATAAAGGTCTTGTCACAAGGAATACACATGTGAAATATCAAAGCCCTATCACTTACCAATCAAAAGTTATGGGGTGTGACACCCAAGTGTGACAGACAGACGGACAGACGGAGGGACAGATGGACGGACAGACGAACAACGGACAAAGTGATCCCTAAGTGTCGCTGTGCTTCGCAGGCGACACAAAATGTCAACATCTTAAAAATAAATTCAGAGTATATTTGATAGCGCATGTGGCCAAGTTAATTCGAAGTATGAAAATAAGTACACAAAGCCAAACTAGCTATAGCTTGTCTTATTTAAAAAATCATTAAAAATCGAAAAGTTGATATTTTGACAAAATTCTTTCACAGTTTCATTTCTAGCGATAAATATAAAAATAAAAAGAGAAAAAAAACTGAAAAAGGGAAAAAAAAATTGTTGGGGTCCCGCCAGGGTTTGAAGCTACTCCCCATGGGTCCATTTGGCATGGAAAACATACATTATACCTATGTACAATCTTAAAAAATATTCCTTAAAAATCCAAAAGTGGATATCTTGACAAAATTCTTTCACTTGTAGGGTACCATGCATGAGTACCTCATACCTACAAATTGTCATGACAATCTGAAGAGTGGTTATAGAAAAGAAGCAGAAAATGTTTGAAAATCAAACCCCCCCCCCCCCATCCTTTTTACATAAGAAAAAAATTCATAAAAAATCAAAAAAATAAATTTTAAGCATAAAATACATATCAAAGCATTAAGTAAGTTAAATATGATAAATATGTAGTAAATGAGTGTGTAAAATCATACACTTATTGAGTTATTTAAAGAAATAGTGCAAAAATGTGCATTTCTGACAAAGTCCGAAAAGACGTCAAAAACGCGTCAAAAATTTGACTTCGAAGTGGAACCAAAAATAACAACACTTCTTAAGACATCTCTCTAGATCATCCTGATGCTTTCGGTTTGTCGATACATGCTTCGGTTCTGAAGAAGAAGTTTGTCAAAGGAGGGTACCCCCCGTGACCTACTTTTGGCTGTGGTGGCGCCACCTGTTGACAGATCCGGACGAAAAACAACAACACTTGTAGGGGACCATGAGTACTTCATACCTACCAAGTTTCATCAAAATCCCTTCAGCCGTTCTGGAGAAGAAGTTTAAAATGTGAAAAGTTTACGACGACGGACGACGACGGACGACGACGACGACGACGGACGACGGACGACGGACGCAACACTATGACAATAGCTCACTTGAGCCTATGGCTCAGGTGAGCTAAAAAAAGGACGCGACTCAAAATATTCCCATTAGGGTCGATTCAGAAGCATAATTTAATAAAATCTATCACCAAAGAGCATGGAGGAGATGGTCCTAGGATGTAAACCTCCCTAAATTTCGATGAGTTCCCTGTGGGATTTCGAAATTTTTTCTTCAATCCTTCTGGAGATTTTTTTTTTCTCATTGCAACTAAAGTTCTCATATCAGAATTCAATGCTATAGTTTAAAAAAATCAAAAACGATCGAAAAAAAGGTGCTGTACCATGGGATAGTAAAGTTCCAATATAGTTCAAATCTGATGGTATTATATTGGAACTTTACTATCCCATGGTACAGCTATTTTTTTAGATCGTTTTTGATCTTTTTAAAGTAAAAAAAAAATAGGCTCCGTCATGTCTTTGAAATCTGAAAGTTTTCATACGAGCAGGCTCTGGTGCTGCTAAAAAAAACAAAAAATAAAATTGGAGACGACCTATTTTTTTACTTATAATTTGTTGAATGAGTAGCAATGGTACCAATACTATATTATTCACTCGTCTCCAATGGTGACACCAGAGTGAACTACAGGTTTCCACGCGTCTATATGTCCATTAGACCGTGTATGACACAATGGACTTTCACGATTTTATGTAATATATGTTTTCTGTATTTCTCCCCATGATCATAACATAGGTAGTAAATGTAACAAACCTCAACGTCTTATATCATCAAATCAATTATAGCATATGGTACAAAGCAACAACACAAACATTTTTAGAAAAGG
The DNA here is from genome assembly GCA_033119305.1 of Pinctada imbricata. Lineage (NCBI taxonomy): Eukaryota > Metazoa > Mollusca > Bivalvia > Pterioida > Pteriidae > Pinctada > Pinctada imbricata. The sequence goes on from VSWD01000011.1 coordinate 43,029,445, forward strand.
GTTATTTCAGAGGTACATGTTAGATTTTCGATAAGTGTTTTGAAATATGTAATACGAGGGCTGATTGATATGTTGTGATCCTCGTATTTAAGGATTTGAATTTTATCAGACATTTTGCATTATTTTACTACATCATCACGTTCAGTATCTATACACGTTTACCACCGGTGTTTAAGGGCCTCAATACCACTTTTAAAGAACACCTTATCATCATCGAACTGAAATTGGGTGCCAGAATAGCTGCTTTCAGTTTTGAGGATAGATGAAAGTCTGATAGAGCATGATCGGGTGTATAAGGCGGATGCTCAATCAATCAATCAATCAATCAATCAATCAATCAATCAATCAATCAATCAATAAAGCCACAACCCTGATTGGCAGCCATGGCAGTGTCAAACTTGTGAACAGGAGCATTGTCCTGATGGAACAACACACCTTCAACATATTATATCATGTGGTATTTATTGTTTGTCCTTTTTGAAGAAAATCTATCAGCAGAATACCTTCTGCAACCCAGAAAACCGAGGCTCACAACATATCAATTATCCCTCGTATGAAAAGCATAAAATAAAGATGTTTTAGCCAAAAAAAAAGGAGAGATCTTTTTATGTAGCTTCATCATTCAGAATATTATATTCGTATATGATCTGAAATTCATAGTACTTAGCGCTATTGAAATATTATATTTGCTATGATTTGATTCCTAGTGTCTCAGATAATTTTTTTCTGCGTAAACGATGCATTCCATGTAACTTTTGAAGAGCTGCTTTATGCCATCATATACTTTTCTTTTTTTCCTGCTAGAAAGTGCTTTATTTCTTAAACTTATAAATGGAAATACTTTCCACAAAGGTTTTATACTCTACACACAGTAAGTTTCAAGAGAAAACATCCTGTAAAAACTGTCAACTATTATCAGAGTTCAACATCTGTCCTGAATTCTACATACATGTAGTTAAATAACATGCTGAATTTAAAATTAGGTATTAGAATCTGACGAACAAAATTAAATACATTATGAACTAGGCATGTGAAAAAGTACTTACGAGCCTTTGCTGTTTTTACTATGAAAAAGAGAAAATAATGGAACATTAACAGTTTAAGGCCTTTCCCAACTCATACAACAGCATTGTTGGTACATGCATTTTAATATTTTTCAATTCTATTATTTAAAAACATCACAGTCATGTAGACAAAACACACACAACGATTTTTTTTTATATTTAACATGTCACACGTAAGTGTATATATTTCTGCAGAACCGCAATTCTAGTGCAATTCAAATCAGCAGCCTCACGGCTACTTTCCCAACACCTTAATAACGAGAACACGGCGCCGACTTTATTTTGATAAATAGTGATGAGCAGTGAGCATTAAGTAATTATTTAATATGTACATATATCATGAATTTACATCATACCCTGGTGTTGCTGATTCTCCATTGTGATTTGTTCTAATCATATTCAAATTTCGGGTTTTATACATACCAAACGTAGGATTACTCATACTTTCAATCATAAATAACAAAAAAGGATAAAGATATTGAAGGAATATATATGGGTTATATAGTAAAGCGGCCCCCTTTCAGGGCAAATCCCAATGGTCATTAAGTAATGCATTTGTTTCAATATTTATTCTACAATGTAGACAACGTAAGAAATGATACATGACAAATATGGATAATGACCATATCCCTGTATACAGCACAAAAACATTAGTTTCCACATAACATTTAGTTTCCTTTGGGCTTCAAAAATGGTATATTTTGCCAAAATCTGTAAAAAAGTCATTTTGGGGCTCATTTTCCACAAACTTCCTATTAGATAGTAACGGACGGGCTTCTTAACAACTTTTATGTTTGGATATGTTGTTTCCTTTGCACGTCTTTACATGCATGCAAAAGGAAAAAGTTGTTCACGATCCCGCTTGATGTTATCTCAATGAAAATAATCATGAATTATGCTATTTTCATGAAAAATTGACAAAATCAGCAGTTTTTATGTTATTCATGCACAATTTACAATATCTGAGAAAGCAAGGGGTGGTTTTCATAACTTGTTTTCTCAAAATAAAGATATTTAACTCTCTTACCATGACAACAAAATTTAATTTTGGAGAAGTCGATTTTAGGGGGGCACTTTACTATATAAACCATATATACCCCTTTGAAGACATTTAACATGAATACAGTTTTAATTTAAGAAAAAGAATAAAAATGGAATATAGGTCAACTTCTTAAGAACGCAGAACGTACAAATATTGATTTGTTGAGAAAGATACTGTCTGCGATGGCGAAGCCCGAGGAGCAGTTCAATAACCCCCTTGTTGCACAGCAGTTGTTATGCCATCAAACAATTATCGCCAATGATTGAATAATTCTTCATTTCTAGATAAAGAAAACCGCTCATGGTAGTCAGTCAATGACTCAGTCAATTTTTCAATCATTACTTTAATCATTAATTTAATAATTGAATGCTATTTTTAGGATAAGATATAAATTGTCTCTTAAATTTTATTCACATGTACAAAAACAATGCACAAAAAGCGTAAATTGTACCTTTTGGGCATTGTTACCATGGCAACCGGTGACAAAATATCAACATGATTGATATAAAAGAGTCATAGAGACTTAGGTCTTGCTCAATATACAAAATTAATTGTTTGTCTCTTCATTAATGTAAAACAAATATCATGGCTTTTTTTGTATCGGTATGATAGAAATAGTGCACCTGCTTAATATGCCGAGATTGGTTGTTTATCTCTTCTATGATTTGAGATACTAAATTTAAGGCATTAGATATAAAATGAGGGATAATTGGTTCACCCATTTATTGAGTTTGGAATTCTAAACTTATGACATAGTTATAATATAAAAAATTTTGAAAATTTTCCACCAATGTAGTTTTGAAAAAAATTAGTTCTTATAAGAGTTATCTGCTCTCAATGTTTACATTGAAGTCTATGGAAAAACTAATATTTCAGCCGTGTTTTCCAAGAAAATGATGGGGGTTCAAATATGGATGGATGAAAAATTATAAAAATTGATATTGATCAAATTTCTCTGGAATATTCTAAGTTTACCGTTTAGATCTTTCGCAATTGATTTTTAAAGTTTTCTCCAACAAGGGGAGATAACTCCTAAAAATAACCCCATTAAAAAATCCTTTTTCTGTTACCTACCATCATATTATAAAAAATTGTGCAACATCGAAAGCGATTGAGCTATGTGAAATAATTCATATACATAATTTCAATATTTTGGATATGATTTCGTTCATTATACAACCAATACCTTTAAACATATATAATGTATTTTTTTGGCTGTATATCAACCAGGATTTTATGCATTGCTATGGAAATTTCTTTTTTTTATTTAAATGTACAGACACGCTGAAAACAATTGAAAATTAGCACAAGAATTATAATTGTACTGTTTTGGACATAGTTGCCATAGCAACCGATGATATAATACCAACATTATTGAATAGAAAAATCACAGATACTGTGAACTTGCTGAATGTACCATAATTAGTTATTTATATATCTTCTATGATTTGAGATAACAAATGTAATACATGTATCATGTACATGTACCATGGCTTTGTTTTGGTTGTGTATCTGTTATGATTGTGTGTGTTGCTATGGAGACTTTCTGCCTTTTTTCTATATATCTCGACAGAATTTAAATGATCTTGGGAAAATTTGAATATTACTTATAGGAAAACAGAGAAATTGTCTCTATAATTTAATTCAGATGTACAAAAACAACAGCAACAAAAAAAAAAAAAATAAATAATAATAAAAAAAAAAAAAAAAAAAACGAAATCAATAAAAACGGGGAAAAAATTGCAAAACAATTTGGGATAGTTACCATGGCAACCTATGATGAAATACATACATATTTTCTTTTATTAATTGATTTAAATGTGAACGCTCTTCATATAGCAAAATTGATTGTTTATCTCTTTCATGATTTGAGATACTTAATGTAAAATATATATTATGGGTTTGTTTTAGCTCTGTATCAGTTACAATTGTCTACGTTGCTATGGATAATTTTTTTGCATTTTTTCTATATTTGTCAAGAATTTCAATAATTTTGGTACAGTGGAATATCATTTATAGGAAAACAAAGAAATTGTCACTTTAATTCAATTCAAATGTATAAATACAATGAAAAGCAAGGAACATTTTGCACGAAATGTTATAATTGCACCTTTTTGGGCCTGGTTACCATGGCAACTAATGATAAAATATCATCAAAATTGATATTAGAATGTTACAAAAACTGTTAACTTGCTTAGATACCAATATATGTTGTTTATCTTGTCCATGAATTGAGATACCAAAAGTAAAACGTATATCATGTAAAATGCAGATGTTTCCGAGGTAACCATTTGAAAATTGAATTTATTTTCTTTAAACGAAACAAAAAAATCTCTGGATTTTTCGACATTTTTTTTTAGATTGAATTACTGTTAGGTATTTCTTTAATGTATATATTTCATATTTTTCTCATAGTGAATCAATGATTCATTTGGGCCTTTTCCAATATTTCACTTATGCTGCGTTATTTTTCTATGCATCGCCAAAAATGGTGTATTTTTTGTATTTTTGGAAAATGTGAATATATTATATCTCATATCAGAGATCAATGTATGGAGTTTTTCATAATATGTCAAAATATAACCCACCTGTAGACTATCAATGTGAAAAAAGGACGTGAAAGTTGCTAATTTCGAGATTGCCAAAAGTCAATTTCCAACCAAAATGGGGTTGTATGGTTATCATGGCAACGGATGGCCATATACAAAAACTAATGTCATTTTCATTGTCAGGACATAGTGACAATCATCAAAATCTGAGACATGCGATTTCCGACCCACTTTGATGCTTACACAGAATTACTCCTAGATTCTCCTGTTTATTACCCTCGAATGTGTTATGTATCTGTGTGCATGGTTTAGAACCGATAAGTTATTCTGTACTAAGTCATTCGTCTTCAAATTCAAAAGCGTAATTTAAGGTAGTTCGGTAATCGTTGATTTCTCAATGCTTAGTCTTATTTAGCAGAAAAACATTCCAGCTACTTGCAAATGCAAAATTTCATCATCTTGATTAGACATTGTATAGCTCAGAGTATGCCCCCGTGCTTTCTGTAAATTATTTTGAAATATTTATGTTGATTTTGATATCCCACATAATCTACTCAATTTAAAGTCATAATTTTTTGAAAATATCAGAAAATGAAAGAATCAATATAAATCTTACTTAGATATCATAAAAATTAATACAATTTATGTTCAAAATAGCATTGAAGGAATGGTGCCAATATGTTAAACCCTTTCATTTCGATGATAATTTGGAATGAAATGACAAAATTTCCGAAATAGCAAAGTTATATTTATGGCGTCAAATTGTTGATAAGGTGCCAAAACAAAGCTTCTTCAAGGCGACAGAGCTGGAATGAAGTGCTTATTCTAATTATACTGAAGTGTTCCAACTCTATACCTTCCCGAATAAAAATTCAAACCAATTTATCATGCACCAGACACGTGTTTCGGATATTAAATCTTCATCAGTGATGGCCATATCCAAAATGATTTTAGACATAGTCTAAATTCATGTGGTTATATTTTGAAGTATCATTTCACCCATTATTATTGTTGTTTTGCTTAAACATTTCCCACCGTTCGTAATAATCGAGATTTTCCTAACGCATTGATTTGATGTTTAGTAAACCTTTAAATCAATTAGATTAAGAATCAGTTTCCTTTTTATTTAAGTATGGATACAATAAAAGGACCGTATTTAGTCCTTAATCTCGTGCCGTATGTCTTCCGCATGCAGGAACGATTCTCATGTAGAAAAAAACAATTAGTCATAATTGAAATATGGTGCATTAGAAGACTTTTTTGAAGATGATTTACATTTTGGTGAAGTACTCTTAAGATTCTAAAATTAAGGTCGAAAGAAGTGGGGTACTCGGATAGGAAAACTGATCAAATCGACACCCCCACAAAAAAAACCCGTACAAATTTAATAATATTTAACCTAAAATGGATAAATATCTACTAAAAGAGATCAGATGATATAGATTTCGAACGTAATAACTTTTTGGAAAATAATGAAGTCCGGAACTCAAGATACGGTTTTATTTTGTATTCAATGGCCACAATGTAAGCATTTTAGCGCGAAATACACACTGGCAAAGACAAAAACATCGCTCTTGCTTATTTTGACAAAAACTGAAGTTTGCAAGTCATCAAGGGGCTGAATTTTGAAAATCATCAAGGGGCAATACTCCTCGAAGAATAAGTCAAGTGTGACAAAAGTCAAACTTGCTCTGCAACTATCCAAGACCAAGCTGTGTATCAAATTTCACTTGCATATTTCTATGTTTCGCAGAAAAAAGACTGGAAAACTGAAATTTGAAAGACGGACTAACTGACGGACAGACGGACAGACCGAGAGGAAACTAAGAGTCCCCTTCTGCGTTGCCGGTATGGGACTAATAGATAATGTTTTATCAAGCTAGATTTACCTCAACGCTGATACTGAACGAACGATCGTCAAGTGGGATGATTAAACTATCTTTTTCAATATATTACGTAAACTAAATTCCATCCCTAAGGTAGTTGTTCTCCCTGTAGAGTTTTTTTTATTGTTCTTCTCGAACTTTGGTTCATCTTAAATTTGGACGTTATTTCACCATAGTTTCCATAAAATACATCTCCCCGATTACTACTCGAAGCAGACCCTATGGTATTTAACAGAACAAATATGATACTAAGTGTATGCATCGAACGAAGAGAGGGGGCCCTTTTCCTGTCCGTTTCTCCCTTTCTTCCCCATCTCTCCTCCAGTCCCCTTCTATTGCTTGACGACCCTCTAGCCAACCTCTTCATTCCTCCTCCCAAACTTCTCATCCCCTCTTTGCAACTCGCTCTGGTTTCCCCCACAGAAAAAAGATGCTTATTTTGGGATGTCGTGAATTATGACTTTCTCTGAGGAAAGAATAATAACCTGTTTCTTAAAAGAACATCTTTGAGACATCATTTCATAGATAATACTATGCATGTACATGATGCGTATCGAGCACAGTACTACTGAATATACATGTAATATACAATGTACAAACATAATAAAAAGAATTGAGTACTCACAAAGAGGGTTGCCTCCGCTCTGAACCATCTGAAGAGGAGATGCTGAAAAGTGAAATGAATCGGTGAATATACATTGTATAGCTAAATCAATAGTTACAGTTAAGGATTTCTTTTCTCTCACATGAGACTGATTTGTCCGCGAAATAAGGTGTCAGGAAAAATGTTGTCTCACTCTGCAGGGTGAGATAAGCCCGTTCAGGAAGTGCTTTTAACTGTGACGTCATACATGATTGCAGCGTTAGCCGGTCATAATATCAAAAACAATACATAAAAATCCTCATTTTTTAAGCTCTTTTAGATATTGAAAGAAAAATAATCATTCCCCAGATGTGATCAGGGACACGGAAATCCAACCCCCGTGTCCAGGATTTGCTTTTGTCCAAGACTCGGCAAGCCTCGTCGTGGTACAAGCAAATCCTTGAGACTCGGGTTGGATTTCCTTGTCCCTGATCACACCTTGGGATATATTTTATCATTCTCTTATTCCGGACAGACTTATCCACACATTTCCCCTTTCGAAGCAACTCGCGGTCCCGCATGTTTGTCTCGAACCTCGCAATGTGACGTTATTAACCTTTACGGTTGCCTAGCTATGTCTGACGTGACATAGATCTACATTTAACTCACAAATAATTGCCATGTTTGTAAATTATGTAAAGGAAATTATTGAAGAGAGGAAAATGACTAATCAACCCTTTGTACAGTGACATGGAAATCCCACGCTTGTATCAAAGATTTGCTACGTCCACGAATCGACAAGCCTCGTCGTATCTTTGCATATCTTTTATACTCGGATGTATTTCATCGTCCCTGTACAAAGGGGTCATAGATTATATGATTTTCTTTCGCTATTCACTATTAGACAGTCGGGAGTGTTGTGCGCACGTAATCCAGGATAACCACACCGTCTGCTACTGACGTGGCAGATGGCCGTCCTAAGTCGGCACCGCTTACCCATTGGTCTCGTTGGTTTATGTGTAGTCATTTGTGTTTGATGTTTCTATGATTTGACGTTCCTTGTACCATTACGTCTCTTTCTGTGCGTGTCTTCTTTTGTGTTTTTACAGTGGGTGGTTTGGGTGTTTGCTGTTGGTGCTGCAACTAAGTGTTTTTGGAGATCCCCTCCTTTCTATAAGACAATCAAGATGTGAAAGAGTCCTTGTTTTTTTCCATTCACATATACAAAATGTAGAATCAACACATCAATTTTATTTGATGAAACATTATCAGATGGAAAGTACTTCATGCTCTCAGTTGCTTTTTTTTTTAAATATTTGTAAAGATTCTTATCTTTTTCAATATTTTACATTTATTTCACTTATTTTTATTTGAAACGCTGTTGTTTGATAAAGAATATGGCTTTAAGGTACACCAGTGCCAAATATTACAGTCAATCGCCAACACATGTGCATAATATAAGAATTAAGTATCTTCTTCAGTAGATTCTAAATGATAATGTAAAGAATTCTCATGTCTGTGCTCCGGGTTTGAGAGAGTGTCTTTTTATATTTAATAGAGATGTAACTATTTGTTTTTTGTTTGTGATGAAATTTTGGTATATTGTGAATATAAAATATGAATTTAGTAAAATGATACTTTCATCTTACAGTGATGAGGTTATTTTACACTACCATTGTGCGTTCTTCGAGACCTTTGGGTAATCGGAAAAGTGGGAGGGTTGTGCGCAGCGCACCTAATCCGAATAAACACACCGTCTACTACTTGCATGGCAGTTGGCCGTCCTACGTCGGAAGCGTTTGCCCATTGGTCTCGTTAGTTCATGTGTGCTCTTTTATGTTTGATGTTTCTATGGTGTGAGTTGGTGTTACTTGTCCCTATTGCTTCTCTTTCTGTGAGTGTCTGCTCTATGTTTTTGCATTGGGTATTTTGGAGTTTTGCTGTTGGTGCTGCTACCTATGATTGTTGGAGATCCCCACCTTTGTTTCATTATTTAACCATTGTTTGTTAGCTTTTATCAAGGCTGACTACGAACTTTACGGACAACCCTCGTATATATTTATTGTAATAAATTTGGCATGCTTTATAATTTGTCAACTTGAGCAAAATAATTAATTGTCTCGAAACGAATTTCTTCAGGAAAATATTATTTAAATGAATGCAAGATTTTTAAGTATACATGTATATTTAATGTATCCCTAAAATTGTTATTTTTTCGGCATACATACCAGCTTGATGATCCTTTTGTTCTAAAAGTAAAAGAACTAAGATTATATATAGTACTGATGACTATTTCCATATAAATGCAAATGTAGGACGCCATTTAAAAAAGTAAGACTTTTCTAGATCATCTTCGTTTTAAGTAAAACAAAGTATTAGACAATCAAGTTTTGCAAGAATCGTTGTTTTTTCCATTCACATAAACAATCTACGCATCAATTTTATTGGATGAAACATCATCAGATGGAAAGTACTTCATGCTCTCAGTTGCTTTTTTTTCTTTTTGAATATTTGTAAGGATTCTTATCTTCTTCAATATTCTACATTGATTTCACTTATTTTTACTTGAAACGCTGTTGTTTGATAAAAATATATAGGATCAAATCTAATAAAGTAAGAACAGTTTGTTATATGCTCATCACAAGCGAACCAATGTTAATTGTCTTTATCGATTTCATTGGCCTTTTTTCTTAACTCACTCACGCAAAAAAAAAAAACCAAGATTTTTTTATGTAAGACAAAATCTCTTTACATATATGACATACACATCTGTTGATGTTTTGGTGACGCTATAAATCTAGAAAACTACCCCTTTATGAAGTTTTGTTCAGTATGGGTCATAGTCAAAACATGATCGTATCAATAAATATTTTCTGGCTTTAAGGTACACCAGTGCCAAATATTACAGTCATTCACCAACGCACGTGCATAATATAAGAATTCAGTATCTTCTTCAATAAAATTGTCAAAACACTTTATAACTGATATCGTTAAGGATTCTCATGTCTGTTCCGGTATAAGGAAATGTCTTTTAAGTCCCCTACCGGCAACGCCGAAGAAAAGGGGACTCTTATTATATTAAATAGAGATGTAACTATTTCTTCTACGTTTGTCATGAAATTTTGGTATATTGTTAAGAATAAAATATGACTTTAATAAAATGATACTTTCAGCTCGTAAAAAAGTTCCCCGCGAGGGGTTTGACAGTTAGTGTTTTGAATATTTTCCCTGACATGGTCGCCATAGCACTCTCTATGTAGATATAACCTCAGACAGTGCAATGCATGTATTTTATATATTGTTTTTATTTTCATGCACGAACATCGACGGCGGGTGCGGCTAGCCAACAGGGGATGCTTACTCATCCCGGGCACCTGGTCCCACCTCTAGCTTGCTAGGGGTCCGTCGATGCTCAATTTGGTGCTCTATTGTGAGTACTGTTGAGATTATAGTCAGGATCTTCTTTAACTCATTACAGTGAGGGGGTTATTTTACACCACCATTGTGAGTTCTTCGAGACCTCTGGGTAATCGGAAATTTGGAGGGCTGTGCGCATGTAATCCGGATAACTACACTGTCTGTTTCTTGCGTGGCCATTGGCCATCCTATGTCGGAGGCGGTTGCCAATTGGTCTCGTTAGTTTATGTGTGCTCTTGTATGTTTGATGTTTCTATGGTGTGAGTTTGTGTTACTTGTACCTATTGCTTATCTTTTTGTGAGTGTCTGCTCTGTGTTTTTGCATTGGGTGTTTGGGAGTTTTGTTGTTGGTGCTGCAACCTACTGATGTTGGAGATCCCCTCCCTATTTCCTTTATTCAACTATTGTTTGTAAGCTTTTATCAAGGCTAACCACGAACTTTACGGACAACCCTTATATATATTTATTGTAATAAATTTGGCATGCTTTATAATTTGTCAACATGAGCAATCTAATTAATTGTCTCGAAACAAATTTCTTCAAAAGACGTTTAACATTCAGGAAAATATAATTGAAATGAATGCAAGATTTCTACATGTATAATTAACCTATCCCATAATTGTTTTTGGCATACATACCCGTTTGAGGATCCTTTTGTTCTAAAAGTAAAAGAAATAAGATTATATATGGTACAGACGACTATTTCCATATAAATGCAAATGTAAGACGCCATTTAAAAAGTAAGACTTTTCTAGATCATCCTTGTTTGAAGTATAGCAGCTGAGGATTCAATGATCAAAACATGCATTCCTTGTTGAAATGTCTTCAAATTCAATAGCAACACTTAAGAACAGATACATTTGCAGTATAGACTAGACATGCATGTTTCGGGTACTCAACCCTCGTCAGTGATCCTCAACCTAACCAATGTAATATTACCAAAGTTATTCTGTCCAAAAATGTACCGAAAGACGTACCAGGATGGGTGGGATATGACCCTACAGGACCGACGTTTTAGAAATTTCAAGAAATATTGAAATAGAAGTAAGTTTTTCTAACAATTGATATAGAATTTCGATTTCCGACGGTAGACTTAGACTATTTTGTTTTTCTCGAAGTCAAAATGACATAACGTATTGTAGTTCTGTTTGCGCTCATTGTTAGGGTAAACAAAGAAGTACCAATAGTAGTTTCTGGCATCAAATGTTAACTTCTTCAAATTGAATAGCATCATTTAAGAACAGATAAATTGGCAACGTGGACCAGACATGCACCTTTCGGGTACATAACCCTCATCAGTGATCCTAAATTTAAACAATGTAATAGGCCAAAAAGGTATGAAAGTTACTATGTTGAAAAAGTGTACCGAAAGACGTAGCAGGATGGGTGGGATATGATGCTACAGAACCCGTTTTTTAGAAATTTCAAGAAATTTTGATAACAGAAATTTAGAATGCGTTGAAGAAACGATCAACCGAAATTGATCGAACTTGGCTACATGTGCCCTCGGGGACTCCTGGTCCACCAGCAGTGACACTCACCAAGTGTTATAAATGTTAACGTCTTCAAATTGAATAGCATCATTTAAGAACAGATAAATTGGCAACGTGGACCAGACATGCAAGATCAAGGGGAAAATGGCAAAATTGTGTTTCCATCAATAAGGCAACCTCAAAACCCCGAATAGAGACAGGACCAGGTTCCCAGGAGGAGTAAGCGTCCTCTAGCTGCATGCAACACCCGACGTAAATGTCAAATAGGTAAAAGACGGTCAATTGGAAACATCGTTTCTAGTCAGAAGGTTTCACTCTGGCAGTTTTGTGTGTTTTTGTGTCGCCTGCGAAGCATAGCAACACTTAGGGATCATTTTGTCCGTTGTCCGTCTGTCTGTCGCACTTTGATGTCACATCCGATAAAAGGATAAAAGTGATTCATGAGTGTCGCTATGTCTCGCAGGCGACACATGTATTTCCTTGGAATGATTTTATTGTGTTTGGTGTTTTATGTCGTGTTTGCTGTTCCTTTTCTGTCTATTGCTGAGTATGTATTCTCTGTGTTTTCACTTGGAGTGTTTAAATGTTTTTGCTGTTATTACTGCAACCTGGTCTTGTTGGAGATCCCCTCTTTTATTATATCATGAAACTATTTCTGTTATCAAAATTCCTTGAAAATTCTAAAACGTAGGTCTTGTAGCATCATATCCCACCCATCCTTCTACGTCTTTCGATACATTTTTGGACATAATAATTTTCAAACTCTTTGGTCATATAAAATTATTTAGATCGAGGATCACTGTCGAGGGTTAAGTACCCGAAACGTGAATGTCTGGTCCATGCTGCAAATTTATCTTTTCTTAAATGATACTATTGAATTTGAAGACGTTAAACATTGGAGTTACGTGGCTAAATCTTTTGATTCAGTTTGTGTAAAGATTTGCTTGTCACATAGTTTTTTTTACATTATATACAAACCAATATCAATTGTCTCTTAATTGATTCCTTCTTCAACTAACAACAAATTGTATGAATTTGTAATTTCTAACCAGTAATAACCTACTATCTACTACAAGTAGTATGTTTTGCCATACCATACTTACCGACTGGATCTTGTGTATTGTCTAGAAAATGATAGAAAATATATCAAATATTGTACAGATTCAAGATTATTAAGTTTCAAATTAATGATTTAAGGTATTAGTCGTAACGTTTGCAGAGACCGGACTTTCATTCAAAAATAAACCATATAGTTTCACAGTAAATCGCCTTGCCCTCTGATAAAAATTGCAGATTGGTGATTGAATTTTATTCGATTGAGGTCAAGATAAAATTATTAAAATATATAAGATCCTATCATGTGGTGGAGGTTTTTGTTTGTTTGCTTTGGTTTCTGTTTTATCCTGATTTTATATGCCTTCTGTTTCTGATTTTCTGAATAATCGATTTTGTGCTGTATTTAGGGATATGGTCATTATCCATATTTGTCATCCAATATACTTTTAGACCCTTTTACACTAATCCATTCGGTTCACTTTATAGGACATTCCTGTCCACATGAACAATCAATTGTCGTCATGCACAACCGTGTATGCTTCAGAATGACGTCATCTTATTGTGTTTTTTATCTGCGTAAAAACGAAGAGGCGAGAGCGAAACAAATGGACATTATCGTAAAAGGGTATACAGTTTATCTCATGCTTAGGATAAACGTAAAAGCAAAACGAAATGAAATGAATGAGACTTGAGATAACCATTCAGTATTGAGAAAATTGTGTAAAATGTTTACGGAAAAAATAAGCCTTTGTATTTGATGGTTTGTTTGAATTTGTTTCAGCTTTATTTGTTTGTACGATGCGACGTCCTTTAAAGATAATGTTTTCTCTTACTTGAGAGTGATTTGTCCGCAAACTTTGGTGTCAGGAAAACTGTTTCACCCTTCAGGATGAGATTATAACTATCAACCATATGCTGTCATGTTGGATGAGAAAAGCCCACCCGAGGGGTCTCGTTTCTGGTCAGGGAACGAGGCTTGCCGAGTTCCCTGACCAGAAATCAGACCCCGAGGATGGGCTTTTCTCATCCCACATGACAATGATATGGTTGATCGTTTTTCTCCCATTTCTAGGGTCCTTTCTTGAAATTCCATGAAATCATGAAATCGTCAACTTTATCGAATTCGAAAAATAAAGGAATATTCGTTTTCAGCGCCCTCAAAAATGGTTTATTCTAAAGAATAAACCGTAGTCCTTAGCCTGAATCGGTTTAGTAAGAATTAGAATGTAGAAAAAAGAGTTTTAAAACGAAGTTTTTGTTGAGAGGTCGCCGCTTTAGGTGCAAAAATCATGACGTCACAATGGATTACAACGACGTCACAATATGGATACGGCCTATACGGCCGACGTCAAAAGTAACGCGAGGTACATGTGGGATACAGTAACCCTACATGACGCGTCGCTATGGGCAAACTCTATCCCACATGGGGGCAAATGGGAGAAAAGCACATTCCAGAAGTGCTTCAAACTGTAGCGGCACTGTGACGTCATACATAATTGTTGTACTAGCTGGTCAAAATATGTAAAAGAATACATAAAACCAAACAGCTCTTTTAGACAGTGAGAGAAAAAATAATAAATCACCAGCTGAGATCAGGGACACGGAAACCCCACCCTCGTGTCCCAGATTGGCAAGCCTCGTCGTGGTACAAGCAAATCCTGCACACTCGGGTAGGATTTCCTTGTCCCTGACCACATCTGGAGATATATTCTATTGTTATACCCTTGTCAGTATCTCTATATAAAAATCCCATAGGATAAATGCCTATAAATTTGAATATTTGACCAAGCGGTCAATATTTACATCAATATTGGCCCTAGGGCAATATTTAAAAAAATATTGACCGATAAACGGTACATCGTTTGTGACGTCACGTCATTGATGACGCTATAAGCTCTACCTTTTTTACGCGCTCTTTCTCTTATAGAAGACAATGAACGTAAACATGCCGGGCTTATCGGTTTGTTGCTGCAGAATTGATGTAAGGTATAACAAAACAATTATTGACTGGGAATTCGGGCAATATATGATTTGTTGGACCTTCAGACAAAATATAGCCCTCGGCCTTCGGCCTCGGGCAATATTTTATCTTCAGGTCCAACAAATCATATATTGCCCTCATTCCCAGTCAATAATTGTATATTAATCCTTCGTGTTTGTATAGCGAGAAATTGTTGTCTTCTTCTGTTTGTCCACTTTTTTGTGTCGAGAGTTTATGATCGCTTTGTGTTTTTCAAGGTATTTATGCCTAGTTATTTATATTTCATTTGGTTTTTGGTGTTATGACTTTCATTTCATTATAAACTAAAACAGATTTAGAGTATAAAAACAAACTGCATCAGCTTCATTTAACATTGATGACATCATAATGTCTTATCATGTGCTATGATTTAAATAATCAGCAATAAAAGTGAATTATGATATTGCAATCTTCACAGCTTTGTGATATGACCAATATGTAAGTTTATAAAAAGTAGGTAAAGTCAAAGGTTAAGGTCACTTGTTGCACGGTCTACGTTGTTTTTTTTTCGGTAATTTACACCTTCCCAGACGGTGCAATAATTTTCATTGTAAAGGGGAAAAATCAAGATGGCGTTTGGGGCGTTGACGTGCAGCTAGCGCTCTGACGAAAATGGCCAAATGTTAGTGTTATAATGACTTAAAAGACTTAAGAAAGTGATTGTCATGTAGAAGAAGTCGTGGTCATTATAAAAATGTGCTGAAAGTGACAAAATTTGATAAAAACAACTTTGGATTTATAAACTTTTACATTCAGTCAACCGTGAGTACTCGTTATATGTATATACAACAATAGCAATCAAACGTACAATACAGGTGTGTACAGGTGTGTACAGGTGCAATACATAAACTGGAGAACGAGCGTTCGACGAATGTTTTCATATTTGAACAATAGATCAAAATCAACAGGAAACAAAATGCCCCTAAATTCATCAAGGCGTATTTCGCAGATTGAAAAATCAGCCCCCCTCCCAGAAAAATCAGCGGATAATGGAAATTCTAACGGAAAGGCAGATGATTTGACAGAAATAAAATCTGATTTGGCAGAAATTAAAAAGTCGATAAAACGTACAGAGAAAGCACTGGAAAAATCTGTTAAAAGTGAAGATCTAAGAGAACTGGTAGCTAGTATCGTTAAGGAAATTTTGGCTAAAAATAAAGAGGAGTTGACAGAAATAATAGACGAAAAGGTAGATGAGCGCTGTAGAGAAGTAGAACATAAATTTGCAAATGTGAAAATGGATCTCAGAGATGATATTGACAGCTTAAACATGGACATAGAGACATTGCGCGAGAAACTTGCTGAAAACAACCGAGTTATACGAGATTTACAGAAAAAATTAGAAAGAGCCGAAAATAATGCTACAGATGCGCTCAGAAAAAGCAACAGAAATGAGCAATACTCAAGAAAGACAAATATCAAAGTATGCGGTGTTAAAGAAGAATACAGAGAGAATACAGTTGAAGTTGTTAGAAAGGTGCTGAAAGAAAAAGCGGGGGTTGATATACAAGAGAAGGACGTCGTGGCAGTACACAGAATTCCGGGGAAGCCTAACCTCCCGAAACCCATACTGCTCAAAGTAAATAATTCTGAAATAAAGACGAGTATTATGCGGAAAAGGTCGGATGTTAAAAAAGCCCAAGGAAATGTCAAGTTGGTCGATGACGTCACAGAACTAAACGCAAAGCTCATTGACAAACTATTTCAACATGATGATATCGAGTCAGCCTACTACTATAATGAAAATATTGACATGAAACTTAAATCCGGAAAAGGTAGACCAGTACCGGTTCGTAGGCGCTCTCTTCATAGCTGAACTGACTTCCGGTTTGACAAGCGCCGAATTTAACGTCTTTTGTCGCCTCTCTTCCAATATTTTGTCTGTTTAACCATCACCAAACAATACCACAATGGTTATATAGTCTATGCATGTTATGATCTATATGTTAATAATTTCTTAAAGGCCATTTTGATTTTTGTGTTAGTTTTTATGTTGATTTCCAAACACAATCGGACTCGGACTACTCAAATGATGCTGTATATGCATTTGGACTTCCTACTAGAACTGTTTTTTACTTGCCCATTTGTAATTTTGCTTTCTTTTGGTTTTCTATTCTTTTTCACTCTCCCCTCTGCCCTTGCTTTCTCCTGTGTGAGTGGTGCATATATGTGTGTGAACGTCTATTTCAGTTTCAATCATGAGTGATAGAATAACAATTGCTACTGTCAAGGTCTAGCTACTCCGTCAAAACGTAGAGATGTTTTACTCATTTTGTCAAAGAACTAGAACCTTACATTGAAAGTCAATGGGGCTACAAATGTATCTTTAATTCTTTTAGCTCTAATAGTAGGGGTGTATCTATTTTCTTTAATAATAATTTTGAACTGAAAGTACATAAAGAGAAAAAGGAAAGTACAGGTAATCTATTAGCCTTAGATTTAAGCATTGATGATAATAGGATAACATTAGTTAATATTTATGGCCCAAATTCTGACTGTCCTGGTTTTTATGAAGATGTTAGAGATGTCCTTTTAGAATTTGATAATCCTTATTTTGTTTTATGTGGCGACTTTAATATAACCTTAAATCCAATGTTGGATTCCATAAATTATGTTACAGTAAATAATCCTAAAGCTAGAGAGAAACTTTTAGAAATTATGGATGATCTAAATTTAGTAGACTACTATAGAATTCTTAATCCAGACAAGAAAATTTTCACTTGGCATAGAAAAAACCCCTTTCAACAAGGGCGGCTTGATTATATGATCACCTCAGAAAACTTAATAAATGTAATAGAAAATTTCACTGTAAAATCTGGATATAGATCCGACCATTCGATTGTCGTTATGGAACTGAAATTTAATTCGTTTGATCGGGGTAGGGGTCTTTGGAAATTTAATAATTATCTTCTTCATGATAAAGATTATGTTCAAAAAGTTAAAGAAAAAATATCCAATATAAAATCACAATACTCGTCTTCAAACTTACATGAGCTAGTGGATGATAACACCTCAGAAAACCCTTCTTTTTCTATTAGTGATAGTCTGCTCTTGGAAACAATTTTATTAGAAATAAGGGGAGTAACAATTTCACATGCAAGCTTTAAGAATAAACAAAGAAAAGAAAAAGAGCAATCTCTTATTGAAGAAATTGAAAATATTGAGTTAAATTCTAATGTAAATCAAAACAGTGGTATACTAGAGAAAAAGAAAAATGAATTGGAAAACTTAAGAAAGGAAAAACTACAAGGTTATTTGGTAAGAACAAAAGCAAAATGGGCAGAAGAAGGGGAAAAACCTACAAGGTATTTTTGTAACCTGGAGTCACGTAATTACCTAAATAAGACAATTAAAAAATTAGAGCTGGATAATCAGACATGTATTTATGAACAAAAGGAAATTTTAAATGCTGTTAAAAGTTTCTACCAAACTTTGTATGAAAATAAAGAACATGAACTCAATGACACTGATTTAAATTTAATTTTTCAAGATAGTGACATCCATGTTCCAAAGCTTAACAGCCATATAATAGATAACTTAGAAAAAGACATTACAGGTGATGAAATTTTATTAGTTTTGAAGAATATGAAAAACAATAAAAGCCCTGGTAGCGATGGATACACAGACGAATTCTTTAAATTCTTTTGGTCTGACCTCAAAACTTTCCTTATAAAAGCTATAAATGATGTTTTCCAGAAAAAGACTCTTCCAATAAGCCAGAGATTAGGAATAATTACCTGCATTCCAAAATCAGATAAACCTAGACAATATATAAAAATTGGCGACCAATTACTTTGTTAAATGTCTTCTATAAAATTATATCAGGATGTATAAGCAAAAGAATTAAAAGTACTCTAGATGACTTAATTTCCACATCTCAAATAGGCTTCCTTTCTGGTCGATACATTGGTGAAAACATTAGATTTATCTATGATTTAATGTCTTTTACTGAACTACACGAAATTCCAGGTCTCCTTGTTCTAATCGATTTCGAGAAAGCGTTTGATTCAATTTCATGGTTTTTTGTTGATAAAGTTTTAAAAATTTTTGGTTTTGGTGATAATATTATTCAATGGATAACCATTCTTAACACTCATATTAAAGCTTCTGTACTGCAAAGTGGCTATCTTTCTGAACAAATTCCTATTCAGCGCGGCTGTAGACAAGGCGATCCAGTTGCTCCCTACATTTTTTTTACTGTGTGCAGAAATACTCTCTCTTATGATAAAACAAAACATTGATATAAAAGGCATAGTAATAGCTGATAAAGAACATAAAATCTCTCAGTATGCTGATGACACTTCCTTGACTCTTGACGGTTCTAAAAAATCCCTATTTGCAGCTCTTGATACCTTGGAATCTTTCTCTCTTTTATCTGGTCTTAAGATTAACATGTCAAAGACAAAAATAGTTTGGATAGGGTCCAAAAAATTCTCAAATCAAGTCTACCATCACTCCAGATGGAAGCTGGACTGGGGTTCCACATCATTTACACTCTTAGGCATAAATTTTTCTATAGACTTAGAGGACATGGTTAAGCTTAATTGTGATATTCAAATTCCAAAATTAAAAGCTACAATAAAACAATGGAACCGAAGAATTTCAACTCCTATAGGTAAAGTTACAGTTTTGAAAAGTCTAATAATTCCTAAATTAAATCATCTATTTCTAGCCCTCCCGAACCCAAATCTGATCTTATTAAACAACTAGATAGAGATTTTTTTACCTTCCTTTGGGGCTCAAAATGTAATAAAGTTAAAAAAGCATAATTTCACAATCAACATCTAAAGGAGGACTTAACATGACAGATATTAATTCATTTATTTCTTCTCTTAAATGTTCTTGGATCAGTAGAATATTAAAGGGAGGTCAGCTTTGGTACCAAATTTTTCAAGCAAATTTTGGAGATAATATTGTCAAAGAACTAACTGATTTCGGTGATGATTATATTTTGAACCTCTTAAAAAATTGTAAAAATGAATTCTGGAAAGATGTACTTAGTGAATGGCAAAAAGTAAGAAAGACAAAGACTACTAATATTCCTTCTGAAAATTCTAGAAACATTATTAGCAGTACTCTTGTTCCAGTATGGTACAGTTCTTACATTAAAATTAATAATCAAAGTGTTTTTTCAAGGACTGGTATGAAAAAGGTATATAATATATTGATGATTTCTTGGATGAAGACGGTAAATTATTGAAAAAAGATCAATTTGCTGGAAAATATTCCATTTCCGTTAATATTATGCAATATAACAGTATCTGTAGTGCCATCTCCAAATATCTAAGAACTTTAACATTTGATTCTTCCATTTATGAGAAAACTACCAATCCTTCCATACCATTTTACCTTGATTTCTTTTTTTCTATCATGAAACCCTCAAAATGTATCTATAACTTACTGAGATTTCATACAGAATCCCCAACTTGTTTTGTAAAATGGAAAAATGAACTACCTTTTATACCAGATAGAAAAATAAAAGATGCCTTTATCACTTGTTTTAAAACTACTTCAGATTCATCAATACAATGGCTACAGTTTAGGATATTACACAGAATTTTAGCAACAAATTCATATTTGAAAAAAATAAAGATAAGAAACTGTGATTTATGTACGCTTTGCAATTCTGAACCTGAGACCATTATCCACATCTTCCTACAATGTTCCTATGTTATGCCTATTTGGAATTCCCTCAGTATACATATCTTTAATACAACTTCCAAACGAATAGGTTTTAATATTGAAAATATAATATTTGGTGAGGAATTTAACAAAAGAAACACTGTCATAAACTTTATTATATTGAATGCAAAACAGTATTTCTACATGAATTTTAAGAAAGTTAAAAACCCAACTCTAAATGGACTGATCCTATATTTGAAATTTAAATACAATGTTGAAAGATGCATATCAATTAGTAAAGGTAAACTACAGAATTTTAGCAAGATTTGGAGAGAATATACAAATATATTAGAATTGTCATCTGGTAATAGTTAATATTTCTTTCAAATTGATTTGCTGTATTTTTGTATTATCATATTCACTCATTTTCTACAATTTTATGAATTAACTTTTGTGTATATGTACCTGAATGAAAGTGTGTATGAATGAACAAACTATCCTATCATTTCCTCCCTTTCTCTTTATATTCACAAAAATGTCACTATTATATTGAATTGATCTTTTATTTCAATGATGTGGCTTCAAAAATGTGAATAAAAAAAATTCATTGTAAAGCAATGATTAGATTAATGATTGAAGTAATGATTGAATAATTGACTGAGTCCTCGAATGACAACCATGAGTAGCTTTCTTTAGGTATAGCAGTGAAGAATTATTCAATCATTGGTGATAATTGTTTGATAGCCTAACAATTGCCGTGCAACAAGTGGGATATTCAACTGCTGCTCGGACTACGCCCTCGGAGACAGTAGAATAACCCTTACTTGATTAAAATTTTGGTATTATGCAAAGTTAAGACATTTGTTCTTCATAATTTCATATTATTTAGACTTCCTCTTTTATTTTTCGTCTTCGATCATCACTGATGAGACATGACTCGTAAAAATGTGCATGTAGTGCATTGATATTCTGAAAATGGAATGTTTATTTTAATATTGACAAATGCAAGAGTTCAATGGACTTATCACTAATCTTTTGCCCAAGATAACTTTCACAAATGTTAAACGTCTTCAAATTCAACAAAGTTAGATGGCAGATAATACCTTTTTAGGGTTGAAGTTCTGTCAAATTTCAACAGAAATCTCGAATAAGCGTGAGTAAATCAGATATATTGCCAGTGATATTTTTCCGAGGATCTGGTCGAAAATTTGTTTTAGAAAGATGACCTTTATCAAGCGATTTGTCAATGGTTTTTGTAGTATCATTGTAGCAATATGAATTTTTATCACGCGGTATTTTGATACTTTTGCAGCAACATTGCAGCTATGCGAATTTTTATCAAGCGGCTTGTGAATAAGTTTTGTAGTAATATCATAGCAATGCGATTTTTTATAAATCGGTTTTTAAATAGTTTTTGTGGCACATTGTAGCAATGCGATTTTTTTATCAAGTGAGTTGTAAATAGTAATTGTAGTAACATTGTAGCAATGGAAATTTTTTATAAAGCGGTTTGTAATTACTGTCCGCGCAGCTCTCTTTAGAAATCGGAAAATTGAAGTTTTTTCTACTTTATCGGCAATTTTTGACATTAAAATTTGTATCGGGAGATAGATCTTGAACTCTCATAACTAACGGTGTATGATATATGTCTGTACGACCAATATTACGCTCACAGTGAAGGAAAATAGTGTTAGATAGGGAGTTTTCTATGTTAATTTTAGCCCGACGTCGGCGATGTTTTACACTGAGTTTATGGAGAATGTCGACGACGTCATGCTAAAATTAACATAGAAAACTCCCTATCTAAAATTATTTTCTTTCATTGTGAGCACACTATTGGTCGTACAGACATATATCATACACTGTTAGTTATGAGAGTTCGAGATCTATCCCCCTGTATAAATTTTAATTGGAAAGTATGCCAACAAAGTAGAGAAAACTTCCATTTTCCGATTTCTGAAGTGAGCTGCGCAGACAGTCGTTTTTTTTAGTAACATTGTAGCAATGGGAATTTTTTATAAAGCGGTTTGTAAATAGTTTTTGCAGTAAAATTGTCGTAATGGGAATTTAACACTAGCTCAGTAATTTGGTTCCTGAAAATTTGTGTTGTAATATTGTCGCAGAGCGAATTTAAATTTATTTCTTTGCATATTTGTTCCTTAAAAGATAATTATCTGAGTACATACCATCTTCCTTTAATGACATAGGTCCAATTTCTGAAAAGCAAGAATAGATTAATAAATAATGACTAGATAAATAAATAAACGATAATTAATAAAATAAAAAAAAATAAGAAAATAAATAGATAAAATTAAAAAAGATAACAAAAATCAAATTCGTAAATAGAAAGAAATACCGGTACAAGCTGGTCAAACAAGATAAAATCATTACCTTTATTCTTCCTTTGTTATTTTATCGAAATGTAAAAGTATGATATCATGTATAGAATGTACGAGTTAAATTTTTTTTCTTCATTCAAAGCTGCGAATATAAATTTATCCGAAGTGAATTCTTCATTTTTTTTATATTCCTCGTTTAAATTAGTCATATTTTTCTTAACGGCATTCTCCCTTTAGACATACATACCTGAACTGGGTTCTGGATTTGCTATTGAAATAAAGAAAATTTATATTAAGTTGTGGTAAAAAAGACACTCGCTAAAAGATTGTAAGGAAAAAAACAACAAACATCAGTCAAAAAACTTTAGAAATTAGCACGGGTAATCGATACGAAACACAAAAAACACTCATATCAAATGCAGAAAAACCAACAGCCAAACATAAATCCAATTTAGGCCATTTTTCTGTTTTGCGTCATCGTTCTGGTAGGTTTTGAGCCCGAAGTCATAAAACAAAACAAAAATAAAATAATAGAATTTTTACCTATTAAATGTGTTTTCTACAAAGATTTGAATGTGTATTTTACAAAATTTAAAGAGAAATTGTTTGATCTTTTATATTTCATGTGAAAATGTAAAAGTAATTCAATGATTTAAGATGTTTTATTATCTATCATTCTTTTGCTGACAAAAATCTGTGAATAATCAAATGAAACAGGTTTCTGTCATATATCACATAGTCATATAATATGAAATTTCAACTTTGTTTTATGTAATTATTTGTTTTTCTACCTGGCTGGCTGGTAGCTTTCACAATTTCAGAAGGACGCAAAACACAATAAAAACAAGAAATGGCCTTATTAAGATAAACAAAGATATTCAGATAGTTTTTGTTGAATCAAAAGGCCTTTACGCTGAAAGATATTACCACAATCGAGACACTAAGCAAGAACCTAGGTTATACAAAAACTGCTACCATATGTCGGGAAGTTTTCGTGTTTGTCTAGTTTTCGCTTCGTTGCGAAAAAAGACAGAGATCCGAACCCTTGATCTTGTGATTAGATTGGCGAAAATCAGACTGTGTGAAAAGGTGTAACTACAGGAAAAAAATTTGCGAGGGGATTCCTTTCCGTTTTGACTGGTGAACAGTACTGAATAAAATATGTCACGCCATCGGTCAAAAGAATTGGAAATGTATAGATAGCGTATAGAATATATTAAATATGACCTATTTTGAACCTTCTCTGGTCTCATATGCAATCTACAGATCGATTTGAAAATATGTAAAAATGTGAAATTTGCGAAAAAATGACATACATGACCCACCTTTTTGTTTTCATTTATATGCGTGCCAAAGATGCCGCTAGCAAAAAAGACCAAATTTACAAACATCCGGACATTTAAAGTTATTCAATTCATTAATCATACAAAGAACGTTTTCTTTTCCTGCGAAAAGACAGACCTTTTCATTTTCGCGTAATTAACCGGACCCGAAAATTACTCGAAATACGGTACAATTTGGCTACTGATGATTATTCATTATCTGAAACATGAATGCTCGTTACAACGAATTTTATAATTTTATATCTCTTTTAACTGCGACATAGTTGAAATCTCCTTTGAAGATTCAGGTTCGTATACAATTATTTTGAATGTAAAGAAATGTACATGTATGATGTTACTTATTAGCACATCATCAGATTTTTTTGTTTCGAAATAAAACTCATTCGAAGATAAAATATCCATGTGGGTGCCAATTTCAATAACCTGATTATGGATATCAAAACCGAATGATTGATATGTAAATCGTATCTTGGAAAGAGTATTGTATGTTGAAATTTTGAAACGAACGTGTCAAAGAGCATACCGGAACTATTACAAAAAAAAAACGACAACATATGACTCAGTTTTCGCTTGAACAGTAGGGATTCTTCTGGTTGATGACAAGATCATGGAATGGATTAGTAAGCTCTTGAATGCAACAGTAGTAGATGCAAAGCAGTAGAAACTGTAAGCAACAATTTTAAAAAGAGTTTCAGTTGACTTAACGCTTATCCAAGGTCCCAATTATCACGATAAACAGACGCCTTTCTAACAAACAAGGACTTGTGAAACATTTCGGGTTTGTAAACTCTGATCAGATCTATTACTAGAGATTTGTTTTAGAGGTTCGGATCCGAATAAACACGGTATAAAACCTAACCCTTCCTCTTGTCGGAATTGATGGAGTTGATATAAATGTAGCGCTAGTTTAACTGATCGATATGTGGACATTTTGCGTGATTGATCGATTGATTGATTTAACACTCTGATTCAAACAATAAGTATACCGCAGACGATATCATCCGGATGCTTGGGTTTTTGATTGACAACATTTTTTTGGTGTTTGGAGGAACCGTATTCCAGCAGATAGTGGCATCCCCATGGGTACGAATTGCTCCCCACTGCTTGCGGACTTATTCTTATATTCATACGAAGCTGACTTCATCCAGACCTTGCTCTCGACTGGGGGAAATCACCTCGCATCACAGCTAAATTTCAATTTTACCTTCAGATACATATACGACGTATTGTCCAACAATAAGGATCATCTACATGAAATGTATCCTTATGAAATAGAGATCAAGGAACAATAGAGAGTGACAGATCCGCTTCGTACTTGGATATCTTTCACATAACTAACTTCCCTTTCATGAGTGGCAACATTCCGTATTCTCCTGCTTATGGCGTTTTCGTTTCTCAATAGAAAGGCACACCAGGGCATGTTCCAAATATGAGGATTATATCATTAGAGCCAGACGGCTTGCAAGTAAGCTAGTTGTTCAGGGTTGTATTACACAACGGTGATATAATAAAAGCATATCAGAGCCCCTTTCCAGAGTGATCAGTGACAATCTGCATTGTGATTGAATGGCTGTCATCATCACCACACAAGACATACTTACTTGGTCTGTACATCAAAATGTACATCGAGACAATCACCGAATTTGACCGGTTTTCATGTAGCTGTTGTGACGGATGTTGCATGCGATCAGGAGACGCTGACTCTCCCCGGGCACCAGGTCTCACGTAAGGGTTAGAGTATAGTTTCGAGTTACCAAATCGCGCGGAACGAGAAAATATACTCTAACCAGTATACTTAACATCTCGAACAATTACAAAACTTATCACCAGTAATGATTAGAAAATTACATGAAGTGTTTGAAAGCGTTAACAATGAATTTAAATGAATTAGAAACTGATTAAACTAATGATTAGGCACGGTCCATTTGATATTCTGGGGGGGGGGCTTGGGTTTTTTTCGAAAAAAATAATTTTGCTCTCAATTTTGATGAAAAAAATTAATTTGCTTAAGGTGTGACAGAAAAAAATAATCTTGCTCTTACAAATAATCTGAATTTGAAGAATTACCATAAAATTTCGCTAAAATTATTGAAAATTTTCCGGCTCGCTTCGCTCGCCGCAGTTTTCAAATTGTATCAAAAATTTTTGGCACGCTTCGCTCGCCATAGTTTTCCATGAATACATTATTTACTAATAGCATTTTAAGTTAAGATATTTGAAGATATTAAAAGTTATACGTGTATGTGAATGAAAAAGGGCTTCCTTAAAAGCTTAGATATATTATCAACATTTATGTATTGCTGTCAATACATGTTGCATGTATCCCATAGAGCCATGCAGTTCTTGTAAGCTTGGAAGGAGAACTTCAGTTATTCACCAATTTACAATTCTTAGTAACATTTGAAATAATGTCTAGGAGACCTTCCCCTCAGACCCTTTTATACATGTTATATACATGTACCTTACATAAAATATTGAGAATTGTATTGTAAAAATCTTTTATCTCTCTGTTTAAAAGTGAATTGAATACTTGAACTAATATATTAATATTTAGTGTTTTGAGTAAAAATATAAATATTTTCTATTGATAAAACACAACATTCTTAATATGCGCATCACTTTGTTAAAAAAAAATCCTAGCTCCAACTTTGCCAGAAAAAAATAATTTTGCCCTGGTCCGGGGCGAAAAAAATAATCTTGCTCCGACAAAAAACCCAAGCCCCCCCCCCCCCCCCCCTGAATATCAAATGGACCATGCCTTAGTTAATTACATGAATACTATCACAATGATTTCCCAATAAAAGTCTCACTTTTACAATATCGCAGCATGTATCCAGACATGGAAAATTTATTTTTGGCGAAAACAAAATGTAAAAATATCTAATTTTGACATTATTGAAATTGAAACAGCTTATACAATAGAAGTTTGCACAGAAAGGAATTACTGATAATCCTAATCAGCGATGGGAAGCAGGTCAGATTAGTCTAATTACATGTATAATCTATTGATTAGAGAATGAGTTAAAACTGAATGATTGAAGTTGAAATAAGGATGTAATATATTTTCTTTCTTTTTTTCAAATTGCTGGTCGATCGGGCTTGAGTAACCCTCCCTCTGAAAAGATATTATTCTGGGGTATCATTGCTCAAAAACAGATGAAATAAACAACGCTATCTTTCATTGAAGAAAACATTTTCAGGAACTGATACTGACTTTTTTCTATGAGGAAGTGGCCCCGGGGACACACTCAGGTTTTGTTTAAAAAAGTAGTAGGTGGTCCTGAATACCCCAACTGCCTCTTGAACTGCGCTAGCATTTTTGTCAAAATTTAGTAGAAAAAAAGTTCTTGGAATCGGATCCACAAATGAAGACAAAAAAGTAGGGGGTTCTAACCTCATTTGCAATATAACTGGTCCTATGTGCATGTTCTTTTTCTAATTTATATATCAGCTTAAAGTGGAAAAATGAAGATAATTGATTTCAGATTTTCAGAGCAGTCAATGAAATATTTATTAAAAACAACTTGTATCAGTGGCGAATTATGGCGGTGCGAAGGGGAAAAGGAGGCGGTAGTCATTCTATATTCCGTCCCAAGTTTTACATTTTTGCTAGGTTTAATGACATATTTCATGGGGGTCTTTAACCCCCCCCCCCCCATCCGCACTTGTTATTTTGACAAAAGTTTAACGTCTTCAAACTCATTAGCATCATTTTAGAGCAGATAAATTTACAGCATGGACCAGACATGCACGTTTCGGGTATTTAACCCTTGTCAGTGATCCTTAATCTAAACAATGTAATATGACCAAAATCTGAAAATTATACCATAAATATACCGAAAGATGTAGAAAGATAACTGGGATATGATGCTACAGGACCCAGGTTTCAGAAACTTGAGAAAATTTTGTAAACGGAAATTTTGAAATTCGTTTGAAATTGTCAATATTGAGATATATGTTGAAGAAACGACCAACCGAAATTGATCGAACTTGGACTCTTGGTCCACCAGCAGTGACACTCAAAAAGCGATGCAAATGTTTAACGTCTTCAAATTCATTAGCATCATTTTTAAACCTTATCCACACCACCACCACCCTTCCCCTGAAGAGGTTTCTGGATCCGAGATTTTTGAAATTACATTACAGTCATTGTAGCGTAATTCTTGTATATTTGTCGGAAAATTCTAGCTTATATGTATTTAGCAAAATAGTTTGTTTTATTTCTAGATTATAAGGGAAAATTGAATCCAAAAAGTTTTTGATTTGATGATTCCATGGTACAATGACTCTCTATAGCCAGTGGAGCGTGGTACCATTAGATTTGCTGACTAATTAAACTCATGGTGAGAGGTGTGAAGTATACACTTATTCAGAATGTTGTTCATTCCGGGGTTAGCAACCGTTCCGATAGGAATTCTTACGATTTGGCCTTAAATTCTCGACTTTGAGACTGAATATCTGTTAGGTATTTCTTTGATCTTTATTGATATCTTTTTTTGTGCAGGCTCAATAAATCTGTGCTTAAATACTTTGAATATTTCTTTATTGAAATAAAATCACCTTCGTCCTGTAGTGGCATAGGTCCATTTCCTAAATGAAATAAATTAATAAATAATGACTTAATAAATCAATGAAAATTAATAAGATTAAAAAAGTAAAAAAATAAATGAATAGAATAAAATAAAGATAAAAACGAAATCAAATTCGTTGATAGAAAGAATTGCAATCTGGTCAAACAAGATGAAATCATTTTACTTTTATTCCTCCTCTGTTATTTCGTAATGTAAAAGTATGAAATCTTGTATAAGAAAGCAACGAATAAAAATCTATCCTAAGCGAATTATGCCTCATTTAGATTATATTTTTCTTGACAGCATTCGCCCTTTAGACATACATACCTGAATTAGGTCCTTGATCTGCCATTAAAAAAAATAATTGATATTTAGTTGTGGTAAAAAAGACACTCTCTAAAAGATTTTAAGGCAAATAAACCCAGCAAACACCAGAAAAAAAACTTCAAAAATTTGCACGGGACATCGATACGAGACACAAAACAAAGGAGGGGATCTCCAACAACACCAGGCTGCAGCACCCAAAGCAAAACCCCAAAACACGCAATGCAAAAACACAGGCCAGACAAGCACAAAAAGAGACGCAAAAGGGACAAGGAACGTCATCGCACAACACAGAAACATCAAACACAAAGGACTACACATAAATCGACGAGACCAATGAGCAATCGGTGCCGACTTAGGACGACCATCTGCCACGGAAATAACAGAAACACTCACATCAAATTCAGAAAACCAACAACGAAACATTAATCAATAAAATCAATAAATGAATAAAAAGAAATAAATAAAACTAATCAATAGATAAATAAAACTGAGGGTGACCAGTTTGCATCCGGCGCTTATTTCGGAAGGCAATTCACCTGAATTACTAATAGTTTGGTTATCATTACAATTCAGTTAACAAAGATGAATCAAAATGCATTCTCACTGAAAGATAATACCACAAACGGGACTGTAAACAAGAACCTCCAGTCCTGTTCACTAAATTCAGAGCACTCGATTTATTCTGTCGTCTAAATGTTTAACGTCTTAAAATTCAATAAGAATTTTCCTATTTATCATTGTTTTTAAGATTTGACCTCCATAAGTCCTAACTTGAAATTAACATCGCAGTGGTAACAACCAGATGTGGATTTTAAAGATTTCGAAGGAACTTTTAGAACATCTAAAATCCACTCATTTTGCAGCTACGTTAAGGCACTCCTCGTTTTTACGTTGCAATATTCGTGTCATTTTTAAAAGACATTTTCAATAATGAAAAAGGACATCCTCCAATAAAATTTCTTTATGTATTTGGTATCAGTATTTAACACTAAGCTTGTACTACACATTCAGCCAATAGTGATGTCATGTGCCACATCACAAGTCACATGACAACTATTTATAACATGCAAACAATGAATTGTATAAAACGAGCTGCAACGCCATTCCTGCAATTACAGTCCTTTGCTTACTACCAAAATACCTTGTAGGTATTGCCATTTATGAATTCAAGTGCGCACTTTTATTCTTTTTTATATTTTTGGAATAAAAGACGATTTTTATCTAAAAAATGAATAGAACAGCACTAAACTCCCAGTATATTCATATATTTTAAATAGTCATAGATAGAATTGACAAAGTGCCTACTTAGATCATGGAGGACAACCATCTATAGGACTAGTTTAACGCGACCCCAACACATAGCATTGTAATTTCAGCCTGCGCCATGCAATTTTATACCATCACCCTACGACGATATCTTTTTCAAACGTATATGTGACTAGCGAAGGGAAGCAACTCGTAGTTTATAACAATCAAGGTCGACTTCGCCGATTTCGTTCTCACAGTTTTGTGGCCTTTAAACACAAATATTTACCTGAGAAGATGAAATAAATACTATGTTGTTTAATTGAGGAAAATTTCATCGTATTTCAATCAAAAAAGTGAAAAGATTAAATCTTTGGCAATCAGTGAAATGTATTTTACAATTTCATCACTCTGACGCAACGGTGTGGTGGTGTAGTGGTGATGACGCAGGACTGCAACTTCTAATATATGATCGCGAGTTCGATCCTGGGAAGAGGTTCATTTTTTTCAAAATATTTACGAAGCTTTTGCTTTTTTTAATTGTTGACTCAGTGAGAGGCACCATGGTATCAATAGGCATTGTTTCCGTATATTGTATATGCTTGTACTTATTAAAAGAGCTTTGTACAGTACAGATAAAATATGTTGTATTAGGAAAGAGAAGATGAATTCTGTAACATTTCGTTACTAACATATAAATTATAAATTTTATTTTAGCTTGTGATATTCAATTCACGTGGTCTAAGAGAGAGAGAGAGAGAGAGAGAGAGAGAGAGAACAAACAGGGAGACATGAAAATTTTATATCATTATTTTTTTTTCATTCTAATTAAAATCTAAAAGAATACCACAAAGAAAATGCATGTCGTACAATTATTCATAATTGCCAAAGTCCAATCTGAATGTTACGCACGCCACCTTACTTAGTAACTTCCAGCATTTTCATTTTTCAAGCCCCTTTTTTTAAGTTGTCGTCGGTAGTATATTCTCACCCCTCTTTAAATTTGGCCTTTATAGAGAATTTATTATATGATCTTATCATTATTATTTCCTTGCTTTCACTTTGTTTAGATTGGTTAGGCTGTATCCTCAGTTAGTTTAACGTCAGATTAACAAGAGCCCCAGGGGGCACAACGCTCACCTGATACCCATGCACGCTCTGGATTTGCCGACAAGAAGTTATTTGGTCCGATAAAAACTCATCATGTATCTATTATTTGAACAGATAAAAAATTCCCAAATGTCTTAACAGTGTCAGGATCCTGTCGTTTTATGAGAGAAAATGTTTTATTATTCACAACCTCAGGCCTCTGTGTTCATCTTAAAAATATTATACATATAAGATGACGAACACAGTGGCTTAAGGTTGTGAATAATAATTTATTTTCTCTATTAAAACAACAGCTTCTGTGGTCCAACATTTCATTGGAAGATTTCAGGAACTCTGAACGGAATTATTTATTTTCAAGAATTTCAGATATTAAATGTCCTATGCATTCTCAAAATCCAGAGGAAGAGATTACTCATTAGAAGTTCTTTCAACTTTCAAGAAATCAGTCCATAAATTACTTCATCTAAGAGAGTCTAAGACAGAGGAAATTCGAGCAAACTTTATACATGATAACAAGTATATGTTCCAAGTACATGAATGATAACCATTATGAAAGTGTTCCAAGTATAAAAATCTATTCCGTTTGTGCACTGTATCTCCTGAAATGTATCGCAGTACTACTTTGCGGTTTGTATTGCAATGAAGCGCCTAGCGGAATACGATGCGCCTTGGGGACGAAGATGAATTAATGTGGGGCGCATAGCTCAGTCAGTTGAGCGCCGGATTTTCAATCTGAAGATCCTAGGTTCGAATCCCGTTGAGGGCGGACTTTCTCAGAGGTGATTTATCATCTCGCCCCCACCTGTTCTCTGACTCGGAGGGAACTAAAACGGTCTGAGTGGCCCCTCGGCAGCTGCGGCTGAGGAGATTGCCTCGTGTGATGGCACGTTAAAAGCCGTTGGAAATACGGACCACCCACTGTAGTACATAAATCACACCTTCCCCGAATACACCGCATACACTTGCATACATAGTGGAAGGTACCTTGTATAGAGCATGGTGAACGAGTGGTGAGTTGTGAGTGTTGAGGAGTAGTGAGAGGAATTTGAAATATTGTCTTGATATATAATGTCAAAGTTTAATAATATGTGATCCCCTCTGGGGAGTGCTCCGATAAGCGGAGGGTGAAGAAGAAGAAATATCTAGGTCATTGTCCATTGTCCTGTCAAATAGTTCCGATTATTTTCTTATTATTTTCAACAATTGGTGGAAAATACACACACTGTTTATCTTGAATTGTCTTCCCGTGATTGTTTACTAGATAGATGAAATAAAATTTTGAATTTAGTTTAAAGTGTGTGAGACATCTACATGTGTGGAAGAATACGTGTGAAAAATGGGTCCTCAGATCATAAAATTCGAATAATTCCGGTCCGGAACCAGGTGCATGGCTTTGAAAAAATATTAAAAAAGTTGTGTACTTTTAATCTTTACGGCATTTTTTTTTTGTGATTCAAATAAAATTTCTTCATTCAAAAGTAGTATCAATGTGTTTAACCCGGTGCGATTTGAGAATTTTTCTCCTATTTTTGGTAAGAAAACAGTACATTATACCTATGTACAATCTTAAAAAAATATTCCTTAACAATCCAAAAGTGGATATCTTGACAAAATTCTTTCACTTGAAGGGTACCATGCATGAGTACCTCATACCTACAAAATGTATTGACAATCTGAAGAGTGGTTATAGAAAAGAAGCAGAAAATGTATGAAAATCACCCCCCCCCCTTCCTTTTTACATAAGAAAAAAAATCATAAAAAATTAAAAAAATAAAATTTAAGCATAAAATACATATCAAAGCATTAAGTAAGTTATATAAGATAAATATGCAGTAAATGAGTGTGTAAAATCATACACTTATTGAGTTATTTAAAGAAATTGTGCAAAAATTTGCATTTCTGACTAAGTCCGAAGAGACGTCAAAAAAGCGTCAAAAATTTGACTTCGGAGTGAAACCAAAAATAACAACACTTCTTAAGACATCTCTGTAGATCATCCTGATGCTTTCGGTTTGTCGATACGTGCTTCCGTTCTGAAGAAGAAGTTTGTCAAGGGAGGGTACCCCCCGTGACCTACTTTTGCCTGTGGTGGCGCCACCTGTTGAGGGATCCGGACGACAAACAACAACACTTGTAGGGGATCATTAGTACTTTATACCTACCAAGTTTCATCAAAATCCCTTAAGCCATTCTTGAGAAGAAGTTGAAAATGTGAAAAGTTTACGACAGACAGACGACGGACGACAGACGACAGACGACACACGACACACGACACACGACGGACGACGGACGCCGGACGGATCGCTATGACAATAGCTCACTAGAGCCTTTGGCTCAGGTGAGCTAATAAGGAAAAAAAATTTGTTGGGGTCCCGCCGGGGTTTGGAGCCACTTCCCATTGGTCCATTGGGCATGGAAAACATACATTACATGTATACCTATGTACAATCTTAAAAAATATTCCTTAACAATCCAAAAGTGGATATCTTGACAAAATTCTTTCACTTGAAGGGTACCATGCATGAGTACCTCATACCTACAAAATGTATTGACAATCTGAAGAGTGGTTATAGAAAAGAAGCAGAAAATGTATGAAAATCACCCCCCCCTTCCTTTTTACATAAGAAAAAAAATCATAAAGAATTAAAAAAATAAAATTTAAGCATAAAATACATATCAAAGCATTAAGTAAGTTATATATGATAAATATGCAGTAAATGAGTGTGTAAAATCATACACTTATTGAGTTATTTAAAGAAATAGTGCAAAAATTTGCATTTCTGACTAAGTCCGAAGAGACGTCAAAAAAGCGTCAAAAATTTGACTTCGGAGTGAAACCAAAAATAACAACACTTCTTAAGACATCTCTGTAGATCATCCTGATGCTTTCGGTTTGTCGATACGTGCTTCCGTTCTGAAGAAGAAGTTTGTCAAGGGAGGGTACCCCCCGTGACCTACTTTTGCCTGTGGTGGCGCCACCTGTTGAGGGATCCGGACGACAAACAACAACACTTGTAGGGGATCATTAGTACTTTATACCTACCAAGTTTCATCAAAATCCCTTAAGCCATTCTTGAGAAGAAGTTGAAAATGTGAAAAGTTTACGACAGACAGACGACGGACGACAGACGACAGACGACAGACGACACACGACACACGACAGACGACGGACGACGGACGCCGGACGGATCGCTATGACAATAGCTCACTAGAGCCTTTGGCTCAGGTGAGCTAAAAACCGAATCATCTATTTTAATAAAAAAAAAAAGAATCCATAAAGCCTTCAAGCTTTTCTAAGACTTTGAGTAACATCCGCACGTGGTTGCTAGGCAAGCATTTCATAAAATATTTGTATAGTACGTTATGCCATTCAAGTAATTTTACTATAGATGAAAGTTTTAACATATTCAGCAAAACATTCAACCATGTATAAAGATCTAACTCGATGATAAATGACAATAAAGAGTATCAAAATCTGCAAACGACAATAGACTCCGTGTTGATGACGTCAAAATCTGAGGTTGACGTCATTTCGCGCCATATTTGAAGACGTCATTTCTGAGGAGTGCCTTAACGTAGCTGCGTTTAGTAAAGTCCATTCGATCAAAGCCTGTGATTTTTCGACACTTTTCACTACAATCCCACATTTTAAATTGAATGAAAGACTCGAAAAAAAGTAATGCGTTTACAAGTAAGAACGGCAATAGCAAATACAGATTTATTGTTGTTAACTATGACAAAACCTACTTTGTAAAAGAATAAGATAATATTCAGATGTTAAACTTTCTGATCGACAACATTGTTGTGGTGTTTGGAGGAAAGATATTCCAGCAAATTGTCGGTATTCCAATGGGGACCAATTGTGCCCCACTCCTTGCCGACATTTTCCTTTATTCGTACGAAGCTGAATTCATTTAATCTTTGGTCTCTGAAGGGAAAAGATACTTAGCCTCTGACTTAAACTTCTTTTATATGTAGATAGACGATGTGTTGTCCATCAATAATCCAAAATTCGCGGATGATCTTAGCAGTATCTATCCTTCGGAGCTTGAAGTCAAAGAAACTACAGAGACAAATAATTCAGCATCCTATTTGGACATGATGTTGTCCTACGACACTGATGGTCACATGGACACCTCACTCTATGACAAACGTGACGACTTCAATTTCAGCATTACAAATTTCTTTTTCTGAGAAGCAACATCCCTTCATCGCCTGCTTATGGCGTGTTCATATCTCAATTGATACGCTATGCCAGAGCAAGTACTAAATACACGGATTTTGTTCTGAGAGCTAGGCGTCTTTCAGATAAGCTTCTCAGTCAGGGATATGTATGTGACCGACTATCATCGTCACTGAGGAAGTTATACGGTTGATATGGGGAACTCGTCATACACTATGATGTCCAACTCTCCAGAATGGTCGATGATATTCTGTCATGGACCATTTGAACAATCCAACCAAAGATTGTACTCTATGTCTTCCGAAATGGAAGTAACCGGATATGGTAGTTCTACCGAATTGAAGCGGCGGGTGTTGCATGCAAGCAGGATATGCTTACTCTTCCTTGGCACCTGGTCTCACTCCCATAACGGGAGTTCGCTTCTTTACATATGGTGTTTTGTATGCCTTCGGTTTCTAATTTTCTGAATTATCGATTTTGTGCTAAATACAGGGATATAGTCATAATCCATATTTGTGATTCAACTTATCCTATTAGCTGCCTTCAAATTTAAATACGAAAAATAAAATGTCTACGGGAGATTCCTATGCTAATTTCAAGCCGCCGCCATATTGTTCTCCGTGTCAACAATAGTAAACAGTGACGTCAAGTCGTCCGACAGCACGCATTTTCAGTGGTTTAACTACAGTCTCACTCAGTATATCGTGAGAGAACCTAATTAGTCCCTCAAACAGGATTTCAATAAAAATTGATGTGTCAATATTGGCTTAGTTTGCATTCTTGTATTGTTAGGACAGAAAATCCCGTATAATATATATACATATATATTTATATAAGACAACTATTACTATTAGACATTTTTCATCGTGACGAACTTTGCACTCCGAACTTCATACTTCGCACTTCGAACATTGAAGAATCATTGGAGTGACTGTCATTTACGTATAAACTCATAAGAGGAGTCATAACATCTTGATTAGTATACTCAATGGAATTGTTATATTAAACTTCCTGTACTACTGGTGCGTATTTTGGCAACCCATTTATAAAATTTAAAGTGCGAAGTTCGAAGTACGAAGTGCGAAGTTCGTCACGGTGAAAAATGTCTATTATTAATTAATAATATATCTTACACATTTAATACTTCGAGAAGTATGTTTTGCTGCATGCATAAATACCCATTTATTAGAAATTGATAATATCCGCACTTACCACTCATCGGCATCGCCATCGGTTGAGCTGCTGCATGAGTGTAAAGAAAGAGTACGAAAATGAATTGAACATAGTTTCTAAAATATTTTTTGTTTAAGAAAATAGGGATGATTTTAAGTTGAGAGAAATACTTTAAAATAGACAAATGAATAAACAAATAAATAAATAAATAAATAAATAAATAAATAAATAAATAAATAAATAAATAAATAAATAAATAAATAAATAAATGATGAATATACCACCCAACCGCCTAAAAAGAACTTCAAATTCAGAAACGAATGATACGAAATGCATGTGTGCAATAAGTTATTCAAATCTATTAGGTGTCTATAATTATGAATTACACTGATTTTTTTTTTTCGATTTTGTAAAAGTTAAACTACTGTCTCCGAGGGCGTAGCCCGAGGAGCAATTGAATAACCCACTTGTTGCACGGTCTACCTTGTAGACGGTAATTAACACCTTTCCAGACGGTGCAATATTTTTCTTTGAGAAGCAATGATTGAATTAATGATTGAACTAATCATTGAATGATCAGCTGAGCCGTTTATTGTCCTTAACTGACCTGACGTCCATTTCATCCCGTTTTGAAAATTCAACATGACCAAAAAAGGAAACGAATATTCCCATTCATGTGTTTAGCAATCACTAAAGAAGTCCCGCAATTTACAGGTTCATATCACGGGCGGATCTAAATTTTGTTTCCCCAAGAAGGCGGGTCCAGCCCGTTAAAAGGAAAAGGATTCCAGCCTATGAGTTTGAAAGAAGATACGTAAAAACGGGAAACGTGTTTCTTTTGGGGGGGGCGGCGCAAATCCGAGGGGAGGGGTCACGACTCCATGCGCGCAATAGATCCGCGCTTTTTAAAATGTTTTAATATGCATAGGATCAGCTACGAAAGTCTAAGACTTCTGCGATTAAAATAGTTTTTAACAAAAATTAAGATAAAACAGCGGAATATTCCCGTAGTTTGGAATATGTGTTGAAAAATCCTAAACCTTAGCAAAGTTCATGAAATGTTCATTTTTCCATACCTTTTCTAATACACATATTGAACTTATTTTGATGTGGGATTCATCTTTTGGTATAAGTACAGGTCAAGGCAGAGTTGCAGGACATGGATTAATGCCGGTAGGGGACTTATATCGCTTGCAATTCATACATTTATTGTATCTAAATGAGTAGGAACAAAATTGATTTCCTCTCGTAAGACTGGCAACAATTGTAATACAATATATTTTACTACTTCGAGAGTAATGTTTTTGCTGCATAAATACCCATTTATTAGAAATTGATAATCTCCTCACTTACCCATCATCGCCATCGGAGCTGCTGCATGAATGTAAAAAAAAGGGTACGGAAATGAAGTACACATAGCAAATATGCTTGAAATATGCCTTTTTTAAAGACTGCTTCTTGTGGTCTTCCACAATATCGGAAAGGTAAAATGATAAATTAGCATTAACAAGTACATCATATAGCTTCAGTAATCAGTCTTATAACAGCACGAATAATAATATACTTTACCACCATCTCTGTTTTAAAATATTCATTCTTAAAAGAGATATGAAAGTGCATACCTAAATATGGAATAAACACAATATAGTTTACAACATGAAAAAAATTAATAAATAAACTACATTATGGGAGTCAGATGATGGAAATTATAAAATCATTCTCAATTTGAAATGATATCGAAAAAAAAATGTGTGTAATTGTTTCAATTTTTAACATATTCTATATATTGTTCTGTTGAAAAAATAGAACTGAGAAAAAACAAACAAATCAAAAACATAACAAACACAAAAGACAAAAACAAAAAAAGACACCCCCCTCCGAAATTGTGAATTAATGATTTATTCAAAATGAATATGCCAAGAATGAATTTAATTTAGCAGAAAAATAGCCTTTTCTTTGAGATCAAAGGATATCAGTATATAAGCAATATTACACCACAAAGTAAATGGTTTTCATAACGTCACAGATTCCCATATTTACGGCCGCTGAGGGTAACATGGTCGTCTATTTACGACCAAACAATCAAATTTGCAGTGAGACAAGTAGTTTTTGAGGGTTTTAATACTTCGAACTTAGCTTACCGACTCATTTTAAATAATCTAAAAAGGTATCATTCGATTGATTCAGAATTAAGGTAGAGTATCCCTCAGGTCTTATTTGCTGGTAATTTTTACCTGGATACCCTATCTTTTCTCTTCAGATTATTTGTTCAGATTATCAAACCAATATGGTTCTGGGAAAAGAAACTTTTATAGTTACATTTTATTACCTCTAAAACGGGATTTTTCTTACTTTTCCCATAGGGTCCAATAGTCTGGAATGTATCACTGGGTTGGGTGCATTCCCCCCCTTGACCCTCCAAAACCGGCCTAACTTTGTAGCATTTTTTGCGCTCTTTCAGATAAAAATTTGCCTCATGGAAATTTCCATTGCAAAAGTGGTGTTTTTTGGGAAAAACATGTTTTTTTAGTCAAAAATCACTGAAAATAGGAAATAAATTATAACTTTTATATGGTTGATGTTTATAAAAATTGAAAAGTGTGAATATATATTATTCTTGATGTTCTTTCAGATGAAATAAGTTGCAAGTTCCAATTCCTTATTTTACTGTGTATTTTGAGGTAAAAAAGTCGAATTTTTGCCAAAATTCACAGAAATTTGAGGAAATTTTAATTTATTTCTGCTTCTCAGCTCCTTAATATTGCATATGATCGTTCAATGATGATATAAAAAATCTTTAAAGTCTCCTCTTTCAAATGACATATATTTTATATTCTTATTTTTTTGCAAAATTCTCGAAATTAATTATTTTATACAGAAACCTGTATTTTCAATAAGAAATCTCAGATTTCTGTATATCTATTTAAAGAACCCTTATTTGTTATGAAAGCAATGATTGAAAGCTATTTTCTAGTGTAACTTTTCACACTCTATCAGATTATATATGTTTTACTAACATTTCATTCAAAATCAAAGTGTTTTTGGTGAAAAAACGTATTTTTCATTTAAAAATAGCTGATTTCTGGAGAATATCCATTGAATCTATATAAGTTCTTGAAATGATAGCAGGAATGTATTTTGAACTGTAGTTATATAGGTTCACTCATAAATTACATGTATGAAACATAAAACATATTTTCTACTTAATTTTGGGGGAAAATGCCTGTTTTTAGTCTAAAAATTACAGATTTCTGGAAAAATTTTATTAATTCATTTTCTTTGCTAAAACTGTACATTTAAAGCTATTATCATCATGGAAAGAAATCATCTTGTTAGATGATTGTGAAATTAAATGTAATAATTAATTAAAACCATCATTTTTGGGTAAAATATGCATTTTTTTATGCAAAAACCACTTATTTTGAGAAAATAAGAACTAGCTCTTTTAATTTGCCTAAATTGATATGTTTTAGCTTTGATATTATGCTTTTTCCTATCATAAATGGATAGAAATGTTATTTGACAACTGAAATTTAATTTATATCTTATTTTGGGGCAAAAAAACTTATTTATGTGAAAAATTCACTTATTTCTGTTAATATTTTTTAAATTTTATATTTTTTATTTAATCAACACTGGAATGGTTTCATATAATTGGATGGCATAAATCAAGATCAAGTTGAAAGAGTTAGAAGAGAATTCTTTGATCATCTTGCTATTTTGGGTCGAAAGTCTCGATTTTTATTTAAAAATCGCTAATTTCTGGAAAATCCTAATTACTATGAAATCAGACGTTATTATTTATATTCAAAAGAGTTCCTGGGTATATCATAGTTTGTCCTTGTAAGTCATATGCATTTGAAATATCCTCTGTTAATTCAATTGATATATTGAGGCAAAAAAACTAATATATGTGCCAAATTCACTTATTTCTGTGAAAATTGTTTTAAATCTATAATTTTTATTCAATCAAAGCTGGAGAGGTTTCATATAATCTATATATAATCATAAAATATGTTTTTTATTTATTTCATTTAGCCTATATCAAGAAACTTACTATAGAAAGTCTCATATTTCAAACTATGATTATTATTCTCTGTATTTCCTATTTAATTGAAATATAAGACTTTCAATAGTAAGTTTCTTGATATAGGCTATATATTCATATAAAACATATTTTTTGCCCCATAATACCAATCAAATTAACAGAGGATACTTCAAAAAGATATGACGTACAAGGACAAACTATGATATACCCAGGAACACTTTAGAATATAAATAATAACGACACATTTCATAGTAATAAGGATTTTCCAGAAATCAGCGGTTTTTTAATAAAATTGAGATTTTCCACCCAAAAAGCAAGATTATCAAAGAAATCTCTTCTAACTCATTAAACTTGATCACTTTGATGCCATCCAATTATATAAAACCTCTCCAGCTTTGATTGAATAAAAAATATAGATTTAAAACAATTTTCACAGAAATAAGTGAATTTTGCACATAAATTATGTTTTTTGCCCCAAAATATCAATTGAATTGACAAAGGATTTTTCAAATGCATATGACTAACAAGTACAAACTATGATATACCCAGGAACTCTTTTGAATATAAATAATAACGTCTGATTTCATACTAATAAGGATTTTCCAGAAATTAGCGATTTTTAAATAAAAATCGAGACTTTCCACCCAAAACAGAAAGATAATCAAATAAATCTCTTCTAACTCATTAAACTTGATCACATTTATGCCATCCAATTATATGAAACCATTCCAGTGTTGATTAAATAAAAAATATAAATTAAAAAAAAATATTAACAGAAATAAGTGAATTTTTCACATAAATAAGTTTTTTTGCCCCAAAATAAGATATAAATTAAATTTCAGTTATCAAATAACATTTCTATCCATTTATTATAAGAAACAGCATAATATCAAAGCTAAAACATATCAATTTAGGCAAATTAAAAGAGCTAGTTCTTATTTTCTCAAAATAAGTAGTTTTTGCATAGAAAATGCATATTTTACCCAAAAATGATGGTTTTAATCAATTATTACATTTAATTTCACAATCATCTGACAAGATGATTTCTTTCTATGATGAAAATAGCTTTAAATGTATAGTTTTAGCAAAGAAAATGAATTAATAAAATTTTTCCAGAAATCTGTAATTTTTAGACTAAAAACAGGCATTTTGCCCCAAAATTAAGTAGAAAATATACCTTTTATGTTTCATACATGTAATTTATGAGTGAACCTAAATAATTACAGTTCAAAATACATTCCTGCTATCATTTCAAGAACTTCTACAGATTCAATAAATATTCTCCAGAAGTCAGCTATTTTTAAATGAAAAAATACGTTTTCTCCCCAAAAACACTTTGATTTTGAATGAAATGTTAGTAAAACATATATAATCTGATAGAGTGTGAAAAGTTACACTAGAAAATAGCTTTCAATCATTGCTTTCATAACAAATAAGGGTTCTTTAAACAAATATACAGAAATCTGAGATTTCTTATTGAAAATACAGGTTTCTGTATAAAATAATTAATTCGAGAATTTTGCAAAAAAATAAGAATATAAAATATATGTCATTTGAAAGAGGAGACTTTAAAGATGTTTTTTAAATCATCATTGAACAATCGTATGCAATATTAAGGAGCTGAGAAGCAGAAATAAATAAAAATTTCCTCAAATTTCTGTGAATTTTGGCAAAAATTCGACTTTTTTACCCCAAAACACACAGTAAAAACAGGAATTGGAACTTGCAACTTATTTCATCTGAAAGAGCATAAAAAATACTATATATTCACACTTTTCAATTTTTAAAAACATCAACCATATAAAAATTATAATTTTTTTCCTATTTTCAGTGATTTTTGACTAAAAACATGTTTTTCCCAAAAAAACACCACTTTTGCTATGAAAATTTCCAGTTGACAATTTTTTATCTGAAAGAGCGCAAAAACTGCTCGAAGTTAGGTTGGTTTTGGAGGATCACTTTGGAGGATCACTTTGGAGGTGCACCCAACCCAGGGATACATCCCAGACTACAATGATAAACTTCTAAACGGCTAAGTTCTCGGTATAATCATGCAACCATGATTTATATTTTGTTCCTATATCAGGTTTAACATAAGCTTTGAATATATGGTAATGAAAAATAATGTAAAAGTTGTTATTTAAGGAATATGAGCATCTGAGACCTGAGGGAAGCTCTACCTTAAGAGAAATGAGGTCTGTTGGGCCTCCGCAGGAAAATATCAAACACCCCAACTGTAAATACAGAGTAGACATACAATCCAAAAGACGCATAAGTGACAAGGAACACAAAACAAGAGCCCCAGGGGGCACAACGCTCACCTGATACCCATGCACGCTCTAATTGACATACTGCTATTGAATACTGATAGTGCCAGTACCGGGATTTTAGCCCACAACCTTTCTAAAAAGATTTTTGCCGGATGCAGAGAAGTTTTTTTTCAGACAACCTTTAAAAAAATAGTCACATTTCAAAACAATAACTTTTTTTAAGTCATATGCCCAACTAGTATAGTTCAATTATGCAACATCAAAAATAAAATCATATTGTAAAACCCCACTTTAATGCGCAGCAGAAAAAGAATAAAACAATGAAATGATTTCATAAATTAAGTTTATTTAAAACTGAACGACCATACCTTTCATTATTGATAGCTAGCATGCCAGAAATTATAAAGCCTGACAGGCTGTGTTTGTGAAACGAGAATGCCCCCGGCGGCATCTTTGTTAGTATAAACGCCATTTTCTGTTAAGTATGTGAGAGGTCAGGATCAGCGTAATATTGGTATCTATGGAAATATCTTGTCACAAGGAATACACATGTAAAATATGAAAGCCCTATCACTAACCAATCAAAAGTTATGCGCAATGTTTACGTTTTTGAAAAGTACGTCAAAGGTCAAGGTTATGGTCACGAGGTCAAAATTTTGGTATCAATGGAAAGGTATTGTCACAAGGAATACACATGTGAAATATGAAACCTCTAAGATTATCACCAGCTTCCATTCAAAGTTATGCCCAATGTTAAAGTTTTTCGGAAAACAGACAGACAAACAGACGGACGGACAGGCCAAAAACTATATGCTCCCGAATCTTTTATTCCAGGGGCATAAAAAACAAAGATTTTTCGGTTTTGCCTTT
The DNA here is from genome assembly GCA_033119305.1 of Pinctada imbricata. NCBI lineage: Eukaryota > Metazoa > Mollusca > Bivalvia > Pterioida > Pteriidae > Pinctada > Pinctada imbricata. Next base: position 43,073,656 of record VSWD01000011.1, read on the forward strand.
ATTCATATTAAAGTATACTGAAATCTAAGAATGCTTTTGAATAGTATTGATTTCATCTCAAATACATGAAACGTACAGTTAAAATCGTTTTAATCCAATATTTATCAATTCAAGTGAATTGTGCAGAAATTGGGTCAATTTGTTTTCCAAAAAGCAGTGTACGGTGTATCAAACCTCATGATCCAGAGGAAGAGATTACTCATTCGACGTTTCTTCAAGAAATCAGTCCGTAAATTACTTCATCTAAGAGAGTCTAAGACAGAGGAAATTCGAGCAAACTTTATTACATGATAACAAGTATATGCAAGTGTTCCAAGTACATGAATAATAACCATTATGAAAGTGTTCCAAGTATAATGCACATTAAATAAAAATCTATTCCGTTTGCACTGTATCTCCTGAAATGTATCGCAGTACGAGTAGAGGGTTGTGGAGGAATTAAACGGATCAAATCTAAAGTACAGCGACTTTGTTTACAGTTACAGTTATAGGTCAGAGACCACTAAAAGGCCGGCTCTGATTGGAGAAAAACCTGTAGGGTGAGGGGGCCTGTTATTTTAAATGTGACAGAAGATGTGATTGGCTATCAATTCTATTTTCTTTTGGTATATTGTTTGAATATGATATATATAGGTAAAAAATAAGTGCAATTAAAATGTCGATACCCGATCCGCTAAAGGGGACGGGCGCGGAAAAATTTGAAAATTCTCTGCGGGGTACCTTGTGACGCAAATAGTGCGAAAAAGAGCCATGCTATATTTTTTAATTTAGTTTCGTATAAAGCTTGAATCAATGAACAAATCGGTATATAACATGCATGGCCAGCAATGTTAGTATAGACGTTATAAGGTATTTCGTTAACATTACGGCCTATGGAAATGATTTGGTTGTCTCTGACCTAGAAGGTGTAACTACAGTTAATCATTTTAGCAGGGAAGCCCTTCCCTTTTGACTGGTGAACCGGGCTGAATAAAAGGTGTCACCTCATTGGTCATAACCATTGAAAATTTAAAAATAGCACATTAAATCAATGTATGATGCCCTGTTGTCTGTAGAAATTGAGTTTTGAACATGATTTTGCCTTTTATGTAATCAATAGATCGATTTGAAAATATATAAAAATTAGGAAATTTTCAATTCGGAAGGAGGGGTCATTAAACAAGTAAATTTTGCAGAAAAGGTATGCATGACCCCCTTTTTTCTTTCGTTTTTTTGCGAGCCAAAGATGTCCTAGGCCAAAAATATTCCTTAAAAATCTAAAAGTGGATATCTTGACAAAATTCTTTCACTTGTAGGGTACCATGCATGAGTACCTCATATTTACAAAATGTCATGACAATCTGAAGAGTGGTTATAGAAAAGAAGCAGAAAATGTATGAAAATCACCCCCCCCCCTTCCTTTTTACATAAGAAAAAAATTCATAAAAATTTAAAAAAATAAAAGTTAAGCCTAAAATACATATCAAAGCATTAAGTAAGTTAAATATGATAAATATGCAGTAAATGAGTGTGTAAAATCATACACTTATTGAGTTATTTAAAGAAATAGTGCAAAAATGTGCATTTCTGACAAAGTCCGAAAAGACGTCAAAAACGCGTCAAAAATTTGACTTCGAAGTGGAACCAAAAATAACAACACTTCTTAAGACATCTCTCTAGATCATCCTGATGCTTTCGGTTTGTCGATACATGCTCCGGTTCTGAAGAAGAAGTTTGTCATAGGAGGGTACCCCCCGTGACCTACTATTGGCTGTGGTGGCGCCACCTGTTGACGGATCCGGACGAAAAACAACAACACTTGTAGGGGACCATGAGTACTTCATACCTACCAAGTTTCATCAAAATCCCTTCTGCCATTCTGGAGAAGTTTAAAATGTGAAAAGTTTACGACGACGACGGACGACGGACGACGACGACGATTGACGACGGACGACAGACGCAACACTATGACAATAGCTCACCTGAGCCGTTGGCAATTTTTAAGATTGTACATAGGTATAATGTATGTTATCCATGCCCAATGGACCCATGGGGATTGACTTCAAACCCCGACGGGATCCCGACAAAATTTTTTTCCCTTTTTAGCTCACCTGAGCCAACGGCTCAGGTGAGCTATTTTCATAGTGTTGCGTCTGTCGTCCGTTGTCGTCGTCGTCGTCGTCGTCGTCGTCCGTCGTCCGTCGTCGTCCGTCGTCGTCGTAAACTTTTCACATTTTAAACTTCTTCTCCAGAATGGCTGAAGGGATTTGATGAAACTTGGTAGGTATGAAGTACTCATGGTCCCCTACAAGTGATGTTGTTTTTCGTCCGGATCCGTCAACAGGTGGCGCCACCACAGCCAATAGTAGGTCACGGGGGGTACCCTCCTATGACAAACTTCTTCTTCAGAACCGAAGCATGTATCGACAAACCGAAAGCATCAGGATGATCTAGAGAGATGTCTTAAGAAGTGTTGTTATTTTTGGTTCCACTTCGAAGTCAAATTTTTGACGCGTTTTTGAGGTCTTTTCGGACTTTGTCAGAAATGCACATTTTTGCACTATTTCTTTAAATAACTCAATAAGTGTATGATTTTACACACTCATTTACTGCATATTTATCATATTTAACTTACTTAATGCTTTGATATGAATTTTAGGCTTAAATTTTATTTTTTTGATTTTTTATGAATTTTTTTCTTATGTAAAGAGGAAGAGGGGGGGATTTTCATACATTTTCTGCTTCTTTTCTATAACCACTCTTCAGATTGTCATGACATTTTGTAGATATGAGGTACTCATGCATGGTACCCTACAAGTGAAAGAATTTTGTCAAGATATCCACTTTTAGATTTTTAAGGAATATTTTTTAAGATTGTACATAGGTATAATGTATGTTTTCCATGCCCAATGGACCCATGGGGATTGGCTTCAAACCCCGACGGGATCCCGACAAATTTTTTTCCCTTTTTAGCTCACCTGAGCCAACGGCTCAAGTGAGCTATTGTCATAGTGTTGCGTCTGTCGTCCGTCGTCCGTCGTCGTCGTTGTCCGTCGTCGTCGTAAACTTTTCACATTTTAAACTACTTCTCCAGAATGGCTGAAGGGATTTTGATGAAACTTGGTAGGCATGAAGTACTCATGGTCCCCTACAAGTGTTGATGTCTTTCGTCCGGATCCGTCAACAGGTGGCGCCACCACAGCCAATAATATGTCACGGGGGGTACCCTCCTATGACAAACTTCTTCTTCAGAACCGAAGCATGTATCGACAAACCGAAAGCATCAGGATGATCTAGAGAGATGTCTTAAGAAGTGTTGTTATTTTTGGTTCCACTTCGAAGTCAAATTTTTGACGCGTTTTTGAGGTCTTTTCGGACTTTGTCAGAAATGCACATTTTTGCACTATTTCTTTAAATAACTCAATAAGTGTATGATTTTACACACTCATTTACTGCATATTTATCATATTTAACTTACTTAATGCTTTGATATGTATTTTAGGCTTAAATTTTATTTTTTTGATTTTTTATGAATTTTTTTCTTATGTAAAAAGGAAGGGGGGGGGGGGTGATTTTCATACATTTTCTGCTTCTTTTCTATAACCACTCTTCAGATTGTCATGACATTTTGTAGATATGAGGTACTCATGCATGGTACCCTACAAGTGAAAGAATTTTGTCAAGATATCCACTTTTAGATTTTTAAGGAATATTTTTTAAGATTGTACATAGGTATAATGTATGTTTTCCATGCCCAATGGACCCATGGGGATTGGCTTCAAACCCCGACGGGATCCCGACAAAATTTTTTTCCCTTTTTAGCTCACCTGAGCCAACGGCTCAAGTGAGCTATTGTCATAGTGTTGCGTCTGTCGTCCGTCGTCAATCGTCGTCGTCGTCCGTCGTCCGTCGTCGTCGTAAACTTTTCACATTTTAAACTTCTCCAGAATGGCTGAAGGGATTTTGATGAAACTTGGTAGGTATGAAGTACTCATGGTCCCCTACAAGTGTTGTTGTTTTTCGTCCGGATCCGTCAACAGGTGGCGCCACCACAGCCAATAGTAGGTCACGGGGGGTACCCTCCTATGACAAACTTCTTCTTCAGATCCGGAGCATGTATCGACAAACCGAAAGCATCAGGATGATCTAGAGAGATGTCTTAAGAAGTGTTGTTATTTTTGGTTCCACTTCGAAGTCAAATTTTTGACGCGTTTTTGACGTCTTTTCGGACTTTGTCAGAAATGCACATTTTTGCACTATTTCTTTAAATAACTCAATAAGTGTATGATTTTACACACTCATTTACTGCATATTTATCATATTTAACTTACTTAATGCTTTGATATGTATTTTAGGCTTAAATTTTTTTTGATGAATTTTTTTTCTTATGTAAAGAGGAAGAGGGGAGGGGGATTTTCATACATTTTCTGCTTCTTTTCTATAACCACTCTTCAGATTGTCATGACATTTTGTGGATATGAGGTACTCATGCATGGTACCCTACAAGTGAAAGAATTTTGTCAAGATATCCACTTTTAGATTTTTAAGGAATATTTTTTAAGATTGTACATAGGTATAATGTATGTTTTCCATGCCCAATGGACCCATGGGGATTGGCTTCAAACCCCGACGGGATCCCGACAAAATTATTTTTCCCTTTTTAGCTCACCTGAGCCAACGGCTCAAGTGAGCTATTGTCATAGTGTTGCGTCTGTCGTCCGTCGTCCGTCGTCGTCGTCCGTCGTCCGTAGTCGTCGTAAACTTTTCACATTTTAAACTTCTTCTCCAGAATGGCTGAAGGGATTTGATGAAACTTGGTAGGTATGAAGTACTCATGGTCCCCTACAAGTGATGTTGTTTTTCGTCCGGATCCGTCAACAGGTGGCGCCACCACAGCCAATAGTAGGTCACGGGGGTACTCTCCTATGACAAACTTCTTCTTCAGAACCGAAGCATGTATCGACAAACCGAAAGCATCAGGATGATCTAGAGAGATGTCTTAAGAAGTGTTGTTATTTTTGGTTCCACTTCGAAGTCAAATTTTTGACGCGTTTTTGACGTCTTTTCGGACTTTGTCAGAAATGCACATTTTTGCACTATTTATTTAAATAACTCAATAAGTGTATGATTTTACACACTCATTTACTGCATATTTATCATATTTAACTTACTTAATGCTTTGATATGTATTTTAGGCTTAAATTTTATTTTTTTGATTTTTTAATGAATTTTTTTCTTATGTACAAAGGAAGGGGGGGGGGGTGATTTTCATACATTTTCTGCTTCTTTTCTATAACCACTCTTCAGATTGTCATGACATTTTGTAGATATGAGGTACTCATGCATGGTACCCTACAAGTGAAAGAATTTTGTCAAGATATCCGCTTTTAGATTTTTAAGGAATATTTTTTAAGATTGTACATAGGTATAATGTATGTTTTCCATGCCCAATGGACCCATGGGGATTGGCTTCAAACCCCGACGGGATCCCGACAAATTTTTTTTCCCTTTTTAGCTCACCTGAGCCAACGGCTCAAGTGAGCTATTGTCATAGTGTTGCGTCTGTCGTCCGTCGTCGTCGTCGTCCGTCGTCCGTCGTCGTCCGTCGTCGTCCGTCGTCGTCGTAAACCTTTCACATTTTAAACTTCTTCTCCAGAATGACCGAAGTGATTTTGATGAAACTTGGTAGGTATGAAGTACTCATGGTCCCCTACAAGTGTTGTTGTTTTTCGTCCGGATCCGTCATCAGGTGGCGCCACCACAGCCAATAGTAGGTCCCGGGGGTACCCTCCTATGACAAACTTCTTCAGAACCGAAGCATGTATCGACAAACCGAAAGCATCAGGATGATCTAGAGAGATGTCTTAAGAAGTGTTGTTATTTTTGGTTCCACTTCGAAGTCAAATTTTACATTATACCTATGTACAATCTTAAAAAAAAAGTTTAAATTAAAGACCACTGACGAGGGTGAAGCATCCGAATCGTGCATGTCTAGTCCATGCTGCAAATGTATCAGTTCTTAAATGATGCTATTAATTTTGAAGACGTTTAACATTAGGTCTAATTCTAGAATAAAAAAAAATTACAATTGCTAAATACCTATGCCAAAGGTCTTCATACAAAAAAGGCTTTGTAGGATCCAAGAGTGAATAGGTTACTAGACAACAGGCAAGATAAGCTAAAATAATCTTTTGACGACAATAAAATCCCAGCCACGACATTTCTTGAGCATTGCTGACTTTTATGTGTAGATTTCAGTGTTTGTTGTTTTGATGTCGTTTTTAGCTCACCTGAGCCAACGGCTCAAGTGAGCTATTGTCATAGTGTTGCGTCTGTCGTCCGTCGTCGTCGTCGTCGTAGTCGTCCGTCGTCGTCCGTCGTCGTCGTAAATTTAAAAAAAAAAATTTTGTCGGGATCCCGTCGGGGTTTGAAGCCAATCCCCATGGGTCCATTGGGCATGGAAAACATACATTATACCTATGTACAATCTTAAAAAATATTCCTTAAAAATCTAAAAGTGGATATCTTGACAAAATTCTTTCACTTGTAGGGTACCATGCATGAGTACCTCATATCTACAAAATGTCATGACAATCTGAAGAGTGGTTATAGAAAAGAAGCAGAAAATGAATGAAATGCACCCCCCCTTCCGTTGTACATAAGAAAAAAATTCATAAAAAATCAAAAAAATAAAATTTAAGCCTAAAATACATATCAAAGCATTAAGTAAGTTAAATATGATAAATATGCAGTAAATGAGTGTGTAAAATCATACACTTATTGAGTTATTTAAATAAATAGTGCAAAAATGTGCATTTCTGACAAAGTCCGAAAAGACGTCAAAAACGCGTCAAAAATTTGACTTCGAAGTGGAACCAAAAATAACAACACTTCTTAAGACATCTCTCTAGATCATCCTGATGCTTTCGGTTTGTCGATACATGCTTCGGTTCTGAAGAAGAAGTTTGTCATAGGAGAGTACCCCCCGTGACCTACTATTGGCTGTGGTGGCGCCACCTGTTGACGGATCCGGACGAAAAACAACATCACTTGTAGGGGACCATGAGTACTTCATACCTACCAAGTTTCATCAAATCCCTTGTGCCATTCTGGAGAAGAAGTTTAAAATGTGAAAAGTTTACGACGACGACGGACGACGACGACGACGACGACGACGGACGACGGACGACAGACGCAACACTATGACAATAGCTCACTTGAGCCGTTGGCTCAGGTGAGCTAAAAAGGGAAAAAAAATTTTGTCGGGATCCCGTCGGGGTTTGAAGCCAATTCCCATGGGTCCATTGGGCATGGAAAACATACATTATACCTATGTACAATCTTAAAAAATATTCCTTAAAAATCTAAAAGTGGATATCTTGACAAAATTCTTTCACTTGTAGGGTACCATGCATGAGTACCTCATATCTACAAAACGTCATGACAATCTGAAGAGTGGTTATAGAAAAGAAGCAGAAAATGTATGAAAATCATCCCCCCCTTCCTTTTTACATAAGAAAAAAATTCATAAAAAATCAAAAAAATAAAATTTAAGCCTAAAATACATATCAAAGCATTAAGTAAGTTAAATAAGATAAATATGCAGTAAATGAGTGTGTAAAATCATACACTTATTGAGTTATTTAAATAAATAGTGCAAAAATGTGCATTTCTGACAAAGTCCGAAAAGACGTCAAAAACGCGTCAAAAATTTGACTTCGAAGTGGAACCAAAAATAACAACACTTCTTAAGACATCTCTCTAGATCATCCTGATGCTTTCGGTTTGTCGATACATGCTTCGGTTCTGAAGAAGAAGTTTGTCATAGGAGAGTACCCCCCGTGACCTACTATTGGCTGTGGTGGCGCCACCTGTTGACGGATCCGGACGAAAAACAACATCACTTGTAGGGGACCATGAGTACTTCATACCTACCAAGTTTCATCAAATCCCTTCAGCCATTCTGGAGAAGAAGTTTAAAATGTGAAAAGTTAACGACGACGACGGACGACGACGACGACGACGACGGACGACGGACGACAGACGCAACACTATGACAATAGCTCACTTGAGCCGTTGGCTCAGGTGAGCTAAAAAGGGAAAAAAAATTTTGTCGGGATCCCGTCGGGGTTTGAAGCCAATCCCCATGGGTCCATTGGGCATGGAAAACATACATTATACCTATGTACAATCTTAAAAAATATTCCTTAAAAATCTAAAAATGGATATCTTGACAAAATTCTTTCACTTGTAGGGTACCATGCATGAGTACCTCATATCTACAAAACGTCATGACAATCTGAAGAGTGGTTATAGAAAAGAAGCAGAAAATGTATGAAAATCATCCCCCCCCTTCCTTTTTACATAAGAAAAAAATTCATAAAAAATCAAAAAAATAAAATTTAAGCCTAAAATACATATCAAAGCATTAAGTAAGTTAAATATGATAAATATGCAGTAAATGAGTGTGTAAAATCATACACTTATTGAGTTATTTAAATAAATAGTGCAAAAATGTGCATTTCTGACAAAGTCCGAAAAGACGTCAAAAACGCGTCAAAAATTTGACTTCGAAGTGGAACCAAAAATAACAACACTTCTTAAGACATCTCTCTAGATCATCCTGATGCTTTCGGTTTGTCGATACATGCTTCGGTTCTGAAGAAGAAGTTTGTCATAGGAGGGTACCCCCCGTGACCTACTATTGGCTGTGGTGGCGCCACCTGTTGACGGATCCGGACGAAAAACAACAACACTTGTAGGGGACCATGAGTACTTCATACCTACCAAGTTTCATCAAAATCCCTTCAGCCATTCTGGAGAAGAAGTTTAAAATGTGAAAAGTTTAGGACGACGACGGACGACAACGGACGACGGACGACGACGGACGACAGACGCAACACTTTGACAATAGCTCACTTGAGCCGTTGGCTCAGGTGAGCTAAAAACGACATCAAAACAACAAACACTGAAATCTACACATAAAAGGCAGCAATGCTCAAGAAATGTCGTGGCTTGGATTTTTTTGTCGTCAAAAGATTATTTTAGCTTATCTTGCCTGTTGTCTAGTAACCTATTCACTCTTGGATCCTACAAAGCCTTTTTTGTATGAAGACCTTTGGCATAGGTATTTAGCAATTGTAATTTTTTTTATTCTAGAATTGGACCTAATGTTAAACGTCTTCAAAATTAATAGCATCATTTAAGAACTGATACATTTGCAGCATGGATCAGACATGCACGTTTCGGGTGCTTAACCCTCGTCAGTGGTCTTTAATTTAAACAATGTAATATTGCATAAGAGTGTGAAAGGTACAAAATGTATGTCCAAGAATGTACCGAAAGACGCAGCAGGATGGGTTGGATATGATGCTACAGGACCCACGTTTTTCAAGACATTTTGATAATTGAAATTATTACATAATTTAGGTCCAATGCTAGAATGAGGCCCAACAGACCTCATTTCTCTTAAGTAGACTTATCAAATTGGATCGTTTTAGATATTTCAAGAAATTTTGATAACTGAAATTATTTCAAGAAATTTTGATAATCTAAATTATGTACCTAAATTATGTAAAAAATTGTATGAAGACCTTGGGCATAGGTACAGTTTTAAAGATCGCAACTTTTTGATTCTATGATTGGACCTAAATTATGTAAAACAATGGTATGAAAACCTAGGGCAAAGGTATCTAACAATTGTAATTTTTTGATTCCGGAATCGGACCAAAATTATGTACAAAAATTGTATGAAGACCTTGGGCATAGGTATTGAACAATTGTAAATTTTTGATTCTAGAATTGGACCTAAATTAAGTAACAAAAAAGTATGAAGACCTTGGGCATAGGTATTTAACAATTGTAATTTTTTTATTCTAGAATTGGGCCTAAATTATGTAAATCAAATTGTATGAATACCTTGGCATAGGTACTTAACAATTGTAAATCTTTAATCCTGGAAATGGACCTAAATTATGTAAAAATTGTATGAAGACCTTGGCATAGGTATTTAACAATTGTAAATCAATTATTCTAGAATTGGAACTAAATTATGTAAAAATTTGTATGAAGACCTTTGGCATAGGTATTTAACAATTGTAAAATATTTTCAATTTTTGGCGATAATCATTTTCACACTCTTTGGCTATATTAAATTGTTTAGATTGAAGATCACTGACGAGGGTTAAGTATCCGAAACGTGCATGTCTGTTGCATGCTGCAAATTTATGTTTTCTTAAATGATTCTATTGAAGTGAAGACATTTAAGATTTGTAACAGCCTGATGAGTGTCACTGCTGGTGTACCAGGAGTGTCCGAGGCCACATGTAGCCATGTTCGATCAACTTTTTTTTCTCTCTCTGGGAACAGAGTTCGAAATTTTGCAGTGTACCTAAAGCTCTTCCGGAGTAGTTTCGATAATCTAAAAATTTAATAAATACACAATTCCCAAGAATGAATCATTGTCTGGAAATTGAATCTTTTAATACGACTATTTGATTATAATGAACAAAATATTGTAAAGGAGATAGTCTTGTGTTGTACATGCTATGTATATGATTGGATTGTTATAAATTCATAAGAAACAACAACAACAACTGATGTCAAGAGAACATGCGGCCGGTTAATATAAAGAGGACTATGATAAAAGTCCATGAAAACAACAAGAAAACACACGCGGATGGTTTATATAAAGGGTACGACGATGAAAGTCACGGAGACAACAAGAAAACAACATGCGGATGGTTTATATAAAGGGGACTTCGATGAAAGTCCACTAAGACAACATGAAAACAACATGCGGATGGTTAATATAAAGAGGACTACGATGAAATTCCACGAAGACAACAAGAAAACAATATGGTTAATATAAAGAGGACTATAATGAAAGTCCACAAAGACAACAAGAAAACAACATGCGGATGGTTAGCATCAAGAGGGCTATGATCAAGGTCTACGAAGACAACAAGAAAACAACATTCGGATGGTTAATATATAGAGGACTACGATGAAAGTCCACGAAGACAACAAGAAAACAACATGCGGATGGTTAGAATAAAGAGCAGATAACCGTTAAACGCCATTGGTCCTATGTCTGAAATGAAATAAAGTACTTGCTTATACTGAAAAAGCCTGAACCCTACAAGCTGAACATTATGGATATACATTTTTGTATACTATAGCCTTATTCTCATGTTATATCGGGATGCCGAAGGGATAGGGTCACAAAGCCTATAACTTTGCCCTGGAATTTTCTTAAATAAACATTACAGAAGTACCCATCAGTTATTCAGTCTCAAAGTCGAGAAGGTAAGGCAAAATCATTGGATTTTCCACAGGAACGGTTGCGAACCTTGGAATGAACAAACTTCCGAAGTGAGAGAAGGTGCCCGGGGAGAGTTAGCGTCTCCTGATTGAATGCAACTTAAATTAAACTTAGTTTAGGGTCCGTCGATGCTCAAGTTGGTGCTCTATTGTGAGTGCTGTTGAGATTATCGTTGGGATCTTCTTTAACTCATTAGTGATATATATTGTATACTTGATATTTCACAAAAATATTAAAGAATTTTCCCGCTTTTAATGATAGGATTATTTCACCAACCGAAGCACTGTAAGAGGTGTTATGGCGTCCTCAAGTGACGTCATTTTGCATTTTTCGACAAAAACATGGTCAAAATTTCTAGAAAATGTGTCTTAAGAGTGGATGATATTGACGTGGCTTAATTCTTCGAGAAAAAGAAAGTTTTGTGATTTTTTTTCATGTGTATCGATACATGCGGTCAATGACAAATATGGATAATGACCATATCCCTGCATACAGCACAAAATCGATAATTCAGAAAATCAGAAACCGAAGGCATACAAAATCAGGATAAAACAGGAACCAAAGCAAACAAACAAAAATCTCCACCATATGAAGCGAACTCCTGAAATGGGAGTGAGACCAGGTGCCCAGGAAGAGTAGGCATCTCTGTATGAAATTGTAAATCCATTATTCTAGAATTGGAACTACAGTAAGTAAAATCAATACTTATCTTAATGAAGCATGCCGGCTTTGCATCAATATCAAGGAAAATGTCCGATGTGTAGGTTTTCAGAAGGATTTAAGCTACTGATAAATGCAATGTTTACAAATCTCAACTCATAATTTACAAAGCATCAAATCACAAACAAATATCCAGTGGAATCGTATGTTGAGATGTGGGGCTTCGTGGCACAACCCTTTTTATAACACGTAATTTAAACTTTGTACCCAGTGTTTCGTCCAAATAGATATCTGCTTACAGAACTGATTGTATGTCAATGATTTTCCTTTCCATATGCTACGTTTTGTGTTTCAATGATGCTTGTTTTATTTGTTAGACGTTTTGGTTAGATTGATATCGTGAAACGAAAGTAACCGGATGTGACTACCGAATTGAAGCGACGGGTGTTGCACGCAAGCATGAGATGCTGACTCTTCCTGGGCACCTGGTCTCACTCCAATATCGGGGGTTCGCTTCTTTTCATGTGGTGGATGTTTATTTTTGTTTGCTTTGGTTCCTTTTAATTCTAATTTTGTATGCCTTCGATTTATGATTTTCTGAATTATCGATTTTGTACTGTGTATTGGGATATGCATGGCCATTGTCCATTTTTGTAATTTGTATGCCTTCGATTTATAATTTTCTGAATTATCGATTAAGGCATACAAACGATATAAATGGATAGTGATCATATCCCAATAACATTTGTATGTGTATTGGTATATGGTCATTATCCATATTTGTCATTTGTATGCCTTCGGTTTATGATTTTCTTAATTATCGATTTTGTGCTGTGTATTGGGATATGGTCATACATAGTTGTCATTTGTATGCCTTCGGTTTATTATTTTCTGAATTATCGATTTTGTGCTGTGTATTGGGATATGGTCATCCATATTTGTCATTTGTATGCCTTCGGTTTATGATTTTCTGAAATATCGGTTTTTTTTTCTGTGTATTGGGATATGGTCATTATCCATATTTGTGATCGTTTGCTCTCTCGGTTCATTGACATGGTACTTTTACTCACAACCGCCACTCTTCTTTATGATCATGACTGTTGAAATAAGCTATTTATTTTTTAGCAATTAGTAAGAGAAATGAATTCTGATTTATTTGAAACATGTTTGATTGACGTTTACGCAACATAAGAAGAAATGCATAATTTTTTTGTAAATAAAAAAAAAGTCTTTTTAGTTCAGCTAAAAGAAAGGTTTTTAAGCTGAAAGTTGGGTTTTTTAGTTCAGCTGAAAGAATGTTTTTTTTAGCTCAACTGAAAGGTTTTTTTTTCAGTTCAGCTGAAAGAAAGCTCAAGGAAAGTTTCTTTTAGTTCAGCTGAATGAAAGTTGTTTTAGTTCAGCTAAAAGAAAGTTTTTTAAGTTAAGCTAAAAGAAAGTATTTTTGGTTCAGCTGAAAGAATGTTTTTTAGTTCAGCTGAGGAAATATTGTTTTAGGTTCAGCTGTTTTGATTTCAGTTCAGCTGAAAGAAAGTAGCCTTTAGATTGTAAGCTTTGCTTTCACAAAATCCTTTATTCGATATTCACTATCAATCGAGGTAAGGCCTTTCTTGAATCATAAAAAAATGAAATAAAATTCTTACTTACTTCGTAACTGTTCTGCATTTGAAAAGGAAAGAGAACAAAATCATGTACACATCATTAAAGCGAATTAGAAAAATGAAATTTCTGAACCCGTGAATAACGTTGTCAGTTATATCTAAATTTACAAGACTTTACAAAATTAATAAAATACATGTTTTGTATGAGATAATGAGCTGTGGTATTAAACCATAGTAAGACAACATATATTAAAAGACGTTTAACATTCAACATTAATGCATCCATCACATGTTATAACTTGGTACATGTACTCCTAGTTTCAATATGTGTATTCGTCGGTAAACTTGGCCATCGAAGGCTCTAATAGGCTGACCATTTTCTAGCTGCCGAGGTCTCTTGTATCCGACGATTTTCCGACTTTTAGCTAGAACTATTTAATGGAATGTCATATTTATTGGAACCATGACAATGTTTTTTTGTATCTCATTTTAGAATAAATTTCCGTTCTAAGATGAGCAATGTTACCGTATTGAGTCTTTGCGGAATACAGAGTTCTTTCCCCTTACAGACGGTATCTGACGTAAAACCATCGTGACGTCATGAAAATGACATGGTAACGTTAATTTTATACCGTCATTTCCCAGACTTTTAGGACTGTTTCCATAGAATTTGATGACGTCATAATCAGTCTACGTCAGATACCGCCTCAAATGGGAAGTAACTCTGGTTTTCGAAAATAGCGAATAAGCCTAACGTTTGTTTCTGTTCTTCTTGATTCTCTTAGTCATTACAACACGTTCAAAATGCCTCAATGAAATCAACGAAGGAATGTTGATATGATTTAAACATAACAGCTTATTTCTTTAAAACTCTTCGATACTTACGCATAGGCCTTTCATCCTGTACTTGAGGTGCCGGTGTTGTTGTCGCTGGAGAGTCAGCGCCCTGTAATCCTAACCAAAACAAACCAAATTTAATATTAAACCATAAATCACATATAAAGGCTTTCAATTCTTAAATCAAGATTTCTAATTTATAAACGTCTACATTTAAAAGAAAGGAGGGGATCTCCAACAACACTCGGTTGCAGCACCAACAGCAAGACGCCAAAACACCCACTGCAAAAACACAAAGCAGACACGCACAGAATGAGACGGAAATGGAACAATGAACGCCAAATCACATAGAAACATCAAACATAAATTACTACACATAAACCAACGAGACCATTTAGCGACTTAGGGCGGCCATCTGCCACATCAGTAGCAGACGGTATGGTTATCCTGGATTCCGTGCGCACAACCCTTTCTCTTTTCCGATTACCCAGAGGTGTTAAAGAACGTACAATTGTGGTGTAAAACAACCTCCTCACTGTTAGATGACCACATACAAACAAGCAACACAGATGAATATGTAAATGGATATAAAAAGAGGACTTAATGACATTCAGAGAGGACAGGTGGTCAGGGCCCTGTCTTCTTTACGGCCCGTCATGGAGACCCGTCGTCAGAGTGCAAGTCTTAAGAATGCGGTGGTACAAGATTGTAGATTGGTCAAGTACCGAGCCTATTGTCCGTCTGGTGACATTAGGATCATATCCACGGTATAAAAGGCCTTTGATGATTCTAACGCATTGTATGCTGTCTACCTTTGGTCCTTCTAATTTTGTTAATTATGTCACCATATAAAGCAAGACAAAACAAATCCTGACATGGTTGCCATAGCACTTTCAGTATATACATATTCTGCATGTATTTTAGATACTGTTCTCATTTTCGTACGTGTAACATCGACGGCGGGTGCGGCTAGCCAAACAGGTGATGCTTACCCCTCCGGGGCATCTGGATCCACCTCTAGCTTGCTAGGGGTCCGTCAATGTTGTTCAATTTTGTGCTCTATTGTGAGTGTCGATTGAGATAGTCGTCAGGATTTTCTTTATCTCATTACAAGTGATATTTGATGGTAAAATCCGTTAATGTATATACCTTGTTTAGACAAGATATAAAAATCCGCGGATGAATATCAAAATAACTGACCAAACAAAAATCACTCTCTTTTGAATATCAACAGCGCTGATCATACAAAAATTACCTAAACTTTTCACTTCTGAATATCAAAATCACTCACCATACAAAAATCACTGAAAGTAGTCCCTTTTGAATATAAAAATCACTGACCAAACTAGGGCTTCGTATCAAAGCCAAATTTTCGATACGATACAATACAAAGAGCCCTAGGATTAAAGGGCATTATATACTATTGTGGAAATTTTTGCCCAATCCTTTTTCTATTATTTGAAATAAAATATGATTGAACTAAAAAGTACCGATCTCCAATATATCGTATCTTATTCTATATTGAAAAACGCACAATTTTGGGGTCCAGGGGCAAAGCCCCCGGATGATTAAGAACTTCTTTACGTTACAGTATGTTTCTCTTTAAAAATTCCTTACGTATATTTCTACATAAAATTCAGGCAAACTTAGTTACATTTAGAAGGTTTATTGGGTGTATTTTTTGTATAGCTATTAATGCTTCGATCTTTAAAAGGATAAGAACTCACCTTTAAATTATTCTTATTTTTTCAAAGTATTAAACTGGTAAATTTATTTTTTTAAATTTATTTTAATTTATTTATTTCATTATCATAAACAAACTTAATCAAGCCATGATGAATGATTGCGTTTTGGAAGAATTTTCATGGGCTAATAGTTAAGCATTTTATGCTTAAACTGATGATTTCATTTGTTTTCCGATGTTTCATTTATAATTTGAAAAAAAAATCAGCATTTTTTTGTTTTAAATTTAAGTGATAAATGATTCAATGCCACATGTACCACTAATATATCATATAATGAGACGTTGTAGTACATTTTATAAGGCGAGCGGAGCCAGCCTAATTTTTGGAAACATAATTGGTAAAAAAATCCATTTTTACATTAAAATATGCACATATCGGTTCCCTCCCCCTACATCTGTGCATGATCATGTTGAATGACAATAAATCTTTGATCGCTGAGCTGAGTGATATGTCCCCTACCGGCATAAATCCATGTCCTGCAACTGTGTCCAGAACATATATTGAAGGGGTATCGACAAAAGTTTATCGGCCATGTTGTATTTGACGTGAAACATTATTGAAAATCTGCCGTTCTGCAGAATTAAGACTCCAATTTTAACCATTTTAATACTTAGTTTTCTGTATCTTGACATCTTCCTTTTCTCATCTTTCTGAGCAAAAACTGCATAAATATTTTTCACGATGACCTTTTGAACCTAGTGCACCGAACTGCACAGCTACCTTAAACGTTACTATGATCATATGTCTACAAACATTTGTCCTCCGATTTTGATCAAACTTTCTCAAAGGCCGGCTATTTCTTTTACAAGCGTGGGGCTAGTTGCCATATCAACATAGAGAGGAATCCAGAAGCGAATCCTCGAAGTGTTGCATATTTGTTACCAATAATTCACATGACTATACCCTTTTTCTAAGATATATCATGTTAACCTAATAACCTAATAATAAATAAATAAATCACAAACAGTCGAAATTCTAGTGAATTACCCAAGGATGTTATGAATCATTTATGTTTTTCTACACATGTTGGGGCGGATCGGCACGTGAAAATGGCTACCTTTAAAAATTCGCGCTCGAAAGGGTCCCATATTGTGTAAACATGAGATTTATAAGGCTATTTGTTTTGCAGTTCAGCTTTGGTATACGTAACTTCTTTTACATCAGAACAACCTTAAAATAGAAGACTATCCTGTACATAGCCGTTTGGTCGCTTGTTTAATTCGTTTAATCAAGAATATGAAGGTGCTGGACGCCTGTCATTTTACATTATTAGGGAAAATTAAACGTGAAACCTTTTCATAAAGATTCGCTCTTTAAATTACGTCACTATGCATTCGAGTATTGAGAGCCATAATCGATAATCGGAGTCAACTATCGAGCGATAATCGATTATTTGCGATAAACAGTACCCACTTTTGGACACCACCATGTTTGTGAAAAAGCTCGTTTTCCAGTACCTATTTTTGATCAAACATTTTGATTCCTTTCTCGTACTTATCTGATCCAGAATGTTCTGTGACTCTATTTGCATGTACGTATACGTGAGTTCAATTTTTTCTGAAGTTTTTTTTTTCGAAATCATGTGTTGGATAGACTGACCATCAACCCTAAAAATACTTTTCTTGGAGATGAAAGAAAAAAAAGTCTCTTGCATCGTTAAAAAAAACTTCGTACGTAATCGATGTTTTTTTTTTGCAAATTTTGCTTGGCTATACTAACAAATAACTAACAAAATAAGAAAACCATCATAAGTTCACTGCATGATGTCGACCAGTAATTGTTCGGAGAAATATGGGATTGAAAAAAACCCATCCCCTTCTTTTATAGCTGTATTATACATTGCAGATACTAGAGTTTGTTTTCAAAGTGAAGAATCATGACGATATAGACGTTTCTTTTACATGTCAACAACAAAAAAATCCATGCAAAAAGAAGAGGGATCTCTCAAATTTAAAATGTAATGTATTCATCTAGTCACACAGATTTTTCCCGCTCAATTCAATTTAGAAATCTGAAAATAATAAGGAATTCTGTCACTAGGCCGATTTTGGCCCTTCCAGGCTCTTCTCCCTTTTCATCTTTTTTTTATTTTTGTAAATTGTTTTGTTTGCTTTTGTGAACAACATGTGTTTAAAAGTTTGATTTCAAATTTTTCGTAAATTTTGATTAAATAAGTTCAATGATCACAAGAACTAGAAATTCAAATTTACAGGGCCTTTTCTATGATGTCTGCGTCGTTTACCATTACTTATACTTTTAATTCTTTGACTTCAATTGTTTTTTTTTTTTCGTTTCGTTACTTTTCATTTCGTTTCATATGCGTTTCATATTTTAAAGGACCCCCGTAAAACTCGATTACTCAAGATAGTTCCGGGAATCAAATGTTTGTCAAATGATACAGTTTGAATTGCCAAATTCGGTAATAGAAATTCAGTTATTTTTCGATAATCAACATGTCTTTCTCAATTTAAAGTTCCTTATTGCTATTCAGACACAGATTCAAAAGTCGTGAAGCACTTTCAAAGGAAAATTCTTGGATTTTAAAAATTTAGTTGAAAGGCCTACTAAAGTTGTCACTACAGGAAGACATTTTCGCGGGGATTCCCCTCCGTTTTGACTGGTGAACAGTGCTCAAAATGAAAGGTGTCACACCATTGGTCAAAATATGAGAAATGTAATTGATAGTTAATAGAGTCAATAAAATTATGACCAGTAGTCATAATAAATTTAACTTTGAACTTGATCTTATCTTCTATGGAATCTACAATTCGAATTGAAGCTATGTAAAACTTGGAAAATGTTCGATGAGGACGGAGGGGTCTTGTCAAAAAGAGAATTCTGCGAGAAAAAAGTCATGCGTGACCCTCCTTTTTCTTTTTCTTTTTATGCGTGCTAAAAATCTAAAAGTTGAAAAGGAGAGGGCTTATGTAATGTTGTTATAACTTTTGCCCAATCCTATATTATGTTATGAAATAAAATTTGTTTAAGCTAAAAGTTGATATTTTGACAAAATTCTTTCACAGTTCCATTTCTAACAATAATATAAAAAGAAAATGAGGAAAAACTGAAGAAGGAAAAATAAATTTTAACATTGGGTCAATCTGGCATGTAAAACATACCTATGAGAAGGGAGGAGATCTCCAACAAGACCCCGTTGCAGCATCAACAGCAAAACACCCGAAGCAAAAACACAAAAGACGATTACAGCACGAGACGGAAAAGAGACACACGACATGTAAACATCAAACACAAAAGACTACACATAAACCGACGAGACCAATGGGCAACCGGTGCCGACTTTGGACGGCCATTTGTCACGCAAGTAGCAAATGGTGTTAAAACATTCCTTAAAAATCCAAAAATGGATATCTTGGAAAAAAATCTTTCCCTTGTAGGGAACCATGAGTACCTCATATCTACCGAGTTTCATGACAATCTGAAGAGTGTTTATAGAAAAGGAGCAGAAAATGAATGAAAATGTAACCCCTTGCTTTTTACATATGAAAAAAAAAATAACGGTTAGGTACTTCTTTGATGTTTATTACGACGGACACATGGACGGACGAGGAAGCTATGACAATAGCTCATTTGAGCTCCGCTCGAACTTGTTACTATTGAATATTAAAATCACTGACCAAACAAAAATCACTCAAACTTGTTACTATTGAATATGAATACCATCGACCAAGAAAAATCACTCAAACTTGTCACTATTGAATATCAAATCACTGAACAAAAATCAATCAAAGACTTGTAACTATTGAATATCAAAATCGCTGACAAAACGAAATCACTCAAACTTCTCACTATTGAATTTCAAACTCACTGACCATACAAAATCATTCCAAGTTACGTGCATGACAAAAGAGTAAACCTTCATGTTACTCAAAGGTTTATGAAGAAATCATGTGACAGGACATCTGCTTTTTAATTCACTGTTTATCTGTTCTATTGTATTTACTTATAATTTAATAAGGTATTGATATGGTCATAATCCATATTTGTCATTCAATGGACAAGGGGGAGTAATTTGGACACCTATTTATGGAATCCTGAGACCTAGAATCACTACATAGCTATACTAAAGAAGGGAGGTGATCTCCAACAAGACCCGGTTGCAGCACCAACACCAATACACCCGATGCAAAAACACAAAAGACGAGCATAGTCTGAGAAGAAAAAGAGACATACGACATGTACACATCAAACACAAAAGACAGCACATAAACCGACGAGACCGGTGCCGACTTTGGACGGCCATTTGCCACGCGAGTAGCAAATGGTGTGGTTATCCTGAATTACGTGCGCACAACCCTCTCACTTCTCATATTACCCAAAGGTCTCGAAGAGCGTACAATTGTGGTGTAAAAAAAATAATTGAATTTTTTTTACCAATTTGGATATTGAAAAATTGGTTACTTTAAGAGTTATAGGCCCTTATAGTTTTCACAGATCTATATTGTAAAAAGTAAAATTTTCCCTATTTTTTAAAGATAGGGCATCAAATATCGATTGGCAAAAAATTCTTGAAATATGCTTCTTCAAATTTCACTGAAAAATCAAAGGTTTACCGATCAGTTTTTTTTGCAATAATTTTTTCTATATTTTTCATCAAGGGGAGATAACTCCTTAAGACCATCCTTTACAAATTATTTCTTATTTCGATATCTACAAGGCTAGTACAGTCAAACCTGTCTTGTGTGACTTTGCAAGGGCCGACAGAAAATAGGTCACATAAGACAGGTGGTCACTGAATACAGGTTCAAGCTTATCTGACTTTAACCAACAAAATTTTTGTAGTATAAGAGCAATACCATAAAATGAATCCCTGCATATATCAATTCGTGTATTTATTGAAGAATCGTATTGCACATATAAAATCATATCAGATTTTATCGATCACAGAAGATTTAATTATGAAAGACACTGATGACGATATTTAATGTAAAATATTATGTAGTTTGGGTCCTCTGCAACACTAAAAGTCGTAATATACAGGTTTGGAATTGGGTACGGGACAGAAAAATCACGGTCGTTGTCGCGTTAGACAGGTTGCAGCTATATACAGGTTTATTTGATAGGAAAATTGCTCGGGAGGAATAAGGTCACATAAAGCAGGAAGTCGCTAAAAAGAGGGTCACTTTAAGACAGGTTTGACTGTACAAAAGTTTTAAACAGAATGATATGGAATGATGAATAAACCTAATTTCAATATTTTTGGCATAATTTCCTTCATTACCCATTAAAGACCTTTTAGGATTTACCACATTTATACGAAAGGTAATTAATGCATTGACTTACGGTCATTTTCCGCCGTTTTTGGTTCTCCTTTTACTGGCTCTGGTTCAACGTTGATAGTGTTTATTACTGCAAAAGATAATACAAGGTAATGTGAAACGATAACAGCCATGCAGATATAAATATATTTATTAATAGACAAAGAAATAAACTATCGTTTAATAGTATCCGCTTTTTCAAATTATGTATGAAATAACATATGTCATACTTTGATGTTCACCAAATCTTAATGGAAATTACCACCTACAATGTTTAATCTTAATCATTTATAAGATTATAAAAATGAAACTTAAACCACAAATTTAATGTCAAAATCTTTGATATTAAATTGACTTATAATGTTAAAGTTTCCAACATATGACAAGATGGTTGTATGAATTCGCATGTTTTATAGATATTGGTTTCATTTTCGATGTGTGAAAATCGACGGCGGATGCGGCAAGCCAAACAGGGGATGATTTCTCCTTCCGGGCACCTGTTACCACCTCTAGCTTGCTAGAGGTCTGTCGATGCTCAATCTGGTATTCTATTGTAAATTTGTGAGTGTTGTTGAGATTGTCGTTAGGATCCTCTTTATCTCATTTAAAAAAAGAATAAAAAAAATGAAATAATAAAAGAAATTAAGATATTATCATTATCAAATATATGTTCTATCGTTTTTTATTGATTGCACCATATGCCCATTTCAGTAATGTTTCATCAGTGATGCTTAAGACCGAAAGAAAGAATATCTAAATAGTGAGCATATGAAGAGCGAATAGTTAACATGCTTAAAGCCCCCGTTCCACTGCAATCCAGCTGTACCTACATTCATTCCAGACTCTAAAAAAAATTGCCAGGTCGGGAGGGAACGGCTCTTAGTCGTATTTGGTCTGGTACAGGGTATGTGGCCAAAATCGATCGGTATTAGAGCGGGCACGCTATAGAGGTCGGGAAAAGTTTCCCGTATTCTTTCATCCGGTTGAAAAAAACTTTCCCGCTCTCTTTGTGGTCGTGAAATAGTCGTCGCTTGGTCGGATAGTCGAAGGATACAGCCTAGGTTAATCGTGTCCTGATCGGGAAAGAAGAGCGGGGATTGAGCTTGGTCTGATAGGCATTTAACTAAAGCCCGCTCTCTTCACGCATAAGGTACGCTTTAATACGCCCTGTTCCCGATGTTTACCCGATCTTTTACCACAATTTACTCACTGCAGATTCTTTTCATGATCATCTGGCGACTTATTATACTCTAATTGACCAAGTTACGACCAAACGACGCTTCAAATAGAATCTGTGCATATTTCATTCATTTTCTCCCACTGATATTGAATTGATATACTTATGATCAAATGTCGCGACGATGACAACGCAAGCGAGATACAAATGTGCCGTTCTTGGTTATCCAGAGCAATTTTCAAGTAAGGAAAATTTTGTTTTGATCGCGACACTTTTGGGTTAGGCTGTTTCAAAACGAGAAACACAGGCTTCTTTTTGGACGATACGATCATTGGATGATAAATGAGATAAGTATAAGTTGGAAATTGTGTTTTGAACGGGAATGCACCGGTGACAGCTCGTAATAGATATGGACTGTATCGGGAATATATAGGGTTTTAGTCGGGAATAGATCGGAGTTTGATCGGATAGAACGGGACTTGGTCGGCAATAGAGCAGGTAAAGCGTGAGTACGTTCACATTAAAACGCAAATCGGTCATAAATTTATCGGGAATCGGTCATGAAAAGAGCTTGATAATAACAAAAAATTAAAAAGGCGGGAAAATTGTTACCCGCTCTTGTGAAAATTTCGGTCAGGAATGGTCGTACGTACAGCGGAATTGCAGTTGAACGATTAGGATGAACTAAAATGCATACAAAGGTACAGGCTAAGGACAGGTATTAATATATATACAATTAAATTCAAAATAAATAACAATATAAATAAGAATAGAAATAATTAATTTTCATTAAAAATAAGAAAATAATATCAATGAAAAGTGAGATGTACTTACCTGTGAAATAAATCAAAACACCGAACAACCCAGCTCCTAAGATAACTGCTATAACGATGTAATATATTTCCACTTTACATTTTCTCTCCTGCACGTTCATTACATCTGTATCCTCGGATGACGTCCCCTTCAAAACTTCATGTCTGACATTTGCCTCTGCAAGAGGAAAAGGGAGGGAGAATTGTTATAATATTTAACAGAAAACAAGATACTCAATAAGTTATATGCAATCCTAGGGCTAACGATTTAGGCCTACAGCACAGATCAAATTACTTTATATACCGCCCCACCTTCCCTTTCTACAGAATTTCTATCTTATATGGAAAACCCCGTAATATATGCTTTCTTCTTCAAGGACTCAAAATTTCAAAACATTTCGATCAGAAATAAAATTTTAATGGATTATAAAAACATTTTCACCAAAAAGCTATTTCTGGCCAAAAAAAGACCTTGACATTTGACCCTTAACCTTGAAAATCAATATGGAACTTTGCTTTGGTATAGGCTATCTACATGGAAAATTCGAATTACTAGTGTCCATGGTTTAGGCTGTATTGCGCCCACAAATTAATGGGGAAGGACAGCGCTATACCTTAAAACGTCACCTCTTATGAAGGGTGGAATAAAAATAGCATTCCAAGGAATGCTTGTGTCGCCTGCGATGTGGCTCTTTTTATTCTAAAAATGGATCAAATATGTCGGTCAAGCTCACAAGCTCAAAATTATTGGTACCAGCAGGAACGTCTTTCAAATGAAATTCGCATGTGAAATATCAGACCTATTATTAACCAATCAAATGATATGGTCTATTTTTCAGAACAGAATGTCAATAATCTAAGTCAAGGTCGTTCGGTCAAAAAGATTTGAATCAAAAGAAATGTTTCATCACAAACAATACACTTGAAATAATATTAAATTCCTAATTACTTACCAATTAAAAGATATAGCCCATCTTCATTAAAAATAAGTAGGTACATGTAAATATCCAGGGCAAGGTCATTAGGTCAAAAATTATGGTATGTGTTGAAAGGTTTTCTTATAAGAAATACACATGTGCAAAGATATAGCCCTGCCTTATTTTTTGAAAAGTAGGTCGATTATCTAGATCAAGGTCACAAGGCAAAAGTTATGGTATTTGTAGAAAGGTCACCAATCAAAAGTTATGGGGTGTCACGGACAACTGACAAAGTGATCCCTAAGTGTCGCTATGCTTCGCTGGCGACACAATAATGATCAGATCTAATATTTTAAACCTTGGGAAATAGGCGCTCAAACAGAATATCACTTATAAAACCTGTCCAAAGACTATCATTATTATTCAAAAAGACAAAGCTGTATATCTATTAAATTATAATTTTTGAGAAATGATTAGCACAATATTACATAGGACAAAATAATCACATAAGTTTTTAAAGACCATGGAAGCAATACATTATTAAACAAAGGTAAAAAATACCAGCTGCTTTTTCCAGTTGACTTTTTGTTTCCATAGGTGGTCCGTCCACAACATAAGGCAACGAGGATGTCTGAAAATGTCAAATATTGATAAATATATCACATGACATGTTAAACCCATTCACCTGCCGGATACAAGCTGTAAAATACATTATTTCAAATGTGGGCGATTGGGCCAAAGGTGTTGGTTCGCAACCATGATACCGAGTCATCATCAATGCCAAATAAGGGTATACTAGCGAAGAAGTGCCAATCTCAGTTAGGAATAACATATCCTGTAGAATATGGCAAAATTGTGTAAGTTTCCATTAACCAGGTAATCGAATGGAGGCAAGACCAGGTGCCCGGGAGGAGTGAGCATCCTCTGGCTACATGCAAAACCCGCCGCGAAATAAAGGATTACATTATCCCAAATTTCAGAAAGTATTGAATATCAAGTAATGGAGTTTTAAAAAGATCTATTATTAAACATACGACACTAAAATATTTTGCCAGAATTGTTTTGGCTAAAACGACCAAGCCACAAATGTAGAAACCTACCCCCCCCCCCAAAAAAAGGCTCGAGATTACAAAGGTTTGAACGTGGTAAAATTCTACCTTTCCTTTCCCGTATATCACCCGATGTATTGCATAACTTCTTCTGATAAAATTAACTTCATCAAGGGAGTCCATTACCATTAACAACATCATGTTCTAATTCGTTCTCACTCAAACGAACATAAATTATTTATAAAATAAACTAGCACACATGATATAGGATGTGAAGCGCTCTGCTACCTCTCCTTTATTAAAATATTCACACAACGTCTTATGTATAAACACATACATGTAAATCGAAAAAGTAAATCCCTCGGCATTCGTATTATATGGGTGCGTGGGTGGGTGGGTATCGATGTTAACTCGTAAGAGCAGAGCCTTCGAATGGATATATCATATATAAAGGTATCAATTGTTACATGCGGTTCTATGAACCATAAAAAAACGATCTCGTTTTGAAGTATACACTATGTATCTTACTACTGTAAACTTATGAAGTTCAATTGTTTCTATTTATAGAAAAGCACGTGTAAAAGAGAGTGTTCGAATAGCTATGATAAATATATATACGTAACAGACTCAATGAAATCTTTGAGGCAACACGGAGGAGTATAAGACTCACCCTTGAGGCGTTTCGTACCCCTTTAGTCAAATGACAAATATGGATAATGACCATATCCCTGTATACAGCACAAAATCGATAGTTCAGAAAATCAGAAACTGAAGGCATACAAAATCAGGATAAAACAAACCAAATCAAAAACAAACAAAAACCTCCACCATATGAAAAGAAGCGAACTCCCGATATGAGAGTGAGACCAGGTGCCCAGGAAGAGTTAGCATCTCATGCTTGCATGCAACACCCGCCGCTTCAATTCGGCAGAACTGTCACATCCGGTAGCTTCCATTTCGGAAGACATAGAGTACAATCTTTGGTTGGATGGTTCAAATGGTCTATGACAGAAGTAAGTAATGAAGTAACCCCCCCCAAAAAAAAACCAGCAAAAAAGTTTTTATTAGCTTCATAAAACGTTTATTTTATTATTGATAATGTGAGAGAAGGATGGGGATCTACACCTAGATTCGGTTGAGGTACAACAGAAAAACACCTGATGTTAAAACATAGAGTAGACAAGCATATCAAAAGACGTAAAAGAGACATACAACATAGAAATATTAAACACAAAAGACTACACTGTCAGATATATCGACGAGACCAATGGGAAATCGGTACCGATTGAGGACAGCCATCTTCCACACAAGAAGCAAATGATGTAGTTATCCGGATTACGTGTGCACAACTATCCCACTTTTCTCAAAGTAGTGTAACATAATCTTCTCACTGTGCGACGACCAAACAAACAAGACAGCAAAACGCAGAGGCCCAAGCTACACAGATGAATATGTAAATGGATATGAAAAGGAGGCGTACGAAATAGTCCGTGCTGTGCTGGCTATAGCCAGATTATGCAGATTGTGCAGGAGTCAGACCGACATTCAGAGAGGACAAGGGATCGGGTCCTGTCTACTCTAAAGAGGTTTGGACAGGGCCCGTCATGGATTCCCGTTGTCAAAAGTCAGAGTGCAAGTCTTAACTTGCCGTCCGTCTGGTGACAGTAAGATCATATTCACGAAGAATAACTTAAATAAACCACCACTTAAACGAATGATAGAATATCCTGCGTTGAAAGCACAACACTCCCCAATGCCGTCAGGTTAAAGAAAGCAAATGAATTAAAACAAGATTCATAGAAAAAGAATATCCCTAGACTTTTATGACAGATTTCAATATCTTACGATACTGATTTTTTGTGTCAATTAGGAACATTAGCAAGGTGTAGCAGTTTGATGCAGTTTAGTTATCATTCCTAATGGAATATGTTTTAAATAAATCGTATTTGAAATTCATTGCCGGAATATTTCTTGGAAGCATCTTATAAAATCATCGGGTTCACCCATTCTCAGGGAGACTCGGATGTTGGTATGGGGCTCGAATATCTTTGCATTCATTGTGACTTGTAAAGATATATCCCTATATTTAGAGAATACAAAAAAATTCCCCCTGTAGCCCTCTCGGGTCTACAAATCATGTACTTCGCGTTGTGTATTTTACTTAGTCATTTTGTAACTCGGAATAAAAAGTCCTGGTAATAGTTTTACCGTTTATTAACATACGAAAGTTACATGTTGGTTATAGCAGTATGAGAATGAATCGTTCAATCTATTCTGACATACAACATCATGCGCACAGGATATATTAGAAGCCTGAGATATTTCACAATCATATGGAAATCGCCATCGAAATTCATGACTAAATTGGAATTCAGACGTATAAACAAAGTTGCCTAAACTTAGAACAAATCCTCGCCATTTCGTCTATTGCACCCAGACCGGTGACAGGCGAACCATTATAGTTTCTGTTGCTGTCAATTGACCCAAGAACACCTCGTATTGACAGACATAGGGTTACACACTGGCGGGAATGACAATCATTTCTATTACATCAATTTAGCACGTGATCGTAAAGTTAACGTTTGAAATTAGAGTTATCTTCTCCTAGACGATTGGAAATATCCCAGAAACAAAATAAATGAAAATCATTAGAAATTCTTGTACATGTAGGTACTTTTATATATGTACATGATATATAAATGTTCAGAACAATATCCACTCAGATGTTGGGTTTTTTTTTTGCAAAAGTTTTGTGCAATTTGGAATCGGTTCAAGGTGCAAGATCTCAACGCCTTTCTATTTATTCAAGAAATATGTCATAAAATTAATAAAACAAGGGGCTTTGATTTTTTTAAACACCGCAGAGATGTAAACAATACTTAGACAAGGACATTTTTATTATGTGACATAGAACATAGAAGCATATTCATTAGACCATTAGACCACGTCACTGACAGGGACTATTAGAACATATAATTATTTTTGAAAATACAGTTTATTACGAAACGGGAAGAACGATACGGTAAAATATGTTGTCGAATATGTTAAACTGTTTTCAGATAGTTTTGTTTAATAGTGGGTAATGTTCATCATCTCAAAGAAAGGAGGGGATCTCCAACAACACCTAGTTGCAGCACCAACAGCAACCTCCCAAAACACCCACTGTAAAACACAAAAAAAAAACACGCACAGAAAGAGACGCAGTAGTACAAGGAACGCCAAATCACAGAAAAACATAAAACACAAATGACTACACATAAACCAACGAGACCAATGGGTAAACGGTGCCGACTTAGGACGGCCATCTGCCACGTCAGTAGCAGACGGTGTAGTTATCCTGGATTAAGGAGTGTACGTAATACCGTACACTAAGGTACAATGTATTATGTACACTTGTCTCGAGTAGATGAGTAATGTCACGATGGGCAATCTCTAGCTTTTTTTTAAATTTTTTTGCACAATATATATCAATAATAATAAAAAGGGGAACGTGATGCAGAGTAAGCTTAGCTTTGAGTTTTATTCAAAATTAAGGCGAATATTAACTTTTCATAACACACAACGTGCATGTATGGTCCATGCTGAAAAATCGATCTGTTCTTAAATGATGCTATTGAATTTGAAGACGTTTAACATTTGCACCACTTGGTGAGTGTCACTGCTGGTTGACCAGGAGTCCCCGAGGGCACATGTAGCCAAGATCGATAAACTTCGGTTGATCGTTTCTTCTACGAACTCTAAAATTTATGTTATCAAAATTTCTTAAAATTTCTAAAACGTGGGTCCTGTAGCATCATATTCCACTCATCCTGTTACGTCTTTCGGTACATTTTTGGACATAATTTTCAAAATCTTTGGCAATATTACATTTTTAAGATCGAGAATCACTGACAAGGATTAAGTACCCGAAACGTCCATGTCTAATCCATGCTGAAAATCTATCTGTTCTTAAATGATGCTATTGAATTTGAAGACGTTCTATTCTTAATTTCATCTACAAGAATCACGCCCGTTTGTGGTGCTAGCAGAAATAAAATTGAAATATACAGATAAACATACTATTTCGCAAATTTCACGTTTTCTATTTCAATCTGTTTTGCTGTGTATGATAGATACGTTATTTTGTTTTCTAACACATTCTTTTTGCTTAGAAAAACGATAACTATAGAATTATTTCTACACTAAATAATGCCCTATGTGTTGAAATTGACAATTAAATGTGCCGTCTCTATTGTTATTCTCGTCTTTGAAACATCAGAAACCATTAATCTAAAAGAAACAGTTGAGCAGCAAGATTTATAATTGTCGACACACACTTTAAGGTAGATCATTACCTCGGGAGAAATCTTACTTTTCTTTTCGTGAGATCAGATGAAGTCGTCATTAGAGAAATGTTAAAGTTTCAAACCATAAACTCTCAATCTAATAACTGTCTTTATTTTAACTTCTTTTTTAAATTTTGTGCTTTCTAAGACGGATGACGCACCTGGCTCATGTTTCTTGTTTGAAGAAAGCAAATTAATTTCGTATATATATCTTATTTGATATGTGGAATTGTATATCATTTCTCAGTTTAATAAGAGCATCTGAAATGAAAAAGATGGAAAGGATTTGTTTGAGCCTCGGATTGAAAGTTAGACAACTAATATATGTTTCCTTTAAAAGGGTGCGGCCGTTGCCTTTTATACAACAAATAAAAGAGAAAAAAAATATACATGTAACAGGATAGAATTAACTTAATTTTGTATTCACAATTTTTATTTTCATTTTGAATCATTTCGTTGATTGTTTCTTCAAACGTATTCGAAAGTTTCTCTATACAAAATTTTCTCGAAA
Organism: Pinctada imbricata; assembly: GCA_033119305.1. Taxonomy (NCBI): domain Eukaryota; kingdom Metazoa; phylum Mollusca; class Bivalvia; order Pterioida; family Pteriidae; genus Pinctada; species Pinctada imbricata. The sequence continues at coordinate 43,103,865 of VSWD01000011.1, forward strand.
TTCATGAAAAGTAGATCCATTGGGATCTTATCTAACCCATCCTGATTTCAGTATATTTGGGACATAACTTTCAGTCTTTGGCCTTATTTCATCGTTTGGATCGAGGATCACTGACGATGTTGCAAATTCATCTGTTCCTAAATGATGCTATTGAATTTGAAGACGTTTAACATTTAACAATCGTACCACTTGGTGAGTGTCACTACTGGTGGACCAGAAGTCCCCAAGGGCACATGTAGCCAAATTCGATCAACTTCGGTTGATCGTTTCTTCAACGCAATCAAAAATTTCTGTTATCAAAATATCTTGAAATATCTCAAACGTTGGTCCTGCTGGATCATATCCCCCATCCTGCTACATCTTTTGGTACATTTTTTGACATAACTTTTACACTCTTTGGCCATATAACAATGTTTAGATCGAGGATCACTGACGAGGATTAAGCACCCGAAACATGCATTTCTGGTCGATGCTGCAAAAATGATGCTATGAATTTGTAGACATGTAAAGGTAGAATGACGTACCACTGATAAGGATGAATTATCCGAAACATGCACGTCTGGTACACAGTATTAACCCTTCCGAACGCGGGAAAATTTTGAGAAATTCCATGACGTCACAATGCAATTTCGATGTTTGACCGAGGTTCGAAGCTTGTTTGTCCGAAGTAAAAGCATTTTGACGTCACGAAATTTTGCAATTTTCACGGAAGGGTCAATTTAGGCATCTCTGTCTAGAATCCTGGGTGATTTCCATCTGCAGAATTGATCCGGTTGTTACGGCTGATTGTTAAGCGGATCGAATCGTCTGGCACGTCTTATATCGACGTTCCAGCCTGTTCCAACATGGCGGACAACAATACGATCTCCGTACAGCGCTGAACATTTTTATTGTAAAAGGAAATTTCAGTATGAATATCACTGAAAAATATAAATATTTAAAGATATGTAAAAATATAACTATGTCAATATTGATGACGCCTTTATTTCTAAATTTCGTGAATATCGAGATTTTCCTCTATCCACGGTTGCTATGGTGAAGTCAATCTTGAACCATTTTCGTTCCATTATCAGAATGGGATCGTTCTGGAAAAATCCCTTATCCCGTATTTTTTTATTTTTTTGGCATGAATATTTAATTAAACTGAATGCTATTTGCCTCTGAAAGAAAATGACAGATATATATTATTATCATAATAAAATACATAAATTGAGTCAAATGTGTACTTCTCTCGGAGTTTTCTTACAGAGAACAAATATTCCTCAATTTCAGAAACTACAATAAGGCAATAAGGTTTTTGTAGGACTCGTGGAAAATTTAGCAGTTCCGATTTAGAATGAATCAAATGTGGCGCCATATGCAAATTCAGAGATACACTTCTTCCTTTCAGCTTACCACAAAGACATATACCGGTATTTTTCATATTTTTTGAAGGCACTGAACATTTTTTGTGGTGAGATTTCATCCAAAGAAACTGACTAATTATAAAGAATAGAATAAAATAGAATAAAACTGCATTTTCGCGATTCACGGAATTTGCACGTGACCAACCAGAATTATACTACCATGAACACCCAAAGGAAGACAGTCATTTCTTAATTACCTCTCGGTACAAGCACGACTTCTCCCTTATTCTATTTTGACAAGTTCCAGCGAGTTTAAATAAAAAAATTACATGTTATGGAAAATTTAAACTTTTCGAAAGAAAACGAATTCTTCGAAAGTATTACATGGAATAAATATGTTGAAATAAAAAAAGGTTTTTTCGAAAGTATATGTAAATAGATGTATATAATTGAAAATGGATACTTTGATGTACAACAAAAGGTTTTATCAAATGAAAAAAAAAAACTGATTAATTCATTTTTCATTATTAATTTTCTAATGGGAATCTTTGAACAAGATTAATTTTTTTTTCATTTTAATATCGTTAGGGAAGCAAAGAACAATCGATACATTCAAGAAATGTCTTAATCCAAACCAGTAACTGTTCATGTCAGAGATATGCCTTTTGGGGAGATATCACATAGTTTAGAATAATTTATCCAATTAAATGACAGAGAATTTACAATTCATAGAAAACGGTATGCTGAGTATCATCTGATATGAGATATTTAAAATTGTTGAAATGCGCATTCGGTACTGTTTTTATAAGGATAACAATATATTTCAATATTGACAATTTCAACTACTACTTAGGTTGATATCTATGTTAGTGGATTATAAGTCCCCGATGATATCGTTCAGTGTTAAAAAACAAGTCTTGAAATATATTTGTAAATTCTCTGTCACTTAATTGGATAAATTATTCAAAACAAAGAGATATCCCCCCAATGGCATAGCTCTGACATGAACAGTTACTTGTTGTTTGGCTTAAGGCATTAGGGGTATAATACTGTAATTCCAGTCGTTTTGATAACACAAAAATTAAATACCGCAAAGTTGGCCGAAGACGCACAACTTCGGCAATGTTCGGGACTATACGTTTTAACGGAGAGTTGAATAAACATCAAGAAATATAAATTATCTAAAATGTGGAAGATAATGAAGTACTTAATTTCTAGCTTTTCCAAGATATTGTTATTATACCCCTAAAACTTTAAGAGTTACTGGCTGTTTAGCTTAAATGTTAAACGTCTTCAAATTCAATATTAGGTAATGTTTTGAGTTTACTCTTCATATATATAATTTATTCATGTCAATGTGCTCTATTTCTGATGAGACGTCATTGGTTGAAATATGAATTAAGGAGGGAAAATTGCATCGTGCGCGTAGCGCAGGATGCATAAGTTTTCCCTCAATTTTTGGTGTTGATACCTCGATCAACCTCAAAAATATTACATTGATTACTTATCATTTCATTTAGTCACCTTTCAACGTTTATTTGCAGCTTTGAAATTGTGCTGCCAACGAAGTTGCTTATGAAGTTGCTAAACGCGAACTTCTGGTTTGGGTTGATGCAGGTGTCAACACAATTTCTCGACCATTCAGAATCTTCGTTTCTTAAGAATAACAATGGAATTAAATGATTATTAGTACCGAAATAATTACAATAAAACATGTATTTCGATAATGATAATATGTAAACGTATGTTTTCAGATGTTAGTATTGGTAAAATATCTTACAAGGTTAGTGATCTGAATATTTTGTTTATCTCCACGATTTCATCGGGAAAAATTTCGTTCGGAGAAAATTATTATCATTATCGCTGTGTGAAAAATCGTATGATAGTCTCACCCAATAGAAAACCTAGACTTTAGAAATAAATATGCAATCGGATAAAATATGCGAAACATTAGTGATCGTCAAGGAAACAAAAAATACAATGTATGTAATTCCCGTGCATAATTGATTGTTGATCGTTTCTTCAACGCGTTCGAACTTTTCTGTTACCAAAAATTCTTGAAATGTCTAAAACATGGGTCCTGTAGCATCATATCCTAACCATTCTACTACGTCTTTCGGTACATTTATGGACATAATAATACGGAAATGTTCCAACTCTATACCTCCATGAAGAAAATTCCAAACCAATTTTTCCTGCACCAGACAAGTGTTTCTCATCGGTGATGCTTCCATAGGAGCAACCAAACTTCATTTCAATAGTGCCCTCTTGAATGTTTTGAATTTAGATTTGTACATTTACTTTACAGAGAGTAACTTTCGCAGTTGTTGGTCATATTAAATTGAGGATCACCGACGAGTGTTAAGTACCCAAAACGTGCACATCTGGTCCGTGCTGCAAAAATACCTGTTCTTAAATGATACAATTAAATTTGAAGACGTTTAACGTATGGACATAATAATACGGAAATGTTACAACTCTATACCTCCATGAAGAAAATTCCAAACCAATTTTTCCTGCACCAGACAAGTGTTTCTCATCGGTGATGCTTCCATCGGAGCAACCAAACTTCATTTCAATAGTGCCCTCTTGAATGTTTTGAATTTAGATTTGTACATTTACTTTACAGAGAGTAACTTTCGCAGTTGTTGGTCATATTAAATTGAGGATCACCGACGAGTGTTAAGTACCCAAAACGTGCACATCTGGTCCGTGCTGCAAAAATACCTGTTCTTAAATGATACAATTAAATTTGAAGACGTTTAACGTATGGACATAATAATACGGAAATGTTACAACTCTATACCTCCATGAAGAAAATTCCAAACCAATTTTTCCTGCACCAGACAAGTGTTTCTCATCGGTGATGCTTCCATCGGAGCAACCAAACTTCATTTCAATAGTGCCCTCTTGAATGTTTTGAATTTAGATTTGTACATTTACTTTACAGAGAGTAACTTTCGCAGTTGTTGGTCATATTAAATTGAGGATCACCGACGAGTGTTAAGTACCCAAAACGTGCACATCTGGTCCGTGCTGCAAAAATACCTGTTCTTAAATGATACAATTAAATTTGAAGACGTTTAACGTTTTCTGTGTGATGTCAAATCACAGTACTATCGATGAACTATTATTGGTATTTATGATTGATTATAATGACAGATAGGCATCAGTACATTTTATAACAATGCCCTTGTGTAAGGTGTAACTATCAGTGTATAAACTTAATACACAATCATACGAACAAAGACCACGGAAAGAAAGGCGGGAATCTCCCAACAACACTCGGTTGCAGCACCAACAGCCAACATCAAAACACCCCATGCAAAATTATGAGGCAGACACGCATATCAAAGGACAAAAATAGCAACGCCAACGCTGCAAGATACGCCCGTCTTGGAATTAATTTCCCATACATAATTTTGTGAATGCAATTATGCCAGTTTAATTCCCAAAATGATTTGACGTTTAAACATAATTTCTCAATTATAGGACCAAAAAAAAAAAAAAAAAAATGCAAGAAATATGAAAAAAAAATGAATTCTTCAGGTGTCAAGTTTGAAAAATAATTATTTAAAAATAGTATTTCAATGAATTTTATCCAAAAAAACCCACTATAAACTGACCTTGACCTTTGCCCCCCCCCCCCCCCCGACCTTAAAAAAATATAATTTGTCTCTTTAAAGTCTACCCTTGTGAAAAATTTGAGGGTCCTAGGGCAGAAAGCCATTCTAAGTTCAAGTCATAACTTTGCAAAAATAAGCCCATTGATTCCAAGCTAAATCTTGATCTGTAATTCATTATTGTGATGGTGTATCAATTCAATAGCTGCAAAGGCTACGAAAAGTCCAGAAAACTTTAAAATTGTTGAAGTGTCTATATTCGAAGGCTATAACTCTGGTAAACAGGTCAATTTGTCCGAAAGTCCGAAACTCGAGCGGGATCTGTAATAATTTATTATGAAGGCATATATGAAGTTTCAATTAATATCTGCAAATGCTGAGAAAAAGTCCAGAAAACTGTAAAATAATTCAAAATTTCTATGTTCAAATGCCATAATTCTGCTAAAAATAGGTCAATATGCCTGAAACTCAAACTGGCTCTGTATTAATTTATTATGAAGGCACACATCAAGTTTCAATTTAATATCTGCAAATGCTGCGTAAATAGCTCGGACAATTGTAAAATGGTTGAAAATTTCTATGTTCAGGGGCCATAAAAACTACTAATAAAAGTCAATTTGTCTGAAACTCGAGCTGGTTCTGTTATTCAATATCTGCAAATGCTGTGAGAAAACGTCCAGAAACTGTTAAATTTATGAAAGGTTCTAAGTTCAAGGGCCATAACTATTTTATCTTAATGAAACTCGAACGGCATCTAACGCCAATTGATATCAAGTCACATGCCAAGTTTCAATCCAAAATCTTGAAAGGCTTGAGAAAAAAGTCTGGAAAACATGACTTCGGACGGATTGACGGACACATGGACGGACAGCGCCATAACATAATACGTTCCGTCTTATGACGGGCGTATAAAAAAGGGGCAAAAAAAGATGTGACCTCCAACAACATTCAGTTGCAGCGTCCTCAGCAAAACACAAAAAAAACCCACCCCATACAAAATCACATACGAGTGCTAAATGATTTGTTGTGAGCCTCGGTTTTCTGGGATGCAGAAGGTATTCTGCTGATAGATTGTCTCCAAAAAGGACAAAAAAATCGATTGCACATACTATGCCTCACTTCTGATATAGTTACGGGAAAAATATAAAACTTGAGCGCCGCGGAAAGCTCACTAGTTAAAGGTTTGTTGTTCCACCAGGACAATGCTCCTGTTCAAAAGTATGTCACTGTCATGACTGCCAACCATGATTGTGGCTTGAATTTTTGATCGAGCATCCGTCTTATTCATCTGATCTTGCTCCATCAGCATAATAACGTGCATGTCTGGTCCATGCTGAAAATTTATTTGTTCTTAAATGATGCTATTGAATTTGAAGACGTTTAACATTTCATCTATTCCCAAAACTGAAAGCAGCTATTTCTAGATCTTGCAACCACTTTCAGTCCGATGATTACGTCATACTTGCAGTGGATGTCTTTTTGACCAGTGAAGATCAGGAGTTATTCAAAAGTGGTATTAAGGCCCGTAAACACCGATGGCAAAAAGTGTATAGATACTGATGTGGATTATGTAGATAAATAATGGAAAATGTGTAATAAAATACACATTCTTCAATACGAGGCTAACAAAATATCAATTAGCCCTCGTAGATGACAAGCACAGAAAGAGACACAAAAAGGAAAGGAATAATAGCACACAACATAGAAACATCAAACACAAAAGACCACGCATAAACCAACGGTTGGCAATCGGTGCCGACTTAGGACGGCCATCTGCTACGCCATTAGCAAATGCTATAGTTATCCGGATTATGTGCGTACAACCTTACCACATTTCTGGTTACCCAGAGGTCTCAAATAATGCACAATTGTGGTGTAAAATAACCCCCTCACTGCAAGATGACAATACAAAGAAGACAGCATATTGCAGAGGCCCAAATGAGTTAAAGGAGATCCTGACGATAATCTCAACAGCTCTCACAATGGAGAACAAAATGCATCGCAGACCCCTAGCAAGCTTAGAGGTGGGACCAAGTAACACACAGATGGATATGTAAATTTATAGAAAACAGAGTGCATACAAAAACAATCCGTACTCTGCTGACCGGAGCGAGCCCATGCATGCTATCTCCCGAGGTGACAGGTGGTTGAGGTCTGTATTCTTTAATGAGATTTGGACAGAGCCCGGCATGGATTCCTGTCGTCACAATCCGTCCAATTGCTATTTTTAAGAATGCTCTGGTACAGGGCTGTATCTTGGTTAAGTTTACTTTCTTGAAGATAACTTCAAACAAATTTTAATGCACGAGACACGTGTTTTTGAGAGCAAATTCTCATCAGTAATACTCAATCAAATACCGAAGTGATTTTCATACACAGCAAAATGTAAATACCGTATGACGGTAATCTAGAAACATCACCATCAAGCCAAGCGAATCCACAATTATCTCTTTAGTCATTCCCACTTCTATGAATCTCTCCATTTACAATTTTGATATTTAGTTCCAAGGAAAGTCACAAAAGAACACCACACAAACATAAAATGTAAAGACAGTAGTAGTTGCAAACAATGACACTTAAGGACAAATGAGAAAAAGTTCTATTATTCACTCAAGGAAAAATACCTCATGGAATGAGGTTCTTATCTTAGTTCGTTGAAATGATAATTGATATCACACCAATAAACAAATGCCTTAGTGTATGAAATATTAAGGCAATTAAAGTATTCTAGCTCGTAACCTTCTTGGACAAAATTTCAATCTTATTTTAATGCACCAGACACGTGTCTCGGAAAGGAAATCCTCAGCAGTGGTAAATTATAAAAAAAATCCTCTAAATTTTATGTACAAATAGCGGGTAAAATAAAAGTTAATGTATTCTAATGAGATGAATGAAGGATTCTCCGAATGAAATTAGATTTCATATACAGAAAAAGAACTTTCCCGACTCTACAGCAAGACAACAGATTTGGTGACATAGAAATTCAAATTAGGTGACCAGATATCTACGATCTATGTAATAAATAATACATCGTCATCAGTGGTACTTAAAGACAAAATGATTCAAAGATGCCAAAAAAAAACTTAGTGAGGGACAAATTTTGTTCATGCTAGTTGAACTGCAATCGCAAAGAATTCTGCGGTAAAATACGGCTCTTGTATCAAATCGGTTTGACTCTTCAAAAATCAGATAATTTGTTTTGTTTTGGTGTATTTGTATTTATTTTCGGAATGAAAACAGTTTCGATCAGATATGAGTGATAAATTATAAGATTTTTTACGAGCATCTTTTCATTACTTTGTAAATATTGCTAGTCAGTTTATTTTTCACTCTGACAAGAATTTCTGTTTATCAAAATATAATTTAATATATCTCAAAAACTGAAAGGTGGGATTATCGAATGTTGATGCGCTTTCAACGATATGGTATGAAGATGGTTAATTTATCTATCAATCCCCAACACTAGACAAGAAAACTATTGATGCATAGCATCAATTCGCCGGGAGAACAAAGATACCATGAAGATCATAGACATTATTAACAGGGTATATATTTAGCATGAAATTATCTTTGAAATAAGACAGTCAGTGCCAGATTTGCATCCTGTATGGATTTTTACTATGCACACAATAAAAAGTTGCAGGGTGGAAGACACCATACATTTTGTAGACTAAATGTTTCATCTCCCATCTTCAAGGGGTATGGACAAAAGTTTACCGGCCATATTGGATTTGACGTGAAGCATTTTTGAAAATATATCCTTCTGTAGAATTAAGACTCCAATTTTGACCATTTTAATACTAAGTTTTCTTAATCTCAACTTTGTCATTTTCTCATCCTTTTTTAGCATAAACTGCATCAATATGTTTTCATGACAACCATTTGAACTTACTATATATAGTGCACCGAACTGCGCAACTACAGGTTTGCAGGATTCATGATTAATACTACAACCTACCTTAAACGTTAATATCATCATGTCTTCAAACATTTGTCCTCCAATTTTGATCATACTTTCTCAAAATACTGGGTATCTTCATTTTACATGCGGGGGGCTAGTAGCCGTATCAACATAGAAAGTAATCTAGGGGCGGATCCCCGGAATGTTGCACATTTGTAATTTGTCACCAATAATTCACAAGACTATCCCATTTTTTCTAATATATATCATGTAAATAATTAATAAATGAATCGCAAACAGTCAAAATTCTAGTGAATTACCCAAGGAACTTTAAAATCGTTTATTTTTTCTACCTATGTTGGGGCGGATCGGCACGTGAAAATGGCTACCTGTAAAAACTCGTGTTCGAAAAGACCCCGTATTGTATTTTTACAAGAGATTTATAAGATTATGAGACCTTGTACTCAAAATCGAAAGACAAATGTTTGTAGACATAGTATCAATGTAATGTTTAAGGTAAGTTATAGTATTATTCATGAATTCTTCTGAGGTACAGCTTTGCAGTTCGGTGCATGAATTTAAAAAGTTTCTGATGTTAAAATCTTCATGTAATTTTCCGTAGAAAATATGGGAAAATGTAGCTATTGAGATTGAGAATACATTTGGGGTAAAACATTACAAGGAAAGATTTTCAATAACACACTACATAAAATCCAATATGGCGAATAACAGTTTGTCCATACCCCTTAACAGGCGTATGTTTACATCATGATTTTCAGAACGGACCGAGAAGCGTGCTTCGCCCTGTATGCATATAGGTTGTCAAATATACTCTTTATTTAATTTGTAGATATTATTTTTTTTTTCCAAACATACATTTTTCAAAACATTGTTGTGTTTAAATTGTACTTTTCTCCGTTTTAATTGTGTATCTATGGTAAACAAAATCACATCAATCCGATTGGTCCGATACCCCCAAGTTCCCTTTAAATGATGTCATCGACTAAAATGATTCGATATTCTTCTCTTTGACTAAGAAACCGCTTCGTGTGACTTATTTATTCTTGTCTATCTTACAAGCAACCCCGATCTTTTGTTTAAAATTGCATATGACCAGTTCAAATATCAAGACCTTATATCTAAAATATTAAAGCCAAAGGACATTATAAGCTGTCTTTACCGAGGGTATATATTTAGCATAAAATTATTTTAATTATAAGACAGTCAATGCCAGCTTTGCATCCTGTATTGAGTTTTACTATGTAAACAACAAAAAGTTGCTGGGTGGAAGACACCATTCATTTTGTAGACTAAATATGTCATCTCCCATCTTTAACAGGCGTATGTTTACATCATGATAAGATTTCCAGAACTGACCGAGAAGCGTGCTTCGCCCTGTATGCATATATGTTATCAAATACACTCTTAATTTAATTTGGAGATATTTATGTTTTCCATACATACATGTTTCAAAACATTTTTTGTTTTAGGAGGTATTGAACACTTGGACGCCAAATTCAATTTTTCTAAAAATTTCTGAAATTATATATTTCTTGTCTGTCCATGACTATACAGACTTACAGTTGATTCTATCCACAGGAAAATTTTCTACGAGACTTTGAAATATGCATTAATCGACGTTTTCGTGAATTTCTTGATGACGTCATAATATTGAAAGTGTCATTACAGTTCTCGTAAAGCTATTGGAAATTAATTTTGATTTAACTTCCAAAATATCCATAATATATTGCACTTACATATGGAAAAGATAAAATGAATTGTGTTTTAAACACAGGCAGGATACTTGAATAAATGATGACACTGTCGCTAAAAAATTGCAATTTCGAGCCAATTTACTGTAGTTGCTAGTTAATTATTAGGAATCCTGTGGATGAATCTTTGTCAAAAACTATCAGAATTATCAAGAATGTTCAGAGATGATTTCATGATTAAATGGAGAAAATTGAATTTAGGATTAAAAAATTACAAGGCTTTATATTTTCCAATTTTTTCTTCCAAAATCATCCATTTTCAATGAAGTGACATCCGATTTTCTGTTACGTAAATTTGTCAACGAATACACAGTGGTGAAGATTTAATTTTTCATTTTATACATGCTAAGTTTCAATGCGATATTTTTAGTAATAATGTTTTTATTGCATTTTGAATGCGAAGGTTTGCGATGCCATTTTTCCCGATAACGTCCAAATGTCGTCGTGGTTTGCTCATGGATAAAACTCCCAAAGTCCTAAATTTCGAAAATCGCCATAATTTCTTCAAATGACGCCGGAAATTATTCAAACTTCATCAGGATACTCAAATGCGTATATCAATCAGTGTATCAAATGTTTTAAGGGAGTTAAGACTGTACTTTTCCTTTGAAGCGAGAAAACAAATAATGCCGCCGCCATCTTGGTGTTCAAACCCTCCTTAAATTGTACTTTTTTCCGTTTTAATTGTGTGTCCATGGCAAACAAAATCACATCAATCCGATTTGTCCGATACCCCCACGCCCCCTTTAAATGATGGCGTCGATTAAAATGATTCGATCTTCTTCTCTTTGACTAAGAAACCGTTTCGTGTGACTTACTTATGCTTGCGTATCTTACAACTAACTCCGGTCTTTTGTTTAAAACTGTATATGACCAGTTCAAATTCTAAAATGTTAAAGCCATAGGACATTATAAGCTGTCTATACCGAGTGAATCGCCAAATAAAAACAGTTTTCACGAATGCGATGTGTCTTGAATTGTTAATTTTGGAATTGACTTCAAGACCATGGGCGGAAAAGCAAAAGGATAAAAAATAAACGCCGGACTCAACTTTCTCAATGGAAGATATTCATTTTATGACAACGACATTGAAAAGCAAGACAACAACTAGGTATACATGGAATGAGTTACTATAAAATTTCATTTTTAAGTATATTTAGACAGATTTAAGACAGATTTAATTTTTTTTCAATTGCGCATATGTAAAAGTCTAATTACTATGGAACAAATATTTCAATATTGATTATTTATAGTCAACTTTTCTTTTTGCACAATAAAAGTTTCGGCGAGGTATTGGCCATTCCTTTATTTTTTTTTATTCAATTATTTGAAAAATAGATGCCAATGTTCTAAATATTCAGTTATCAAGGGCACATGGCATCAGAAAATGAAGTAATAACAGATGAATCATACGTAAAGACTGCCTTAAATAAAGGACACAATAATTCGGAACATATAAATTGACATGGGTAATACTAAACCAAACTTAAAGTCACCTACCCTTAATCCTTTTCAAAATATTGTTTTCTTTGGTATTAATGCATTCTTTAGTATTCCAGTGTTCATTATATGCTTCGTTTTAATATGACAAACATATATCAAAGAAATTAAACATGTTGAATATGGCGTTGAAATAATTCAATTATAACCTACCTTGTCCGACATTTTGAGATCCCTCAAATCTTGCGTCTTCTTTAGGCTTGACTTCGGGTCCAAGAGGTCTTACTTCCAATTGTGTAGGCGATTTATATACACCTGTTAGAAATGACAGATCTTAAGGCGTGGTCTTACACCGCAAAAGACAGTAAAAAATTCATTTTCCTATCTCATTAGCGTTTCTTAGATTTGGCTATATGATATTCTGTCCAAAATCGATGAATACAATTTCTCGGTATTCATTTGCAAAAATATAATGTACGTATTCAGAATCTAATTTAGAAAGGTACTATATTGTAGATGACAGGTATATTTCTATTGATAGGATTTCATTTGATATTGGCTTTTCCATGGCAATAAATCATAGAGAGAAATGAATACATATTTGTATCATCATCTTTGATACTTCGAGATAATACCTTCAAGTATATAGTATGTCTTCACCGTTTCAGATTATTTTTGTTTTTAGAAAAGAAAACATATTGTTTCTTGCAAAAACATACGTCGATTTATTTTTTTCAAGAAATCTTCAAAATGAAAGTCATAAAAGCTCAAAATACAACAAACAATTTGATATTTTTGTTCAGCAAAAGTGAAAGAATGTACGTGATCTGTAAAAGACTCTGCCACAACACAAGAGATTTTCACAGTATTTTTTGTTCAATTGCTATTTTGGGTGAAAAAGTGACTTTTTAGCCTATTTTTGCTCCAATTTCTCCTTTTGGGGGCATGTTTTGAATGTATAATCCCTGGGTCTGTATACATGAATACTAATTTGTGAAATAACTGCTTGATTTTGTAGAGAATTCTGATTTTTTGACAAGAAAATTAAGTCTGTAAAATGGTTGCTATGGTAACCAAATTAGAAATTGATGCCTAGCCTTCTTTCATGCAAGCGAAACAGGCCGTAGGGTCTTCACCGCCACCCAGGCCTCTGCAGGGTGTTTTCCTCCTGCTCCTTGTACCCCCTCACGCCAACATCTGAGCCAACGCGAGACATTTATATAAGTTGTTTAACTTGTTTGTTAAACGTTGTAAAATAAATAAAGTATAAATTTAATCAGTCTTCGTTGTTTACGATGAATTCAGGTGATATTTGAATGGGTTACAGTATTACAGTAGCAAGGCGTTCTTTTGGCAGCAGCCGCCTGCAGTACGTAGTCCATCCGTGCCTGCCCTGGACCCTGGATATTGTTCGTTGGATAAGGTTGTCTTTCGTGTTTTCCTACACGTAACTTGTACGGGTACGTCTAGTGTACAAGTTGAACTACACGTTACTGTTGTTGAGATTTCATTTCAAAGACCACTACGTGTACTTGTAAAATCTAAATGAACTTAAGTTGAGTTTTGGACAGGTTAAATTCAAAAGGGTAATTAAGTTCGGTTAAATCTACATCGAAATAGAAACTTTAATTCATTCTGAATTGAATGTCATACTTTTTATACTATTTGATAGAATAGAGGGGCTGATATATCTTGAAGTAAAGACCTACGTGTACATCGCACTTTACCCGTTCACTGGCGACGTGTACCTTGTAAAGCAAGTGACGTTAAACGCAATAAATGATGACGTCACAATAGCCGATCAGAATACAAGTACACGTACAAGTTACACGTAGGAAATCTCAACCTCCCTATTAATATTATATTGTCTCCGTCTGTTTGTCCGATTTTCCTTTCCCCGTGGAAAATTTCTGTTTTATTTCTTTTTCAAGAATTTGAAAGCCTTTTGATTGTGATTTTTGGAGTCTGATTTCGGGTTTTGTGTTTGACTCTCATTCATTGATTGTAATGGTCGTGTGCAGGTGTGCTCCGCTGTGCTCATTGAAACGAAGTCTTATTGGAAACGGTGTAAATTTACGAAGTGTTCCAACTCCGCCTTATAATTTTCTTTAAGCAGTAGTAGTTGCATATTTTGGCAGTTGAAATCAAATATTTCGGCAGTGGTAATTAAATATTTTGGCAGTGGTAATTAATATTTTGGCAGTGGTAATTACATATTTTGGCAGTGGTAATTAAATATTTCGGCAGTGGTAATTAAATATTTTGGCAGTGGTAATTACATATTTTGGCAGTGGTAATTACATATTTTGGCAGTGGTAATGAAATATTTAAAATGATCTTAAATACCTTTGTCATCATCAATATGAGGAGATAGTGGTGCATTTACTAAAATTAAAGTCAGAACACTTAAAGAATGTTGTTCTCTTATTTTTCAATATGCCTTCCAAAACTCAGCAGTAATGTAATAATACTGATCATCGATCGCGCCGTGCTCTCCAAACATTTGAGGAGCATGGCGTATCAATACCTTAGGCTCGCGCGTAGCACGGCGTATCAGTACCATTGTCTCGTGAGGAGCACGGCGTATCAATAACATTGGCTCGCGAAGATGATTGATCAATGACATCATGAAGTGTTTGTCCTTTTTCATGCCTGGCGACGGCGTACCTTACAGAAAATGTTCCGGACGCACATGTTAAACAAAATATTCAATTTCTATGATCTCAAGGTTGAGAAGATAGAACGCATCCATGTGGGGGTGGACAGGGTGAAAGGGAGGGGGAGGAAAGGGGCGGGAGGAGGGAGGGAAGGGGGAGAAAGGGGAGGGAAGGGGAGGAAGTGGGGTGAGAGAAGGGAGGAAGGGGGCGGGAGGGGGGTAAGGAAAGGGTGAAAAAAGAGGGGAGGGAGGAGGGGCGGGAGGGGGACCTAAGGGGGAGGGAGTGGAGAGGAACCCCATTTTCCGCACCCATCTATCTTAAGATTAGATCTAGATACAGTATTTTCTATTCATCATATGTTTAAAAGAGTTTCAAGCCACTTTTATCTCTTAATTCTATATCGAATATGAACTATAAATCTAGCTTTACCATTTGAGGAATTTGTCCTATAAATCCTTATTTTGGCCTCAAATGTCAGAAAAATTGCTTTGCAAAATTTGCTGCTCCATCTTTAACTAAATCATGTACAAAATGCAATTTCAACAATTTCCGACATTAATGTCATACATAAACTTTTGGCTCGCCACATTTCCTATCTTTATCTTATACTTCATACCATGATACTGTTTAATTTTAATTCTTTAACGAGCATATAAAGTGAGAAAAAGAGATACCAGGAGACAAATAATTATTCTCGTAAATGCGTTTTCAGCTCTAGCCGTGAATGTTCGAAATTTCCTATAATTATCCTATTTTTCTTGAAAGATTCCTATATTTGTCCTATATTTCCATACACAATACTGTACACCTATATTCCTATATTTTGAGTAGAGGACGTCGCTATGATCCATGTCAATGTTAAAATACCAAAAATTCAAAATGTACATAAGACAATTGACAGAAACTACAGTACCTATCACGAGTTTTACAACGAGATCGCCATCGATGGAGTAAAAATTTAACGAGTAAAGGCCAATTCCTCCATCAGGTGGAGGGCTTTTAGGAGGGCTGGTGAGGGGCAAAGCGGGCTCAACGCGAACAAACTTTACCCCGAAAAACTCGGAGTGTTTGTGGGCGGGGCTAATGAACGGAGGCGGCGCTTATGCATATTTAATTATTAGCCGGGGTAAACACCGAGTGCTTGTAGGCGGGGCTTATATTCGCTTGACGGAGCATCTCGAGTCGCGTAAAATCTCTTTGTAGAGAGTAGAATCGCGATAGGCTAGTCAAACAACTGTTTTAACAATACGCTAGATCTGTACGTACAGTAAATGTTTTCCTAAGAACGATTCTATAAATGTTGTAACAATTTAAAGAATCATTATCTTACATATCCGCATAGATATACTACATTTATAACAATGCAATATTCAGGATTAAGTACGTAGAGATAGAGAAACCCTAGATGTTAAAGGCCGACGGGGGACTATTTAAGGGGACAGGTAAATTTTCTGTCATTTCCTCAGTGTTCACTATAGGGTTAACATCTCTTATTGGTATCTGATTGGTTCCTTTCAATCCTTTTACCCCTATCAATTTTTGATTGACAGCTTAAGACAGATGAGACTCGGGTATCTCATTAGCATAATAAAGGTTACCTGTCGGTTTGTCTTTGATGTAACACGCCGCTCGCAGATGGCGTTGTCTTCAAAGACGGTATACCACGCCTATCAAGCTTATGTCACTTAGGTATAACTATTAACGACCGGGTGGTTCCCATCGTCGGCCTTTAAATAGGCAGTCTACACATGTCTGTAGTTTTAATTTCCTGTGATGTACGAAAAATGAATATGAATTAATAAACCAGCAAATAATATAGGAAGCAAAACTGTAATAAAGAAAACAAGGGAAAAAAGAAATACATAATTGTTTATCCTACTCTTGTATTTTATAAACACCTGAATATTGGATGTGTAAAATACATTATATCATTCGATGTATCTGATGGAAGGAAAAATAAGATTTGTTTCCTGATAGACAATGAAACGAATTTTTGCATGCATTTATAGATTCAAGTACTGTAACGCACGACTTTGCAGTAAGATGAATATTAAAAGTATTATGAGTTATGCAAATCATTTTCCCGTTCATACGGAATAGCTTCTAAATCCGTACTCTGGATACTTCACATTGATGTAATCTATTTTACATATACATGTAAACGATTGCACACTTACGTATAAAATTTAATTTAATGCTGTACGATACCAAGTAAATTAAATGTTTAATTCATTGATAGTTATTTTTTTATTCTATCGTGTTTGAACGGTATTTTTTTTTATCACGGAAGCATATTTTAGAAGGCACCGAAAGTATAGACCTTTGTTAATTTTTCAGCAATTGTTATGATCCGTTATCAGTAATAGCTGAAAATCTCGAGCAGGAACCAGCGTTCACCCTTGCTCCCTCACTTTTTAGATGAAATATGAAAAAATATAGACAATACAGTCAAGACAATGTCTATTTACTAACTCAGGCACGTACGTCATCATGTATGCACATGCATTATGTTTCTCGGGTCGCAGGTCATTTATAATATACATGTACCAGTGGTGGATCCAGGATTTCAGAAAGGAGGGGAGAGCCCAGCTTCAAAGAAAATTGTTCACAGAAAAGCTGACAAGCAAATTAAAGATAAATTTAAAAAAACCAAAGAGACGATGATACAAATATTAAGACTTAGGACTTTATATTATTCAGGGGTCCTTAACCCCCGCCCCCATCCCCATTTGGTCTTTTCCTTATAAGGTATTTGATCGTTTACCTGAAGATGTATCAATTGTGTGATTCTATAGATCCTACAGATTTGTAGTACCTTAAATTGACACTACGCCACGAGTAAGACAGTCCCAATGCGTAATTACTCTTTTAAAGCGGAATTTCTCTTTTTAGTGGCGCATCATTATTAATCAATGATGCATATGAATGAACATGCGATTCCCAAGAAATTGTCTCCTGATAAAGGACGCAATTTTTGTAATATGAATTGAAAACTGCAGCGAGCGAAGCCGGAAAATTTTCCTGAATTTCAAGCGAAATCTTATATTAATTCTTCAAATTCGGATTACTTGTAAGAGCAAGATTATTTCTTCTGTCATACCATAAGCAAATTCATTTTATTTATCAAAATCAAGAGCAATTTTTTTTTCGAGCAACCCCCCACCCCCGAATATCAAATGGACCGTGCCTTACCTGTACCTGTTTCATTATCAGTAGATAAGGGTTAGATTACAGTTTCGAGTTACTCCGTTCTTGATCCGCACATACATTTTTTGCAAAATTAAAAAGAAAAAAAAAATCAGTTTTTGGAAGCGATTCAAGAAACTAACACCAAAAAGTGAGGTAGCTCCAGCCTCATTTGTAATCGAACAGGCTTACGTTATAATGTTTTTGTTCCTTTTCTATATGTCAGATTAATAATGAAAGTGATAAACGATTTTCGATTCGAAGCAGAGGAGAGGGAAGGGGGGGGGGGTTGTTCGGTCATTCTTTATTCCTTCCCAAATCTTACATTTCCGGGTAATATGACAAATTTCAGGGGGTTCTTAAACCACCCCTCCCGATTCGCACTTGTTTTTTGGGGAGGGTGGATGGTATTCGGTCCTTTATTCGTTCCCAAATCTTTTTTTTTTTCATTTTTCTAGGTATAAGGACAAATATCAAGTGGTCCTTAACTTCTCCCTTCCCTCCATCCCCTCTTTCCCTCCTCTCCTCCCTTCCTCCCACCTCCTTTTCACCCTATCCAACCCCTAAAGTATAAAATGCGAAGTCTTTATTCAGGTTAATGAGAAGCGTTTAATCTAGACGAATCAATGAGAATCGTACAGTATGTTTTTTTTCAGCTTAATAATAATGCAACGCTTAAAAGAGAAATTCCGCTTTCAAAGAGTAATTACGCGTTGGGGCTGTCTTCCTCTTGATAGTGTCAAAGTAAAAACAAAATCTGTAGTAAACTGTATAAAATCAGAGAAATTCCTACATTGAACACTTATTGGTGTGGTTCCCTCATTCTATTCTTACATTTGTCCTGGTACTATGACAATTTTAAGGGGGGTCCTTACCCCCTAGCTCCTCTCGCCCCTTCCTCCAACCTCCCTTTCACCATGACCACCCCCTTTAGTATTCACTAAAATGCGAAGTCTTTATTCAGGTTTATGATAGATGCGTTTACTGTACACTGATATCGAATGTTCATTCACCAATCTGATTAAAACCAGATCTCTACATGATCCCGATTTTATTTATCATGTTTATGTCGCGTGGAATTTGTCGCTACGCGACATAAAACAATCAGGAGCATGTATAGATCTGGTTTAATCGCATGAATAATGCACCAATAAAAAGAAATTCCGCTTTCAAAGAGTAATTACGCGTTGAGTACCATTTGCAGTAACTCCTTTGGCTGACAAACACAGTACATTTTTGTAAACCGGTACAAATTATGGGATTTTTTTTCATTCGAATCTCCAATGAATGACAAATAAATATACAGTATAGTACAAATAATGCAGTTTTAATTTTTGAAGACACAATGAAAGAAGATGTATTAAATTAACCCGAACTGTAGTGAAGGTTGAATTTGGACTGAGGCCTTTCATAAATATTTTACGGGAGCGCCGCACCTCTATGTAATTTCTTTTGAGAAGAAAAATATGACTCAAACTGTCAGCTTGCAAATCCTTTTTTGTTTAGAATTTGCTAGTGTTATGATCTTTGAGGCACTTTATACACATGGGCGGATCCAGGATTTTTTTCCAGGAGGGGTCCTAAAATTCATTGGTCCTAAATTTTTTGAAAAGCAAAAAAAAAAAACAAACAAACAAACAAACAAAAAAAAAAACCAAAAAAAAAAAA
Source organism: Pinctada imbricata (assembly GCA_033119305.1). Lineage (NCBI taxonomy): Eukaryota > Metazoa > Mollusca > Bivalvia > Pterioida > Pteriidae > Pinctada > Pinctada imbricata. The sequence goes on from VSWD01000011.1 coordinate 43,123,458, forward strand.
AAAAAAAAAAACAAGGAGAAAATCTTGAATTTCCACCGCGCTGTTCTTGATAAATAATCAAATTATATGTAACTTAGTCTTCTGGCGAGCGGTAGCGAGCCAGCGAAAATTTGTCAGAGTTTGAATAAAAAGGACAGACAATAATACTATTTGCATCCTCTATTACTGTATTTATTCAGTTAATTGTACTTGTTTATTGACAAAGATGTACAATGTATAACGGGTTGCAAAGGTAAGCATCATTTGAAATTGATATGTATATGCAATAAAATCTGGCGAGCGTAGGCGAGCCCGGGAAAATTTTGAAATGTGGACCAAAAATGAATAAAAATGAAAGATTTTTAATACAAATTCATGTTATTTTTCAAATATTATAACAAAAAAGGGTAATCGGGACTTAATCTTATGAAATATGTATATTTTAAAGCGTTATCAAACCATGCTTCGAAAATTCCAGGGGGGGGGGGGGGGGGGTTCGGATCCCCCCCCCCGACCCCCCCCCCCCCCTCTAGCTCCGCGCTTGATACAGCTAGGTATATCGCACAGAAGTTAAATTTTCATGACACAAAAAGTTACTTTTAAAATGATTCTAATTTTGCTGAAAGCCATTTCAACGGGATACATAACTGGAGGGTGTATTAACATATTCTACACCAAAATTTTCTAAAATAAAACCGGAAAGGGCTCGACCCCCTTGGTGTCGATGAACAGGTGCGTTGTCGGCTACTAATATATCGCCCGAATTCAACGCATTTTCTCCCATTTCAGTATATTAAGCATCTAGTGCTTCTTTAAAATCTAAGATATTGAGGAATGTCAGGGGCTCCCTCTATGTCATTACAATACATGCAATCCAATTATTAGACTGAGTGTTACATTTGGAGATTTTGATGATCTAAAAACTTAAATTGCGCTCACCTTTTTCAGCATGACCATAAATAAGTATTTGTGCAGTCATGAGAATTGAAACCGGCCTCATCAAAGAATTTCAGTATAAGTACTTCTTTATCATATAAATATTCCATGAATTCCTCCGTATAAAGGAGATTTGCATCTGTGAATCTTTCAGCACTGATTTGTTACAATTCTTTTTAACGAGATCTTTTTCCGCAATTCTTTTTCCACGAGAGATATATCGTTGGGAGACGTTTTGTTAATCCTTATCATCAAGTCTTTTTGTTCTTCCTTTATTTGAACTTTTTTTTTCCACAAAAAAGTTTTGTTTCTCACCCCATAGTCTCATGTACGTTTAACACATGCAATTTCTATCAATTTGAAGTTTGTCAGCAACCTTTTGCTCTAGAAATATAGCCATTTTCCTCATTTGCTCCCAGAGAATTTGATTTTGTGATGATTTTAAATCCTCATTATAAGCTTATAAGCGGCGTTCCTTCTCTATACATTCTTCTTTTTTTTTTACTTTTTAATAACGACATTTTCATTGATTTTAGATTTCCGACCTCTGTTTGGAGGAGACACTTTTATAAATATATTTGTTTTAAATTTAAATGACCACATGCTCATTTTACGAGAGAACATTAATGGGGATTAAGATTTTATCTATAAAATTGATTTCTCCGTGGTCCTTTATAGAAGTACGAGTTTTATCAGTAACACCCGCTGTGCAATGGCTTGAGGTTAAGTGAACTTTAACATGTTTAATAACACCTGGCTTGTAAGTAGTGATGAGGTAAGCTACATGTACATGATCTCTGAATATAATGTCTAGAGGGATATCGAATGTGTTTTGGACTCAGCCAAAGAACAAGTCCGAGAGTGCTTGCAGAGGGGGGGGGGGATTTCGGGTGAAATACAGACGTTTGCTTGACGTTAGATTTCATTTCAAAATTTATTCTTCACTTTTTACATGTCTTGTAGGAATGGCATTTACCTCGCCTGATAGAGAAACGGGCACCTGATCTCACCTTGTCTTTTCTGATGTTCGTTCATGTTTATTTCGTGTACGTCGAATGGTGTTTTGTATGATACATGCATTTTTTCCTTGCGATCTTTGAAATGAAACTCACGAACAAGCTAGATAATCTTGTAAAAGTTCTATTAAATGAACTGAATTATTATATGCAAACAATGCAGAATGAATTTAATTTTCCAGGTGATCATTTTTATAAAATTGCAGTAAAAAGTATAATATCGCATTCGGTCATTACAACTAAGAATCCAACCGCACAAACATGTCGGCTTTCGCGAGTTAAACCCTAAGCCAATAAATGATAATTATTTTGACCTGTAAAGCGACCTGGCCATGTTATAAATTAAAAAGACTATTTCGCAAACTATGTGTGCATGTTCATTTTGTATCTATTCATAAAACAAGTCATGCTTGCCCCCTCCTTAAAGCCATCAAAGTAACATCTCTCTCTCAGATCACTTTTCTATTTAATTCCCTCGCATGAATATTGTATATTTGTATCACTATATCTTAAAAATTGTTTCTAAAATTGATTGATTGATTGATTGATTGATTGATTGATTGATTGATTGATTGATTGATTGATTGATTGATTGATTGATTGATGAGTTGCAGCTATATCTTACTACAAGACTGACGGACAGAAATGAATGCCCACATTCTTTGATGTTCCGACAGGTAGTATTGAATTATTTTGTGGGCATTCCGGGAATACATGAATTTACTAAAACAACACTTAGTGGCAATTAATTCTTTTACCGTAAAATTTTTCAATGTCATAAATAAGAACGCAAAATGATACAGAAATTATACAGAAATGTTTATTTCACTATTTTATATTTTATTGTAAGTTTCTGCATTTTTTTGTCGATAATATTTACGAAACAAATGCAAGGTATTAAATATAATAAATACATATACACATATATAGCACTACAAGAAGATTCATGGTTCATATTACATGATATTACAGTCAGTGCCCCACCCCCGGCAGTGCCCAACGATGGGACACTTATAACATGCTTTTGGAAGCATTAATTACTGTTTCCTAAATAAATCTACGAAATTAGTCAGAAATAGCCCCAAAACACCCAAGGAAACCAAACAACCAATTTGATTTGGTGCATGCATGAAAATTTTCTTCAAGAAGGTATTAGAGTTGGAACACTTCCGTATTATTTCCATTCTTTCATAAATTACAGTCAAGAAATTGGTTCCTAAAAGGCTGAATTGCAAGAGCTTTCAAGGGGCTTTGCCCCCCCCCCTCCCCTTTCTCCCCTACCAGGGCCCTGCCCTGGACTCACTGGGGACCTCGGCAGTCACCAGATCCCTTGCCAATTTTACGTCCCCCTAACCCAATAGCTGGATTGGCCACAGATCTTTGTTTACAAACTTCTTATAAAATCTGTTTTAAATTCGAGGTCATGATCATTTTTTTAAATATGAACAATAAACATAGATCTAGAGTGATGGGTAGAGGGTCAGGTCCTGCCTGGAATTTGCAAAAATTGCTGATTTTTTCCTAGCTTTTACTTGAATTTACGGCTGGAATCCCCTCATGGGCTGAACTCACTGCCCTAGCTTTTAAAACTTTTCTTGATCCGCCTTTTCCTTAGAAAATCCTGAACATGTTGACTTCTGCATGCCGTACAAAAACAAAATAAGAAAAAATAATATGTGGGTTTTCTTTCTCTTCAAATATTTCAAAATGATTGCTGATCCTTCTCGTATCAAATTCATTTAAAAATCGTCGTCAGATTCATCAATACGACGGAAAATATTGTGAAATTTGAAAATATTCTACCTAATTTATCTGATCATATACGGTAATTGGACTTTCTTATTTGATAAAACAACACCCATTGTCTTTTGCATGTGGGCATTCCGGGAATATATTTCATTTAAAATGTGGGCATTCCGGGAAGACACCCAACCGGGAGGTGGACAAAGTGGTCGTTATATTTACATGTAGCTCTTGCATTGCCGGCGACATGGCCAGCAAAGGCGCGAAAAAAGCTTTACCAGGGTCAGTTTATTTACTTTATAAAAGAGACGTTTCTGTAAAGGATAAGGCCAAATTTGTATTTGATTAGAAAATTTACGTCTTTTCTTTATTTAGGAAGGTGAGAAGAAAAAACTGAATCATTAAATAAAACAATTTACATGTAAAACTGAAAGCAATAAAGACATGAAAAAAGAAGAAGCTTCTCCTATCCTATTATAGAAAGGACAGAGAAGATTACGTTATTTAATAAGAATTTTCAAGTACATAGAATATGAAGTGAAAAAATCATCATTAACAAATCTGAGGTCTCTTGACTATCTCAGCACCAGGGGCGGGTCCAGAGGGGGAAAGTGGAATTGTATCGATCGAGGCACTAAGTGCCGAGTCGGGAGAATACGGTTTGAAAAAATTGAATACAATGGTGCAATCTGGAGCATATTTTCTCTGTTTTTCTCGTATATATCATGGCCGTTTTCACTCATTGAAAGGACAAGAAAGTATACGCAAGTGGAACGCCGTACCCGACCATTTGATAGGGCGAGACTTTGCTTTTCTCGAATTAATTGCTAGTAAGATTGAATTACTGTGTTCATTTGCTTTTTTTTTCTGTTTGTAAATTTATCCGCGAAACTTGGAATATAAATAAATGTTTTTTTTTTTATTTCTTTCTTTCTGTATTTCAATATCTTTTTACATAAAAGGTTTATATAGGGAATCTTTGAAGGAATCGGGGAAAAAGATAAGGAAATGAGCGACAAGAGCATCTGTAAGAGAGTTTTTTTTTCTTTAATTTCGGCGAAACACATGCAGGCAGATTTTGAGATTTTCACTTTATACTAGGGTTCATCCATAAACTAAAGTATATCAGGCGAGCAAGGGAAGGACTGCAAGGAATTTATACTATCCCCTAAAACAGACGAGGGCTCGGGGACTACCCGCAGAAAATTTCTCAACTGCGGAAAATCAAAGGCGCGGTCATGTTATGTGATGTATGATTGACACCACCGGATGTTTATTCGGTTATGGATAATACAATGTAAAGAAAATAGAGTCACGAAGAAAAATGGTACATTTCGTAACATTTTGAAAACAATGTAAATTGTAAAATTCATTATTATTCGCAAGTTTTTATTTATTTATTTATTTATTTATTTATTTATTTATTTATTTATTTATTTATTTATTTATTTATTTACTTATTTATTTATTTATTCGTTCATTTTTTTTTGGAAAATTTATTCTCATATTTTTTTTCAGTTTTGAGATAATAAATATCTTTATCTAACCATTATGTATACTTTAAAGTTTTATAAGTACAATACCTACAATGACATTTTGCGGTGCGAAGTTTGAATAACCAGCCGTCCTACAGATAGGCTATTAATGTACAGATGACTGACACGTGTACTTCACATGCGCATGTCTCAGGAAGTCTTTTGTATAGTTTGCAACGGTTCGAAGCCAATTGTTGTTCACCTAGTAGACATATTACTGACACATCATGTATGTATTGAGTAAAATTTCCCACTTTGCGCACTGAAAAAAAATCCTTCCCGTTGATATTGCAAGTAATTGAGTATGTATATGTACATTGCTCCGTTCAGATCACATTAATTCAAGCATGACGCCAATATTTCTACATTGTATATTATGAATAATTAAAGATTAAAAAAAATTGCAAAAATTAAATATTACTTAAAACCTCAAGGTCGGAAAGGAAGAGGATTGTTCGATTGCACGTGCAACTTTTTTCCGTTGTAATGCCTTTTTATTTATTTATTTTTTTTCTTATTTATTATTTCATTTATTTATTTATTTATTTATTTGGCTTGTTGAAAGAAGAATCCGATATTTTTATTGTTTGGCATTCTTTTGATTTAAGGTACTTTTACAAATCATTTTACTGGTATCTAACCATTCAATCGTGAATTTTCACGTTACATTTTAAACTATCGTGAAAAAAAACGAGTTCACGGGTTTACAAGTCAACTCACACGGGCGGATCTAAAACATTCTTCATTTATTGATTTTCAACTGAATGTACATGCACATGTAGTTTACTGACAATGTACGTGTATGCAAAGTAAGGCCATAGTACGGTAACTATAACTCTTTTGTTTTACGTCCGCGGACGCTCAGAAAAAAAAAACCACGCGCACACAAACATGCATGGGGGAGGGTTAAAAAATCAGTATATGATATTAAATTCCGTAAAATTGCCTGTACTATCGTTAATTTTAGGTGACAATAGTGGTTTTTATATAAAAAAAAAGTCAGCATTATACATGTACATCTCTATTTTTTATCTTTTATGTTTTCAGTCATCCTCTCCAAATATCTTCATATTGATCACGTGTTTATGTGTTTTCATGCCTGGCGGGAGGATACCTTTTAGGAAAAGTTTAGGACGTAAAGCAAAATATTTAATAACTATAGATGAAGATTGAAATTCTCTATCAGTCTATATTCAGAGTCTAATCAATTCTCCCGTATAATTGATATGAGAAAAATCGGAACAGTCAGTGAAGCATCGAAAAGTCGACACTCGTCAAAATCAAAATTCAGGTGGTTCAACGAAGTGCAACAGTCACCGTTCACTTCAAGTGTAAAGGTACTGATTTTTATTTAAATACTCACAACAACGGCGAGAACTGCTGAGATATTGCTAGCAGTGTTGATATTTTTAGAGTATCACATATTAAAATATGATTTTGTTCAACGTATACACGAAGATAAATGTACTTTCCTGTGAAACGGATCTTTCTAAATTTTCAAATGATTGCTGCAGGGTCGTGTTTCATAACAGCTGATATTTACACGTACATGAAAGTGGCCTTATTACAATGTCAAACGGCAAAACCATAGAATTGAATTCTCTGTGAAATATTTACACATGCATTCCTGATTTTACCTAAAAATTTTACAGTTTACATCTGTTGCTCTAGGTTACTTTATAGCTGGTGTCTTCTCTTTAATCATGTTAATCGGGAAGCTTCATTGATTTATTTATTTGGCGCATTAAGTACGAAAATGTCCCATTATTTTTAAACGTAAGGGACGTTTGTCTCATGAACTCTTTAATATTCTTCCTAATCACTGATCATGTACGTGTGTCCCGGCGGGAAATAAATACATGTATATATATCTATGTATATGAGAAAAAGGGATGGGCAGAAGAAATACATTCGATGTCTGAGAATTTATCTAAAAAAATTCTACGAAACGTTTTACCAAGGACTTATATAAGTCCTTTGTTTTACATATACGTAAACACAATGCATCTGAGCTAAAGAAAATAGACCTGCATGTAATGATGCTCCACTGAATCGGAGTAAAATAATTAATAATGATATGTTTATCTGGGTGAACCTTTACGGTACATTTGTACTTTGACCCTTTTCTCACAAGTGTCGAATATATCTGTGACTGTTTGAATATTAAAAAAGAATGAAGATGTTGTAGATATTGTAAGCATTGTCTAATATTAAGTAACTCTTGATAGTGGCTTATAATAATGTACGTTATATAATATTTGTATGGGTTTAAAGATTTCATGTGCACTATCTGACCGGGCGGGGATAATTCAATTAATGAGACGAGTTAAAATAATTTACGGTAGGAGAGATTGTGCGTGCATTAGTAATTAGAGTATATACTCAATACATGTCATTTTTATACCGGGAAGATGATATCAGCTGGTGAAAAGTAAACGCTACTGATGACCAGGTGAAACTGAGTCCCGCCCTGCCCGATCAGTTTTCCACGGCAATTCATGTACATGTAAATTACATCCATTAGGTTTTTATTTAAAATTATCAATTTGTGCATTGACGTTATTATATCTCATCAATATCCATAGAATGAGAGAATGAAAGTCAAACACAAAAGCAGAAACCAGATTCCAAAAATCACAATAGAAAGAATTAGAATACTGTACATACAGTGTCAAAGTCAATCTCTAATATCTTTTTGTTCCCTCATTCAACAAGAAGCGTGTCATTAAAAGATCGCGAATTTAGCCGATGATGAGGGAATTACGCATTCATATTAGCTCCGCCTTCGATCCACTAAGCTCCGCCCATAAAGCCCCGCGCTGTATTTTGGAGGAAATCCTCGGCGGGCATGGCGTTTCCTATGGAGTAAACAAAGGAGGCAAGGAGGAAGAAAGAGAAATTACTCTGGGGAATTATGGAGTAAGCTTACTCCATCAACGCGATCTCGTTGTGAATCTCCTGGTACGTACTGTAGAATTATTAGTATCTGAAAAATGCCCATGTTCACAGTACAATTAAACTAATTCGAAAATGAATTGTTTATTTGTGTGGATTGTTTGGCCATTGCTTGTTGATTTCATGTGTTTTTAGGTACACGTATTCAGTGATTATTATGTCCGTTCTGCCCCCCTTTTATTCATTTTTTTTAGTGTACGTTCCGTCAGAAATGATTACGTTTGGCACGCTTTGAAATTTCTAAATTACAATATACACCCTTATTGGCCAAAGTGAAAATGTCAAACACTCCTTATTGATCGGAGGAAATGAAATTGTGAATTTGAGTAGCAGCAAGCAACGCGCATATTTTTTTAGTAGCGCCACCTACAACGAATTTCACAAAGAAGATCTATGGAGATGGCAAAGCTCTAGAAGCGAACCGAAGTCATTTCCGATATATCGTAATTAAAAGTTAGCGTGCGTGTGTTGGAGGGGGGGGGGGGGGGGGTAATATTACATGTATTTGCATATCATGTTCTCAAATGATGAATGAGCCATTTCAATATATTTATTGATAAATAAATAATTAAAATAAATAAATAGATTAGATCTATACATGAATGAATAAATAAATGAAAAATTAAATAAATCTTTGTCTATTTAGATATCATGCAGACAATCTGTAAATTCCGAAAGCCGTCCATAGATACTTCATGTTCTCTGAGTTATATATTTTTTATTCAATACTGACAATAGCCACAACGTTACTTAGTTACAGGTGCAGGCTAGCGCTGGAATCAATTGAAACGAACAGCACATCGCAGCGAAATAAACATGGATAAGGCAAAAATGAAACGAACAACACTTTGTCGCGAAATAAACATCGTATAGAGAATTGAAATGAACATTGATAACCTTCGTTTTTTTTTCAATCTTTGCACTTATATTTAGTTAGTAAAATTCGGCAGATCTTTTCTACGATTTGAACATTCAGTGTTTATCAAGAATCGTAATGTAATTCTGTATAGGTAAGCTAAGCTCTTGTGTTTTTCTTGTTAGCTAGCGGTCTTGTACACGAAAAGTCACGGAATAAATTAGCATCTCAATGTATGAAGAAGCAATGTATAGCAATTAGACGAAACATGGATTCAATTTATTTTCTTTTTAAAAATGATTCTTACTCTCTTTCACTCTGTAAAAACCGAATCTACACCATAGCTACAAAATAGGGATTCATATGAAAATATTTTCGTATAAATACTGACTAAAACTTTCAAAATGGCTGCGCCCACACTTGTTTGGAGGTTTTTGAACGCGTCAGTTACATCTTTTTGTCCTTATTTTCGATGTTTCGTATATATGCCTTACCAATAAAGCTTGCTCGCTTCGCTACGCCAATATTTATATATTTTGCATTTATTATTATGTCGTTAAATTTCACAAAGGTCCAAGTTAGTTTTTTTCAAATATTTATTTTCAGCCTCTGATGTAGTGTGCTACTTTTGGCAAGCCAGCATTCATACGTTAATTTTTTTTTATCAAACAGAGATGCACGATCATTGTATTTTTAACTGATTGGAATACATATACATGGTCTAGATGAATTCCACGCATTCAGAATATATTTTGGTAGTTTTCTTGTCATATTTCAATTCCTTGACAATACAACGACAGCCTTTAATTTATTTGAGATAATTTGATTTTGTATTACGCCGTTATCTTTTTAGTGGCGACACCTATAGTAGTTTCGTTTAAAATAACATGTGTCCTCTTCTTTTTTTCTTTTTTTAGCACACCGAAACTTTTAAGGACGTAAGAATGATATGTACCATCGGGAGTTTACTTTAATAGTGAATTCGACCAGATTAGCTCAGTGGTAGCGCGCTCGCTTCTCGCCTCTAAGGCACGGTCCATTTGATATTCTGGGGGGGGGGGGGGGACTTGGTTTTTTTTTCGAAAAAAATAATTTTGCTCTGAATTTTTTTATGAAAAAAAATAATTTGCATATGGTGTGACAGAAAAAATAATCTCGCTCTTACAAGTAATCTGAATTTGAAGAATAAACATAAAATTAGCTTAAAATTCCTGAAAATTGTTGGGCTCGCTTCGCTCGCCACAGTTTTTACTTTCTATATAAAATTTTGGTGAGTGAAGCGAGCCAAAGTTTACTTCTGTAAAGGCAAATTCATATTTGGAAATATCAAAAGTATGCGTGTGGCTGAAACAAGGGGCTTCCTTAAATGTTTACATACATTCTCAATGAATATCATTTATTACTATTAATAGATACATGTATCACCATACGGTCTAATTCTATATACAAGCTTGGAAGGAGAATTTGATTATGTTTTTCAATAGTTTTCATTTCTACATGTAAAAACTTGTCTATAAGACCCTCCTCTCAGGCCCTCTAACATGTTACATGACCTTATATACATTTTGTTTACTGAAAATTTATATCGCATATTGTAAAAATCTTTTATCTCTCTCAGTTTAGAAGTGAATACAAGTTTTACATAAAAATAAAGTAATGTTTAGAGTAATTTAAGTAAAAATAAAGAATCTCTATTGAAAAACACAAACATTCTTAATATTCACATCAATTATTACAAAAAAAAATTTCCTTGCTCCCACTTTGCAAGAAAAAAATAATTTTGCCCTGGTCAAGGGCAAAAAAAAAAAAAAAAATCTTGCTCCGACAAAAAACCCAAGCCCCCCCCCCCCCCCGAATATCAAATGGACCATGCCTAAGGTCCCGGGTTCGAATCCCATATTCGGCGAAGGGTCTTATGTGGGAGGGTAGGTGGTCCCCCACCCAGGCCTCTGCAAGAGGTTTTCCTCCGACCGGTTTCCTCCTGCTCCTTGAACCCCCTTACGCCAACATCTGAGCCAACATGAGACATTAATATAAGTTGTGTAACTTGTTTGTTAAACGATGTAAAATAAATAAAGTTAAATAGCGAATTCAAGAGTTGTTTTTGTTATATCACTGGATAGGAACAAAATTAAGAATGTTTTAAGTAATTAGCTGTCATTTAACTAAGAATTAAAATGAGTATCTGGTTTGCGTCGTGGCCCCTAGTCCTATAAAATATGACCCTGTGAGCCCCTCCAAATACCAAGGTCGAAGTCTTCTATTATCAGGGGGCCTAAATACTAAACGCGATATTGTTAAGGTGGGATAAATAAGTTATAAACATTCGCTTCGATGAGAGGGTACATACGTTTTTCTTTCTCTTTTATGTACGTCGCTTAATATTTCCAGCTAAACATAGTTATCATTCGCTTTGTTATTGCCATAAGTATTTCCACAACATTTGATATTGGACATAGATCATACCAGTCTTGCTAAAACGTGACTGAAAGTTGGGGAATGTGCATCTGAATATTGCTTTGACGTTGTATTCGTTGATTTTTGGCCAATTTAAATGATTTCAATAACGTTGGACGTCTTATTATGACAAAAACTGATAAACTTTGTCATGGAATTAGTCTCTTTAGTATTGAAATACACATCTGATCGCAAAAAAAATGGTAATAAATACAAAATGGTAAGATAGGATCTTAATAAAGCCGAATTGTTAAGGGTGTCACCAGAACGACATTTGGCTTGGTACTTGACCATTATAAAGCCTTGTACAAGCGCTATCTTAAAAATTGCTTTCTACTGATCAATTGTGTCGGTCGGACTCCTCGGATGATAATTTAACATACATGAACTTGCTACAGCCGACAGAGCACGGAATGAATTCCACATCCAAATCCCTCTGTTTCTATATACATTTACATATCCATCATTGTGTTGCTTTTGGCACTTACGTTTTGCTTCTGTTTGCATGGTCATCTTACATTGAGAACTTATTTTACACTACAATTGTCCATTGTCCTTAAAATCAATAGGGTTCCTCCTCCTGTCTTAAGTAAGACTTGTATGTTCACGAAATTGCACTCTTTAGGATGTGTGCAAGGATTTAAAGGATTTTGATCTTGACAATCAATAGGGTTCTTCCTCTTGCCAAAAGGAATAAGTGTAGACCCAATCAAAGCTGTGTCCTCCAGGACGGATTTAAGCCATTTCTAATCTGTGACCTTGACGTTTGACATTGAAAATAAATATGGTTCTTATGCTTTTGTCATATGGAATCAGTGTATGAAGTTTGGTAAAGATCCAAATACAAAACCGTACCCATTATGCTGCATACAAGAATTTAAGTCATTTCTTATCTGTGACCTTGACTTTGACCTATGACCTTGAAATCAATAGGGTTTCTTCCTCTTGCTATAAGAAATAAGTGTATGAAGTTATGTAAAGATCCGATCTGAACTGAGTCGTTAAGGCTTTATACAAGGATTTTAGTCATTTCAAATAAGTGTAGGAAGTTTAGTAAAGATCCAATCAAAACTGTGTCATCTAGGCTGTATACAAATTGTGCGGTGCTGTATACAAGGGTTTTTGCCATTTCATATGTGTGTCCTTGACATTTGACCTTGAAAATCAATAGGGTTCTTTCTCGTGTCACAAGGAATAATAGATGTATGAAGATTGATCAAGATCCGATCCAAACTCTGTCCTCTAGGCTGTATACAAGGGTTTAAACCATTTCCAATCTATGACCTTGACCTTTGACCTATGACCTTGAAATTCATTAGGGTTCTTTCTCTTGCTATAAGAAATAAGTTGATGAAGTTTGGTCAAGATCCAATGAAAACTGTGTCCTTTAGAAAGGGCAAGGGGCGGTAAGGGCCAAAATCGGCCCAATTTCAAAACTAGGACAAACATTGGTCATTTAACATACAGGATTTACAGAGTATAAATCAATTTAAATTTTGAGAATCGGACATCCCGTTGCGATTCTACACTAATTTGAAGACAGGATGATCAGCTATATTTTACACTGATTTTGACGTCATATGACGTTACGATCACATTGTAATGTGACGTTGTCTATAGGTAATTTGCTGCTTTAATGCTATTAATTGTGTCGATAAACTATCAATATCACGATATACTAGTCAATGTACATGGTAGGTTTCACTATAATATAATGAGGGGTAATTTGGACACGCCTTTGTTGACTTATGGAAATCTTAAGTGACATATTTTAAAATGTTAATATACTGATACTTTTCACCAAGGCCTTAAAAAGTACATGTGTGTGTATGTCCGGTACATATAACCCAGCAGACCCTATTCTAACCCCCCCCCCTTTCCGGCTCAATTTTTTTCTCGTCCGATTCATCCCAGAAGACCAGCCCAGATAAAGCAAAAAAAAAAAAAAAAAAAAAAAAGACCCCCCCCCCTTTCGCACAAAGTCATTGATTCAGAATTGTTGGCACTATTTGATGCTTTTTTCAGCTTACTTTGCATTGTGATGTCTTTTCTTATGTGTACTGATTTGCGAATTTAGAGGGGTATGAGCGGGCTCCGATCCCCTCTTTGTGGTGGTCAACATTGTCTTTTCCAGTTTCAAGAAGTACCTCGCATGTTTCAATTTCAACACAACAATTTGATGCACCCCTCATCAAAAATAAATAAATAAATAAATAAAATATTGAAATAAATAACCAATTCAATTATGCGTTGGCTGCCGTACCGCTCAATAAGACTTTTCTTGATTTTTATCTCCCTTTTTTCTATGAACAAGTTTCTTTAAAACTTGTCTTCGCCCCCCCCCCCCTTTCTCTGAGACCCTAGATGCGCCACTGCATGATTATATAATTACACACGTTGTTTTTACATAGAAAAGGGATCGATTAAGAAATGAAAAAGTATGCTAATAAAGTTAATTAGTAATCAATAATTTAAACATGAAATTGTTATCATAGCGCCACCTATAATGCCTTCCAGAATCCAGTTCAGCATTCAATAATTTCTACTGTATTTTTGCATCATTTTACAGTCTAATTAAAATTCAGCTCTCTTTATTTCGTAAACTACATAGATTACGAAATAAAGAGAGCTGAATTTTAGTTAGATTGATTATTTCATTAAGTACGTTTTGCTGTTGGTAAAGTAAGGATATTTCCTACTTTCTAAACGCCCTGATCCTCGCGGTAAAACTCAATTTCTGACATGGGATTCGCCGATAACCTGTCGGTTTTTGTAAAACACACGCATGGTAACCCCTAAATATATATTAAAATTAATCTCCCCGAATTAAGATGATGATTCTTTATTTTCATGTATACATTTCGTGGATTGCACTTTCACTGATTGAAATATCCATCATTGAGAAAAATGAAGGAAAAAGTTATGAAGATACAGAATGTGCTACTGTAAATGATTTATGTACAAAGTTCTACAAGGCTTGAACAATATCGATTTGTTTTGCCTCGGACTAGTTTGACCCCTCGCCTTCTATGGGCTTTATCAACCCGACAGATTTCCGTGTAAGGTCAGTAACAAACCTAATAACTAATATTATCCCACCTCTGGCAAATTTCTTGCAATCTGATTGGGCGAGAAGAACCGAATATTATGTTGTGTTCGATTACCCATCAATCCCTACTGACAGTATATTATTTGAATGCGTCTAGGGGACGGGTGAAATTCACCACAAGCGGCGCATGCGCATTCCGACGTTCTTACTATTTATATAACCAAATCGGATTCCGCGATCCCGGTATATCGAGAATAAGTTGTACAAACCGCGATTATTCAAATATTAATATCTCTAATGAAAAGGATTGAGATATAAATTTGACGGGTAGAAGTAGACAATTAAGGAGCATTTATTTAATTTTCACAGATTTTCCTTCTTGTTGGTTTGTTGGAAAGAGCGGGGGGGGGGGGGGGGTTGTTCCTCTGGACCATCGATAAATAATAAACCATCTTGATATACGTCTATGAATAAACTTACGCCGATTTTTGAATTGAAAAAAAGACAAAGAGAAACTGATTGATGATTATAATAATTTGTGTCTTTTTTTTTTGGGGGGGGGGGGTTAAATTCAACAAGAACAAAATATCTTACGCACAAACACTAATATCGTCAGTGCGACCCCCCCCCCCCCCCCGCCCTAACCTCTATATTTCCACTTAAACATCTATCAGAAAAAAAAAAAACATTAAGGAAAGGCTAAATGTACATCTTAATTATCCTAATTATAGATATAATAAAAGATGCGTACCTGGCATTGAATGTTACCCCCCCCCCCCCCCCCGGCCCCCTTAAATGGCTCTTTTAAAACATTTCAGGATTGGTTAAAAACACCTTCATCTCCTTGGCCTTTTTGTTTTTCCCCTTCTGCATGTAGATCTAACTGTGGTATTAAAAACGGAAACGGGGGGGGGGGGGGGTTGCTCTACGACTATTATACCTCATGAGTACATGCATCCACTATAGTTAAGATAAGTATAAATTTGAGAGCAATTCACCCAATGATATCTGCATTCTTCTGATACCAAGGAAGAGAAAGCGCCTCTAATCAGCAATGATTTTGAAAAAAAATTAAGGTGTGTATGTGTGTTTTTCTATTTCTTTTTGAATGCTGAAACTTTAACATTGTCACCATTAAGCATCCTTGTTTTGCAATCTACATATATATTTAGTGCATTACCATTAACATTGAATAAAGTATTTAATAGATATTTCAATCCATTATACACACTATCATCAGACTGATGTCAGAGGAGATGAATATATTATTCCCTTTTCCACAGAAGCTCAGCATATTTCTCAAAAACTTAGAATCTTTCAACCATTATTAGTCTTTGATATCATATACAGAAGAATCAATACCACACATTCTAAAGGATCATGATCTCTCTTAGGATAAATAGAGTATAAATGATGTATGGCTATAGACCACATGTAGGTGCTGTATTTTATCTCCATGGACAGAAAAAGAAGAAATATATTCAGTAATATTACTGTTAGAAATGAAGTCTTCAATGAAACAAAAGAACTGCAAATATATGTATAGAATTTTTAAAGCAAAACGGTATGTGCAATAACCCTCCCCCCCCCCCCCAAAAAAAAAAAATTAAAATCAGCAAAAATACTTGCTCATCTTTATTTCTTTTTAGAATGTCAGCAGATAGAATTCACATGGGTGTATAATATTCTGAATACTGTACTTGCATGTGAACAAATAAAGATATTTGCACTCGATGTAAACCTTTAATTTGTGTAACGAATTAGAAAAAAAATCACTTCATAATCCTTTATAAAATTAGCGATAAATACCTTTGCCATGATCCTACCTTGAGAAATGTTTATATGTACCAATTATGTCTTAAAACGGGGGAAAAAGTTCAGCAGAAACATTTGATATATTACCCAGTAAGATTCTTCTTGAAGTAAAATCGTTAAATGTATATATATGTATACATTATAGTCCTATTATGACGTAAACAAGGATTTTTCTTTTTGCAATACACATACATGTACTGTATGAAATATATATGAATGGTGATTGGTTTACACATGTATATCTATATGAGAATTTTTCTAATGAGTGGAAGCTTACGAGCTGTATTAATACTTGCATGACCATTCTCATAAATTGAAATAGATATGCAGGTCACCAAATTTTGTAAAACTAAAGTTGAAGACAAAGGTCTAATTCATGGTCCACCTAGATACAACGCATATATACTGTTTTCAGATATATAGCAACACATGTTTGTGAAACACTAATGCAACCATCTGCATCTGTCAGTACCATGTACCATAATAATTGGATGCTGTATTCTGTAAAGATGGTCAAACCACAAGGACAAAACCGAAATGTTTTACTAGAAAGTATACACATTTAAGGCGTACAGTGTAAAAGCCTTTTCACCTACCATCTAAATGTAATGGCCTAGCTCATGTAACATAGTCAACAGTCAAACAAATGGACATGCCTCCCAAATACCTTATTTCAGTGGTATAAAAATCGTAGTAATGATTGACAAGACACACACGTTCAACTTATAACCTTTTGAACTCTCATACAATCATGATCAATTAAGATCATGAATAATAATTTAACTTCTATACTTCCAACAGACAAATGAATATGGTAGAAACATATATAAGATCTCATCTCTAGTACTCATGCAGTTCAAGAGGAATTTGATATAAAAACGTAACAATATACTTTGTAGTAGCTTTTATTATTCAATAATGCATTTCAAACTCAGCCATATATAAATGGAATTACTTGTACATGCATAGTTGTTAACTTTACTGTGATGAATAAACAGATGTATACCAATCCTTGATGTCATGTTAAAATTACGAAAAGTCTCAATGAATAAAAAAAAAATCATTCAAGCTTATCAGAGCACATTAAGTTGATAAATATTAATATTGTCTCCCATTAACAGTCAACTGGTCATGATGCAGTGGGGTTTTTTTCTTACATATTCTTTCATATTCATAGCATATTCTTCTGTGAAATAAAACAAGAATAAATTATACATATATACACTCTAATATGAAAATCTCAGATTCTCCTACATGTATTGACTATGATATCAATATCTCCTACCTATTTATAAATCATGGACTATGATATCTATATCTCCTACCTGTATGGACACCTTGGACTATGATATCAATATCTCCTACCTGTATGGACACCATGGACTATGATATTAATATCTCCTACCTGTATCAGGACACCATGGACTATGATATCTCTATATCTCCTACCTGTATGGGCACCATGGATATGATTTCAATATGTTCTACCTGTATATACATCACTGATTATGATAACAATATCTCCTACCTGTATGGACACCATGGGCTATGATATCAATATCTCCTACCTGTATGGACACCATGGACTATGATATCTATATCTCCTAAATGTATGGACACCATGGACTATGATATCTGTATCTCCTTCCTGTATGGACACCATTGGCTATGATATCAATATCTCTGACCTGTATGGACATCATGGACTATGATATCAATATCTTCTACCTGTATATACATCACTGACTATGGTATGAATATCTCCTACTTGTATATAAATCATGGACTATGATATCTATATCTCCTACCTGTATTGACACCATGGACTATGATATAAATATCTCCTACCTGTATGGACACCATGGGCTATGATTTTTATATCTCCTACCTGTATGGACACCATGGACTATGATATCAATATCTCCTACCTGTATATACATCACTGATTGTGATATCAATATCTCCTACCTGTATGGACACCATGGACTATGATATCTATATCTCCTACCTGTATGGGCACCATGGACTATGATTTTCAAAATCTCCTACCTGTATATACATCACTGATTATGAAAACAATATCTCCTACCTGTATGGACACCATGGACTATGATATCAGTATCTCCCACAAATATATACATCACTGACTATGAACTCAATATCTCCTACTTGTATATAAATCATGGACTATGATATCTATATCTCCTACCTGTATGGACACCATGGACTATGATATCAATATCTCCTACCTGTATGGACACCATGGACTATGATATTAATATCTCCTACCTGTATATACATCACTGACTATGAACTCAATATCTCCTACTTGTATATAAATCATGGACTATGATATCTATATCTCCTACCTGTATGTACACCATGGATTATGATATCAATATCTCCTACCTGTATATAAATCACTGACTATGATATCAATATCTCCTACCTGTATATACATCACTGACTATGATATCTATATCTCCTGACTGTATAAACATCATTGACTTTGATATCAATATCTCCTACCTGTATGGTCACCATGGACTATGATATTAATATCTCCTACCTGTATATAAATCCTGGACTATTATATCAATATCTGTATGGTCACCATGGACTATGATATCAATATCTCCTACCTGTATATAAATCCTGGACTATTATATCAATATCTGTGTGGACACCATGGACTATGATATCAATATCTCCTACCTGTATATACATCACTGATGATATTATCAATATCTCCAACCTGTATAGGCACCATGGACTACGATATCAGTATCTCTTACCTGTATGGACACCATGAACCATGATGTCTTTATCTCCTACCTATATGGACACCATGGACTATGTTTGTAATAATTCGTACCTGTATAGTTATCATGGACTATGATATCAAAATCTCCTATTTATGTCGGCATCTTAGAGTGAGCTATTAAATATGACGTACAAATATGAACATCATTTACTACCTGTGTAATATAAGTAATTTGTCCCTATGATGTCTGTACACTTGTGTCATGTCATTACATCATTACGTATCCCTAAGATGTCTGTACACTCGTGTCATGTCAGTAATATATCCCTAGAATGTATGTACACTTGTGTCATGTCAGTAATATATCCCAAGAATGTCTGTAAACTTGTGTCATGTCAGTAGTTTATCCCTAGGATGTCTGTACACTTGTGTCATGTCAGTAATATATCCCAAGAATGTCTGTACATTTGTGTCATGTCAGTAGTTTATCCCTAGGATGTCTGTACACTTGTGTCATGTCAGTAATATATCCCAAGAATGTCTGTACACTTGTGTCATGTCAGTAATATATCCCAAGAATGTCTGTACACTTGTGTCATGTCAGTAGTTTATCCCTAGGATGTCTGTACACTTGTGTCATGTCAGTAATATATCCCAAGAATGTCTGTACATTTGTGTCATGTCAGTAGTTTATCCCTAGAATGTCTGTACATTTGTGTCATGTCAGTAATATATCCCAAGAATGTCTGTACATTTGTGTCATGTCAGTAGTTTATGCCTAGAATGTCTGTACATTTGTGTCATGTCAGTAATTTATCCCTAGGATGTTTGTACATTTGTGTCATGTCAGTAATTTATCCCTAGGATGTTTGTACATTTGTGTCATGTCAGTAATATATCCCTAGAATGTCTGTACATTTGTGTCATGTCAGTAATTTATCCCTAGGATGTCTGTACATTTGTGTCATGTCAGTAATATATCCCAAGAATGTCTGTACACTTGTGTCATGTCAGTAATATATCCCAAGAATGTCTGTACACTTGTGTCATGTCAGTAATTTATCCCTAGGATGTCTGTACATTTGTGTCATGTCAGTAATATATCCCTAGAATGTCTGTACACTTGTGTCATGTCAGTAGTTCATCCCTAGGATGTCTGTACATTTGTGTCATGTCAGTAATATATCCCAAGAATGTCTGTACACTTGTGTCATGTCAGTAATATATCCCTAGAGTGTCTGTACATTTGTGTCATGTCAGTAACTTATCCCTAGGATGTCTGTACACTTGTGTCATGTCAGTAATTTATCCCTAGGATGTCTGTACACTTGTGTCACGTCATAACATATCCCTAAGATGTCTGTACATTTGTGTCATGTCAGTAATTTATCCCTAGGATGTCTGTATACCCGAGTCCTGTAATTACATATCTCTAAGATGTCTATAAACTTGTGTCAAGTCAGTAATATCTCCCTAGAATGTCTTTACATTTGTGTCATGTCAGTAATTTATCCCTAGGATGTCTGTATACTTGTGTCATGTTTATAACATATCCCTAAGATGTCTGTACACTTGTGTCACGTCATAACATATCCCTAAGATGTCTGTACACTTGTGTCATGTCAGTAATTTATCCCTAGGATGTCTGTATACTTGTGTCATGTCATAACATATCCCTAAGATGTCTGTACACTCGTGTCATGTCAGTAATATATCCCTAGAATGTCTGTACACTCATGTCATGTCAGTAATTTATCCCTAGAATATCTATAAACTTGTGTCATGTCAGTAATATATCACTGGAATGTCTGTACACTTGTGTCATGTCAGCACTTTATTCCTAGGATGTCTGTTTACTTGAGTCATGTCATAACATATCCCTAAGATGTCTGTACACTTGTGTCATATCAGTAATTTATCCCTAGGATGTCTGTATACCCTTAGTCTAGGTGTATGATATATGTAGAGGTAGAAGATATTTAATTTCTAGGTGTATGATATATGTAAAGGTAGAAGATATCTAATTTCTAGATGTATGGTATCTGTAGAGGTAGGATATTTTTAATCTCTAGGTGTATGATATCTGTAGAGGTAGGATATATTTAATTTCTAGGTGTATGATATATGTAGAGGTAGGAGATATTTAATTTCAACATGTATGATATCTGAAGAGGTAGGATATATTTAATTTCTATGTATATGATATCTGTAGAGGTAGGATATATTTAATTTCTATTTAAATGATATATGTAGAGGTAGGATATATTTAATTTCAAGGTATATGATATCTGTAGATGTAGAAGATATTTAATTTCTAGATGAATATCTGTAGAGATAGGAGATATTTAATTTCTAGGTGTATGATATCTGTAGAGGTAGGATATATTTAATTTCTAGGTGTATGATATCTGTAGAGATAGGTACAGATAGGTTATATTTAATTTCTAGGTGTATGATATCTGTAGAGGTAGGAGATATTTAATTTCTAGGTGTATGATATCTGTAGAGATAGGATATATTTAATTTCTAGGTATATAATATCTGTAGAGGTAGGAGATATTTAATTTCTAGGTGTATAATATATGTAGAGGTAGGAGATATTCGATTTCTAGGTGTATGATATCTGTAGAGGGAGGAGATATTTAATTTCTAGGTGTATGATATCTGTAGAGATAGGAGATATTTAATTTCTAGGTGTATGATATCTGTAGAGATAGGATATATTTAATTTCTAGGTATATAATATCTGTAGAGGTAGGAGATATTTAATTTCTAGGTGTATAATATATGTAGAGGTAGGAGATATTTAATTTCTAGGTGTATGATATCTGTAGAGGGAGGAGATATTTAATTTCTAGGTGTATGATATCTGTAGAGATAGGAGATATTTAATTTCTAGGTGTATAATATATGTAGAGGTAGGAGATATTTAATTTCTAGGTGTATGATATCTGTTGGGATGAGATATTATATTTCTAGGTGTATGATATCTGTAGAGGGAGGAGATATTTAATTTCTAGGTGTATAATATATGTAGAGGTAGGAGATATTTAATTTCTAGGTTTATGATATCTGTAAGGGTAGGTGATATTTAATTTCTAGGTGTATGATATATGTAGAGGTAGAAGATATTTAAATTTTATGTACATGATATCTGTAGAGGTAGGATATTTTTAATTTCTAGGTACATGATATCTGTAGAGGTAGGATATTTTTAATTTCTAGGTTTATGATATCTGTAGAGGTAGAAGATATTTAATTTTTAGGTGTATGATATATGTAGAGGTAGAAGATATTTAATTTCTAGATGTATGATATCTGTTTAGGTAGGAGATATTTAATTTCTAAGTGTATGATATATGTAGAGGTAGAAGATATTTAATTTCTATGTGTATGATATCTGTTGGGATGAGATATTTAATTTCTAGGTGTATGGTATCTGTAGAGGTAGGATATATTTAATTTCTATGTGTATGATATCTGTAGAGGTAGGATATATTTAATTTCTAGGTGTATATCTGTAGAGGAATGTTATATTTAA
The DNA here is from genome assembly GCA_033119305.1 of Pinctada imbricata. Taxonomy (NCBI): domain Eukaryota; kingdom Metazoa; phylum Mollusca; class Bivalvia; order Pterioida; family Pteriidae; genus Pinctada; species Pinctada imbricata. The sequence continues at coordinate 43,146,104 of VSWD01000011.1, forward strand.
TTTCTAGGTGTATGATACCTACAGAGGTAGGATATATTTGATTTCTAAGTCGATATCTGTAGAGGTAGGAGATATTTAATTTCTAGGTGTGTGATACCTACAGAGGTAGGATATATTTGATTTTTAGGTCTATATCTGTAGAGGTAGGAGATATTTAATTTCTAGGTATATGATATATGTAGAGGTAGAGAATATTTATTTTCTAGGTGTTTGATATCTGTAGATGTAGGATATATTTAATTTCTAGGTGTATGATATCTGTAGAGGTAGGAGATATTTAATTTCTAGGTGTATATCTGTACAGATATGAGATCTTTAATTTCTAGGTGTATGATATCTGTAGATGTAGAAGATATCTAATTTCTAGGTGTATATCTGTAGAGGAAGGATTTATTTAATTTCTAGGTGTATGATATCTGTAGAAATAGGAGATATTTAATTTCTAGGTGTATATCTGTAGAGGTAGGAAATATTTAATTTCTAGGTATATGATATCTGTAGAGGTAGGATTTATTTAATTTCTAGGTGAATGATATCTGTAGAAATAGGAGATACTTAATTTCTAGGTCTATGATATCTGTAAAGGTAAGATTTATTTAATTTCTAGAAGTATGATATCTGTAGAAATAGGAGATATGTAGAGGTAGGAGATATTAAATTTCTAGGTTTATGATATCTGTAGAGGTAGGATTTATTTAATTTCTATGTATATGATGTCTGTAGTGGTAGGATATATTTAATTTCTAGGTATATCATATCTGTAGAGGTAGGATTTATTTAATTTCTAGGTGTATGATATCTGTAGAGGTAGGGGATAATTCATTATAATTTCTAAGTGTATGTTATCTGTAGATATATATGTATATGATATATATAGAGGTAGGAGATATTTAATTTCTATCGAGAAATTGAATTCCTTAGTGTATGATGTCTGTACTTGTAGGAACATTTAATTTCTTAGTGTATGATATCTGTACTTGTTGGAGAAATTGAATTCCTTAGTGTATGATGTCTGTACTGGTAGGACATAGTGAATTCCTGTGTATATGATGTCTGTACTGGTAGGAAAATTTATTTTCTTAGTGTATGATATCTGTACATGTAGGAGAAATTGAATTCCTTAGTGTATGATATCTGTACTGGTAGGAACATTTAATTTCTTAGTGTATGATATCTGTACTTGTTGGAGAAATTGAATTCCTTAGTGTATGATGTCTGTACTGGTAGGACATAGTGAATTCCTGTGTATATGATGTCTGTACTGGTAGGAAAATTTATTTTCTTAGTGTATGATATCTGTACATGTAGGAGAAATTGAATTCCTTAGTGTATGATATCTGTACTGGTAGGAGATATTGAATTCCTGTGTATATGATGTCTGTACTGGTAGGAAAACTTATTTTCTTAGTGCATGATATCTGTACATGTAGGAGAAATTGAATTCCTTAGTGTATGATATCTGTACTGGTGGGAGATTTTGAATTTCCTAGTGTATGATGTCAGTACTGCTTGGAGAAATTGAATTCCTCAGTATATGTTGTCTGTACTGCTCAAAGGAATTGAATTCCTTTGTGTATGATGTCTATACTGTTGGGAGATTTTGAATTCCTTAGTGTATGATGTCAGTACTGCTTGGAGCAATTGAATTCCTTAGTGTATGATGTCTGTACTGGTAGGAGAAATTGAATTCCTTAGTGTATGATGTCTGTACAGGTAGGAGAAATTGAAATTCTCAGTGTATGATGTTTGTACAGGTAGGAGAAATTGAATTCCTTAGTGAATGATATCTGTACAGGTAGGAGAAATTGAATTCCTATGTATATGATGTCTGGATTGGTAAGAGAAATTGAATTCCTTAGTGTATGATATCTGTGCTGGTCAGAGAAATTGAATTCTCATGTATAAATGTCTGTACTTGTAGGAAAATTTAATTTCTTCGTGTATGATATCTGTACAGGTAGGAGAAATCGAATTTCTTAGTTTATGATGTCTGTACTGATAGGAGAAATTTAATTCCTTAGTGTATGATGTTTGGACAGTTAGGAGAAATTGAATTGGTAGGATATATTTAATTTCTAGGTGTATGATATCTGTAGAGGTATGAGATATTTAATTTCTAGGTACATGGTATCTGTAAAGATAGGATATATTTAATTTCTAGGTATATGATATCTGTAGCAGTAGGAGATATTTGATTTCAATATGTATGATATCTGTAGAGGTAGGATTTATTTATTTCTAGGTATATGATATCTGTAGAGGAAGGAGATATTTAGTTTCTATCAAGAAATTGAATTCCTTAGTGTATGATGTCTTTACTTGTGGGAAAATTTAATTTCTTAGTGTATGATGTCTGTACTGATAGGAGAAATTTAATTCCTCAGTGTATGATGTCTGTACTGGTAGGAGAAATTGAATTCCTTAGTGTATGATGTCTGTACTGATAGGAGAAATTTAATTCCTCGGTGTATGATGTCTGTACTGGTAAGAGAAATTGAATTCCTTAGTGTATGATATCTGTGCTTGTCAGAGAAATTGAATTCCTATGTATATGATGTCTGTACTGGTAGGAGATTTTGAATTCCTTAGTATATGATGTCTGAACTGCTTGGAGAAATTGAATTCCTTATGATGTCTGTACTTGTAGGAGAAATTGAATTCCTTAGTGTATGATTCCTGTAGTGGTAGGAGAAATTGAATTCCTTATGTGTATGATATCTGTACTGGTAGGAGAAATTGAATTCCTTAGTGTATGATGTCTGTACTGATAGGAGATTTTGAATTCCTTAGTGTATGATGTTTGTGCAGTTAGGAGTAATTGAATTCCTAGTGTATGATATCTGTACTGGTAGGAGAAATTGATTTCCTATGTATATGATGTCTGTACTGGTAGGAAAATTCATTTTCTTAGTGTATGATATCTGTACACGTAGGAGAAATTGAATTCCTTAGTGTATGATATCTGTACTGGTGGGAGATTTTGAATTTCCTAGTGTATGATGTCAGTACTGCTTGGAGAAATTGAATTCCTCAGTATATGTTGTCTGTACTGCTCAAAGGAATTGAATTCTTTTGTGTATGATGTCTATACTGTTGGGAGATTTTGAATTCCTTAGTGTATGATGTCAGTACTGCTTGGAGCAATTGAATTCCTTAGTGTATGATGTCTGTACTGGTAGGAGAAATTGAATTCCTTAGTGTATGATGTCTGTACAGGTAGGAGAAATTGAAATTCTCAGTGTATAATGTTTGTAAAGGTAGGAGAAATTGAATTCCGTAGTGTATGATATCTGTACAGGTAGGAGAAATTGAATTCCTATGTATATGATGGCTGGATTGGTAAGAGAAATTTAATTTCTTAGTGTATGATATCTGTACAGGTAGGAGAAATCGAATTTCTTAGTTTATGATGTCTGTACTGATAGGAAAATTTAATTTCTTAGTGTATGATATCTGTACAGGTAGGAGAAATCGAATTTCTTAGTTTATGATGTCTGTACTGATAGGAGAAATTTAATTCCTTAGTGTATGATGTTTGGACAGTTAGGAGAAATTGAATTGGTAGGATATATTTAATTTCTAGGTGTATGATATCTGTAGAGGTATGAAATATTTAATTTCTAGGTACATGGTATCTGTAAAGAAAGGATATATTTAATTTCTAGGTATATGATATCTGTAGCAGTAGGAGATATTTGATTTCAATATGTATGATATCTGTAGAGGTAGGATTTATTTATTTCTAGGTATATGATATCTGTAGAGGAAGGAGATATTTAGTTTCTATCGAGAAATTGAATTCCTTAGTGCATGATGTCTTTACTTGTGGGAAAATTTAATTTCTTAGTGTATGATGTCTGTACTGATAGGAGAAATTTAATTCCTCAGTGTATGATGTCTGCACTGGTAGGAGAAATTGAATTCCTTAGTGTATGATGTCTGTACTGATAGGAGAAATTTAATTCCTCAGTGTATGATGTCTGTACTGGTAGGAGAAATTGAATTCCTTAGTGTATGATATCTGTGCTTGTCAGAGAAATTGAATTCCTATGTATATGATGTCTGTACTGGTAGGAGAAATTGATTTCCTATGTATATGATGTCTGTACTGGTAGGAAAATTCATTTTCTTAGTGTATGACATCTGTACACGTAGGAGAAATTGAATTCCTTAGTGTATGATATCTGTACTGGTAAGAGAAATTGAATTCCTATGTATATGATGTCTGTACTGGTAGGAAAATTTATTTTCTTAGTGTATGATATCTGTACACGAAGGAGAAATTGAATTCCTTAGTGTACGATATGTGTACTGGTAGGAGATTGTGAATTCCTTAGTGTATGATGTATTTACTGCTTGGAGAAATTGAATTCCTTAGTGTATGATGTCTGCACTGGTAGGAGAAATTGAATTCCTTAGTGTATGATACCTGTACTGGTAGGAGAAATTGAATTCCTTCATGTATGTTATCTGTACTGGTAGGAGAAATTGAATTCCTTAGTGTATGATGTTTTTACAGTTAGGAGAAATTTAATTCCTTTGTGTATGATGCCTTTACTGGTAGGAGTAATAGAATTCCTCAGTGTATGATGTTTGAACAGGTAGGAGAAATTGAATTCCTATGTACATGTATATGATGTCTGTACTGGTTGGAGATTTTGAATTCCTTAGTGTATGATGTCTGTACTGGTAGGAGAAATTGAATTCCTTAGTGTATGATATCTGTACTGGTAGGAGAAATATTTAGTGTATGATGTATGTACTGGTAGGAGAAATTGAATTACATAGTGTATGATGCCTTTAATGGTAGGGGAGATTGCATTTCTTAGAATACGATGTCTGTACTAGTAGGAAAATTTAATTTCTTAGAGTAGGATGTCTGTACTTGTAAAAGAAATTGAACATGTTGAATTTCTTAGTACATGATGCCTGTACCGGTAGGAAAAATTGCATTCCTTACTATGTGACTTCTGTACTGGTGGGAAAAGTTAATTTCTTAGATATCTGTACATGTAGGAGATATTGAATTTCTAACTGTATAATATCTAGACTGGTAGAAAAATTTAATTTCTTAAGAGTTTGATGTCTGTAATGGTAGGAAAACTGAATTTCTTAGAGGATGGTGTCTGCACTGATAGTGGGATTGTATCCCATTGTGTATGATGCTTGGACTGGTAGATAATTGAATTCCTTAGTGTATGATACATTGTATCTGTACTTAGTAAATGGCAGAAATTGACTTTGTTAGTACTTGACACCTGTACTGGTAGAAGAGAATGAATTTGTTATGTATGATGTCTGGAATAGTAGGAAAAATTGAATTCCTTACTGTATGATGTCTTTACTGGTAGGAGAAATTGAATTGAATTCCTTAGTGTACGTATGATGTTAATTGTACTGAAAGGAAAAATAAATTCTTCAGAGTTTGATGTCAAACGTACTGATAGGGAGATTTAATGTTTTAGTGTATGATGACTGGTCATAGAGATTGAATTCCTTAGTGTATAATGGTTTTACTGGTCAGAGAGATAGAATTAACTAGTGTATAATGTCTGTACTAATAGGAAAATTTAATTTCATAGAGTTTGATGTATGTACTTGTGGGAGAGATTCCTTAGTGTATGATGTCTGTACTAGTAGGAATATTTCATGTCTTAGTGTATGATGTCTGTACTGGAGGGAAATATTGAATACCTTGGTGTATTATAACTGTACTAGTATGAAAAGTTCATTTCTTAGTGTATGCATGATGTCTGTTCTTGTAGGAGATATTGAATTTCTTAGCGTATGATGCCTGAACTGGTAGGAAAATTGAATTCCTTGGTGTATGATTACTGTACTAGTATGAAAAGTTCATTTCTTAGTGTATGATGTCTGTACTGGTAGGAGATATTTGATATTTTAAGATGGTAAAATGGTATATCTTCTAATTGATTGCAGATTCAAGATATTTTATTTTTTTATATATGCAGGTGGTATGTGTGGTGTCTTAGCATATGATATACATGTATCATGTACTTACAGCTTAATTGTCCAATGGTTCACACTTTGAACATTCTCTTTGTATGATTCATCATAAGTACAGCTTTGCATCATTATCTCTGCTGGGTACTAAATGGTCTGTTCTCTAGATAATCCAAGAAAAAGAACAAATTAATTTATTTTAATTGAAAAAAAATTCAGTTGACTAAAATAGAAAAATCCCATATTGGCATATAGATTATTTTTTAGCATTAATCTTAATACTCCTATGCAAATCTCGAGTTCTGCATTAAAAATATGACTTCCATACTTTAAGTGCTCATGGGTCTTACAGTTCTGGTTGGTCACTTGCAAATCCTGCATAACTTCTCTGAAAATTTTCATGAGACCAATCAGAATTATACAGAGGACCAATGAATACAAAAAATAAAGTGTCATTTCTTATATTTACGTTGACACTCTAAATATTCCATGCCCTTAAAATGCCTGTATATACATGTATAATAAGCAGTATCAACATGCAGTTTCTGAAGTTTGTAAATTCTTGCGATACCATTACTTTTATTGTAAATACAAGAGGGTATATAGTAAAATGTGAAAGGATATTTAAATAAACATGTGGCTGTACCAGACCTTCCATCATGTCTATCTAAAAAAATGACAGACACTCTTATCATTCTACATGTATTAGCTTTCACCCTCTAGAACGCTGGCACTCCTGCGGCTGCCGCAATATCAAAATGTATGAATAACATCATGTTCATTTCTGACACTTAAATTATTATAAATCTTAACTGTACAAAAATAATCTCAGTATACTCATTTCGGAGGAAGCTTATTGCACTCATTGCTGGACAGGCGCCTGTGAATTTTTTACATGTACTGCTGCCATGTCTACATGTAGCACTATTCTGTGTCTCAATTTCCTGAAATTATATGGAAATAAGTGTTAATTTAGTTGTAAGAGGTAGATGTAGAAGAAGAGGATTTAAGTACATCATATTAATGGAGTACATTTAAAAAATCCATCACTAGTATAATTCATATAAGAAAAGATCATGTTAATCTCATTGATAATTTTAATAAAAATGCAGGTGTAAAAAGTCTTAAAATACAGCATTGCATAATTAACAAAATATTTTTAAAAATAATAAACAAGATAGAATCACAAGACCAAGGAGGATATTGACTATATAAACAATCCATTATCTTTGGCGCTCAAGCGCATTACATTTACGATAAAATGCAGTCTTGCTGTGTGTTACATACCCATAACATTAAAACACAAATGAGGACACATAATTAATATCTATATGAAGAAAGTGATTCACTTAATTGCTTTCTCCTTTCATCAAATTGATTGAATCATTAAATGTCTTGAAATTGTAATTGACTTTTTTGTAAGTTAAGAAATACATATAATGAGTTAAAGAAGATTAAGAAACACTTAGGATCTATATACAAACACTGAGCCCCTGAACTTAGCCCTTGAGTCTGTGTGAGCTAGGGTATAAACATGTACAGCCCTAAATATTTCCTGTATATCATCCAAGCCAATTAATAGATCTGCACTTGGACCATGTCATGTGTCATCTTTATGGTCATATTGGAACCTGTTTAAATATAAAGATCATATTTTTATAGTGCCAAATACAACTGATTCAGATCGACTAGTCTGAGAGTTTATCGTACAACTCCCCCTCCCCTTGCTCGCAGCTTACCAAAGTCTGTGTAATTCATCAATTCTTTTTTACTCTGTTATAATAATAGGCCTCTACAAATAATTTCTTTGCCTCAATTATGCATCATTTCTTTAGTTTTACTGATACATGAAGTATACAAATTCATTTACAATACCCCTCCCTTTCTTCTTTGTGTTAATTGTATAACCCAACATACCTGCCTCCCCCCTCCTTTTTTATTTACTATAACACTAGCAGTGATATTGTCTCTGGAAGCTGAGCTTCATTACTTTTAGTGCAGCCGGCCCCTACCGTGCGGTATACCGTCTGGCGTCTACCGGCTCACCAGAGGCTCTGCCAGGCAGAGGGGACTTATAATATAGTTTCCACCCCGTTTTTATACTTACTACCAAGGATATCATTGCCGGATGATAGGCCCACTTTGTAAGTCAGCGGGGAGGGGGGGGGTATATTCTATAAGAGATATTCTGCAATTCTGATGCCCAGTACAGTAGAACTTATAATCAGTGCAGTTTACAGTACATCTACATGCAACCCCCCCCCCCCGAAATATGCCACTGTATCTTTTGTAATCATGAAATTCAAGTGGAATACTTGCCAGGTCGTTCATTTTTTAACAATACTGCACTGTCTTCGTCGATGTTTTCCTTTATTTGCTTTCGCAGGCTAAGTTCATCTGACACGAGTTCATCCGTAACAGACCCGCGTTTTACTTTTTTTGCGCATGCGCACTCTTTATTATGTTCGGAACTCAATCCTGAAAACGTTCCGAGTGGGATGAATTTCACCCGTCCCTTAGACGCATTCATATTATTTTGATATACCCCCTCCGTATCGTGACGTCACGTTCTTTACAGACGAGATCGCGAGAGATAAACAAAACATGGCGGCGCGATTTGCGTCGCGGACAGAGAAAGAAATGTCTGATATTAGAACAAAATTAAGTTCTAAAAACACCATAAAAAGCAACAGAAGAGCTGCTGGTATATTGAGATCTTATCTAATAGAGAAACATCAGCCATCAAACTTCGAGGACTTCGATACTTTCAGACTAAATGAAATTTTGAGTCATTTTTACATGGATTTGAGAAAGTCTGACGGTGACAAGTATAAGGTAACGAGTCTTGAGAATATCCGACATTCTTTAAACAGATATCTCCAGGCTCCGCCGTATGACAGAAATATTGACCTGATAAAAGGACTTGAATTTCGGGAGGCAAATCTGAATTTCCGAGCTGTTTTAGCTGAGCTAAAGCGAGAGGGTAAAGGTTTCATCCAACACCATGAGATTATTTCAGACAAGGACATGCAGATCCTTTACAACTCAGTTCATCTGACCCCTAATACACCTACAGGACTTTTGCAGAAAGTTCAGTTTGATGTGCGCTTGTATTTTTTCAGAAGAGGCTCTGAAAACATGCATTCCATGATGAAAGATACTTTTATGGTAAAAACTGACCCAAATACTCGTTTGAAGTACGTATGTAAAGATATCGATGAATTATCAAAAAACCATAGGGAATCGGACAAGGAACGTACCGGTGGGTACATGCCCCAGATATTAGGAGATGAAAAATGTCCAGTTCTGTCATTTGAACGATATGTACAGCTGCTGAACAAGAACTGTGATAGACTTTGGCAAAGGCCACGAGACACATTCTCCTCAAGCGATGAAAGTTGGTACTGTAATGCGCCTATTGGTGAAAAAACATTGGCCATGTTCATGACAAATCTAAGCAAACAGTGCATGTTGTCAAAGGCATATACTAATCATAGCATCCGGGCAACGGGAGCCACATTACTCTCTAGAAGCCACTTTGGTGCAGCTCAAATCATGTCTGTTACAGGTACATATATAAGTATTATTCTACTTGAATCTTAAAAGAAAGTTTATGATTTTAGACAAAAATAAAATTAGATATAATAGTTGAAAATTGTTGTGTAGGGTATACAAAGCTATTATATGAGTCCATGCAATAAGAAAACCTATTTTGTAAAAGCAATATGTGTTTCCCTATGTCAATTGGAAAGTACAGTATTTTTCTTATCGTAGTTTTTAAACTATTTTGATAAAAACATTTTTGTTGTTCATTAAATCCATAAACACTGTTTTTGCCTATTGTTGACATAATTACACAAAAATGTACATGTACGTCATTGATACTGCAAGGGAAATAGCTCACTATTGTGTGAAATATTTGCACTTTTCCAGTGAACAGTTTAATACCTATTACCGGTAGACTTGCATTTTGACGTTATTTCAATGATTATAGTACACATACTTTCATAATAATTCAAGAGTATTATGTGTAAACATGGTAAATTTGTGCTGTATATGTTACTGAGAAGACAAGTATGCTGTATTGTAATTGAAGGTATTGAAAATTGCAGGACATAAATCTGTGTCATCATTAGCAGTATATCAACGGGTAAGCGACATAGAGAAATTAGCAATGGGCCACACAATAGGACAACACTTTAAAAGGTCTGGACAAACGGTGCCAGCACTTCCAGCTTCATCAACAAACTCGACCCACATGAAGGCACTTCCAAGCATAATACAAGGTATTGATTAAATAAATGAATGTTAAAAGAATAAAGACAAATATAATAAACAGTCAAATTTGAAAATAAAGACAGTACTGTACATCATATAGTGCAAATTTACATTGATTTGTAGAAACAGATCGGCAAGCAACTGCTTATTCTGCCCTCCCACCACCCTTGATGGCTTATCCCGCCCTCCCAGCACCCATGCCGCCTCGTCCTGCACTCCCTGCACCCTTGATGCCTCATCCTGCACTCCCAGCACCACTGGAATGTGAGCTATCCAATCAGGAGAATGAAATCGAGGATGAATCAGAAGGTTTTTTTTCATACTCTTAATAATATACATGTATTGTGTCTTTGTGAATTTTATTTGTTTGAATATGATGCATGTATTTCATGTCTTTGGGGGCAAAAAAAATATTCACTTTTGTCAATTTTTTTTTCAGTGGAACCTCATTTCACTCTTCCGTTATCCCGTTTACCGCTAGTAGAGAAACCATGTAATACCAGTAGTAGTAGTACCATCTCAATAACAGATTCAGGTATATCAATGCTAGAAATATACATTATTAAATCATTTTTGTCCATTTATTAATGGCTGTTTTTGTATTTGAAGTAATAATTCAATTATTGTCATTGAATTTTCTGGATAATTGAAAAAGAAAACGCTATTTGGTTCATATTTTCTTTATCTATGAAAACTTAACATTTTACTTAAATTGTATATATATATGTAATTTTTAATTTCAGTGAATGTCTCAGCAGGGGTTTCTCACTCAACCTCGTATCCACCTTCTAACCCCACATACAACAATCTGGCCTCGAAGCAAGGAATATCACGTAGTAAGATTTCATTAGATATTTAACAATTTATCCACAGTACTGTTGGTCTTACTTTACTGGTACATATATTTTAAAAAAAATGTTTACAAATAATATTTGTATGAAGATGGCTATCTGTATTTTGAAATAATGCTGAACATGTATCCTTATCTCATTTTAATTTATATTTACAGACAAAGGATCAACATTGCCCACAGATGTACATGTGTCTTCAGATTCTGTTCCTACATCATCACCATCAGATCCAGTTATAGATGTATCAGAAGGTATATGTCCTTTATTTTAAAAAATATCATGTTTCAATTTATTTTCAACTCATATTAAAATAATTGTACTTTACTAAAAAACTTTTCGTATTCTTTCATGTGTAGATTAAAAGGAAAGTAGAGTAATTGTTTTGTTTCTATATCTAGATGAAGCCACAGCTCTTCAGCCTTATGTTAAGGACATCATGTGTGATTTCTCCGACTTGCCTGATGCACCTCGTATACAGACTTCACAGAATGTATCTCAGTCCAATGCTATGACCATACGAGAAATGTTCAGTGGATGTAGAATTGGGAACATTACCATCAACATACACAAATAAAATGCCAAAAATCTGTGACAGAACAAAACAAATCTTGTTATTATTGTTACCTTTATTTATTGTTGACTTTATACAAATGTTACAAGTTTTACTAGTCAATATTCAAATGATTAGATAATTTTTGGGAGTTTTTTTTCCATTATAAATCTGTTCCGTATAAAATATCAAAGAATCAGTTGTTAAAATTTAAAATGCCAAAAATTTGTGACGGAACAAATAAAATTCTTGTTGTTATTGTTACCTTTATTTATTGTTGACTTTATACAAATGTCACAAGTTTTACTAGTCAATATTCCAATGATTAGATGATTTTTTTTTCAATTCTATTTTAATTCTGACACATGAAAGTCATTAAATCTGTTTCATATAAAATATCAAAGAATCAGTTGTTAGAACTGAAAGGAAAATCTTAAAATAAAATATGAAAATGATATTAGTGTCTGAGTTTGTAACTTCAATAACCTTGTAGGAAATACGAAAAACATATGGTACCTGAAATTACAACATAAAGGAAGAATATACATGTGTATAAAAAAGATTGGGTCCATGAGTTTCACAACAAATGGATAAATATCACAAATGTTTGATTGAAGTCCAAATGGGCCCTCAGTCGGAAATAATTGTAACATATTGTTTTAATTGGGGTGATACGAAAGTCCAAAAGGGCCATCGGTGGGATAAATTCGTTATACAGTGTTTTACAGGGGGGATACGAAAATATATTGGGTCCATGAAAAAAAGTTGTATTGGGCTCGGCTTCGCCTCGCCCAATACAACTTTTTTTCATGGACCCAATATATTTTCGTATCCCCCCTGTAAAACACTGTATAACTAATAATATACATGTATGTACACAATACTCGCAGAATGTCCATTACCGTGAAATGACGCGCCGTGTCCATTTGGACAATTTTCATTTTAAATATTGACAACATATTTTCTATAACACATTTTCAATAAAATAAAAAGATTTTTCTCAGTCGAAAATGAGACATGGCAGATATTTTCACCCTGAATTAGTAAAAATAAGTACATCTCGTGGACGGCAATTCATACGCGGTGGTGTCAATTTTACATGGCCTTCATTTCTCAATTTGATTTGAAATAAATATATATATTTTTTAAACGGAGGGTTGTATTTCACATCTTCATTTAATTAATAGTTTGTTTGGTTGATTTTTGTGTGTGCTGGGGTGTTGATGTTGTTTGTTTAGTTTTTTCTCCTTTTTTCTTGTTTCTCGTTCAGGGTTTTTTAAAATTTTAAAATATTTTAATTCGTTGATTCTGGCCTCAAGTTTGACATTTTTAAAAATGCCGACTGTACTAGCACCCTTTTAGATACTCTGTCGTTTCGATTCAATATGCATATGAAATGACCACTTTTTTTCGCAAAATACAAGCAATATCAAAGTCGCGAACATAAATGACGTCGTATATTCAGTATGACGTCATTCCATCGTCCTGAATATCCGTTACGTTACGAGGATAATAAACATTTGAAAGACATTTTTGTCTGTATTATTTGATTTCGTGCATGTTGGAATAAATAATCAATATCATCAATAACAACAGAACAAAATCTATTGAATTGTATCGATTTTACTCAAATAATTCTTGTATTATAGAAGTTAAAAGGTGTTTTCTGTTTCCAAAACGACCCGCTCGCATGGTAACAGTCATTGATTTCCTTCCGTTTTCAATGTGGCCACATGAAAACAACAGATTCATACTTTCACAGCATTTACAAAATACTTATACGGATAAACCGAAAAAATATGAACTTGTTGTTTTCATGTGGCCAAGTCTAATTTTGCTTTCACGTGTGAAAATATATTGATTTTTTGTTCATTTCCGGTTTCACGGATGATTTTAAAGGGGGATAACTCCAACGAAAAAATGAAATTAAACATTTTTCATGTTGAATCTATTGAAGACAAGCTTCTTTTTACCAATTTTAGTATCAATTTCAATATTTTTAAATCTTAGGAATTAACAACAATTTTGGGCCTAGAAACCCCCTTACCGCCCCTTGCCCTTTATTTAGATATAAAATATTAATTTGTCTTGATTCGATCGACATGATTATTTCTTTCTATACTTTCTATATAGACATAACGCAGACAGTGCATGAAGTTCATATATTGTTTTCATTTTCGTGCTTAAACATCGACGGCGGGTGCGGCTAGCCAACAGGGGATGCTAACTCCTCCCGGGCACCTAGTCACACCTCTAGCTTGCTAGGGGTCCGTCGATGCTTAATTTTGTACTCTATTGTGAGTGCTGTTGAGATTATCGTCAGGATGTTCTTTAACTCATTTATAACATTGAATATTTTACTCCCTATATCGGCGAGCGGAGCGAGCCGCAATTTTTTTTTATTAATTCACATTTTGTCTTTATTTCATGAGAATAAAAAGAAAGAGATTTGTCATTTTTCCAAATAATCAGACATCTTAAAATGACAAAACCTTGAAAAAGATGAAGGAGGTTATATCCTATTAAGTAAGGGACTCTTGAAAATATGAGTTCCTGAGACCCAAGACAATTAAATAAAATTATTTAGTATGAACAATTGAAAATAATTAAGGAATTTTGCAGAAAAAATAGTTTTGTATTTGTAAATGGCGAGCGAAGCGAGTCGAAATTTTAGGTTTCAAAGCCCTTTCATGCATTTTAGACCCTTTTCAATTAGAAATGGGCAAAAGCTGGACCCCACCTCCGAAAATCTCAGGGGGGGGGGGGGGGGGTCAAGACCCCCGCCCCCTGGATCCGCGCATGTACCTTGCTCCATTTTGGCATATTTTCGTGGTTTTCTCACTTCATTGCCATGATGTGAAAACCCCATTAGATATTAAATACAGTACTTCTATTTCACTTTCTCTGTGCTTTAAATCTCCCTCTATCTTGTCGAGTTATAAATTTCCTAAAATTGTGCAGCGCATTCATTCATGTGAGTGGCGCCACCTATAATTATTCACGCGTTCATACATGTATATGTTATGCTGTCGTAGTGATGTTATTGTTCGCGTATTGTCCTTCTGGTTAATTTTTTTCCTCATGTATATCCCTCGGTAATCACTGCAACGTTTTCATTTTGGTGATCTTCTCCTTATCTAGTCCGGTCGAAAAGGACTCTCAACAAAAATATGTCCGACAAGAAAACAAATTGAAAATAGTTCTGCTTTCATGAATTACTCCTTATCATAACATTTCTCAATATTATCCTCCTGTTATAACTTTTCTTAATACATTTTGTAAGTATCAAATATTTGACGATAAAGAAAAGAATAGGTAAAAGAGAAATGCTATTCGCTCTCTTAATAACAAATGAAAAAGATCATATGAGTAACATGCAAGATATACGTTTTAATATGGAGAAATGATTCGAATATCATATTGTCGTTCGCTGTCTTGAGTTTGAACTCGGTACTTCTGTAGTTTTGTAGGTTGAATTACACCAATACAGGACATTACAGTATGCTAACGAGAGTTAGATATGAACGTATTAGCGAATGGGATATCAAATTTAGACAAGAATGGTGGGAGATATTCAAGAAAATGTAATATTTTTGTATCCATTTTTACCATTTTGGAAGTATTTAAATCCTCGTTTACGAATTCTTCATTATTTTTATTTAGCCCCCCCCCCCCCCTGATTATAGGACTACGTGGCCCCTTGAGTGTTTAGTCTCGTTTCGTTAGAGTTGGTTTCCTGATCTTTGTTTTGTATTTTTGAAGATTTTGTTTACCTATTTAATTTTGTTTTTGTCTGTTTGCCGCAAGAAAACCTCTTCAGTACTGTCATTATAGTTTTCAGCTACTCTTGTTAACATAAGGGTGACTGGAATTCCCTCTCCCTTAAGAACTATCTAATCGGTATATATTTTAAACGATGAAAATCAAGAAATAAACATTTATTATTCATCAATTGACATGACAAGATAAATAAAAAATATTCAAATAATTTTTGCAAAAATCAGCTGTCTCTACGAGTTATGGAAGACACAGATAATCTCTTGACACTGTTCAAACTGTTTCGGATGTCACTGAACGATCTCCGACACTCCTCCCTAAAATCACGCCCCAAAAATCCATATATAAAGGGATTGATACCGCTGCTTATAAAATGTGATAAAATTCCAATGTTGTATGCCATCTGTTGCTGTGAATCCATCGAAGAGAGGAAATTCGGAATCACAGAATTGCACACCAACAATGCGACATAAGGGAAGAAACTCAGCCATTGGATCAATGTTATAAGAAATAAGACAATGGTCGTCTGCTTCCGTCGGTTCATGGATAGCATATGGCGTCCTAGTTTTCCTTTCAAGTCAATTTTAGACAATCTCTTTTGGAAGCTTTGTTTATTTTTCAGAAGGGATCCATCAGTTTTAATTTTTGAGCCTCCAACCTTTTCACGTTCAAGAAATTGTCTCTGATTTTCAAGACCATCATTTTGTGACGAATTTGTACTTTCTGTAACGGAATAGCGCTTGGATGATGACTTTTTCAAAGAAGGTAATTTACAGAGGCGCACTCCGATCATCGTATAGAAAGTGACTAATGAAACAGAAATGAACATAAAGCAAAGAAAAATTACTCCATAAAATATTGTCGGATAGATAGTTCCTTTTAAATGACGGTCAGTTGAGCAAGATGTTTCTATGGTCAATTCATCCGATCGATCGAGCTGACCAAATATAATGAAACAGGGCCAGGAGAAAATTATCCCAGCGATTAGGGTAGAAAGGCACATTTTCTTTGCCAGGGAAACAGAAATCTGTGTCTCGTGGTGTTTGCAAATTCGGCGAAAGCGGTCAATAGCGATGACTATTAACATGAATCCTGCACTTAGTGAAGTGAAAGCACGAACGAATCTGAGAAACTTGCACAACACTGGATCGTCCAAGAGGAGTGGGTTTCTCAACATCGCAATCTCAATAGGCATACAAAATAAGCATGTCAAAAGGTCAAGCGAGGAGAGGCACCCGATGAAGTACTTCACTGACTTAACTTTCCATTTGTAAAGGTAAATGTAACAGACTATGGCGTTTCCAATAATGCCGAGAACCATTAATATAGAAACGTACACAACAACTGGAAGTAAAATCGTTGCCATTTTAGCATTTGTAATCGCGGTATTGAAGTTCCCATTGTTTTTGCCGTCTTCAAAGTCGATGGTAGTATTTGTGGTATGTAAATCGTGCATAATATTTGTGGATTCCATCATTAAACTTCTCCCCAATTTTACCTTAATGTAGTGGATAATCTGAAAAAACAGAAATACAAATCAAAAATGAAATATTGTAATAACAATATTATCACATTATTTCTTGCATTTTTCAGTGCTTGAAATAATTACCTTACGACATGACATCTGACTGCAACAGCAACATTTTCTGATGAGGATAGCTCAGTATAAATCACTTGGTCATGTGTATTACCTAGATGTCCCTGACGGACAAACCAACAGGATATATCTATAAAACCCCGGAAGCACTTAAATGGTCTTAATTCTACGTGTATCTACCATTCAGCCGGATAAGAGTAATGAGATAAAAAGTGTAGTAGGATTTACTTTTGTAAATTATGTACCGATGTTATAAGCGTACATAAACCATACATGATTTCACTTTTTCACAATACATGTACATGCCATTGTCGCCATAGCACTTTCTATATAGACATATAGTCAGACAGTGCATGTTTTGTGGATATTGTATTCATTTTCGTGTGGAACATCAACACGGGTGCGGCTAGCCAAAAAGGGGATGTTAACTCCTCCCGGGTACCTGGTCCTACCTCTAGCTTGCTAGGGTCCGTCGATGCTCGGTTTGGTGCTCTATTTTGAGCGTTGCTGGGAGTGTCATCAGGATCTTCTTTATCTAATTTACATGGATGACCTTCAGTTGTTTTCTGTAAGCTCTTGATTTGAACTGCATTATGGAAGACAAGTTTAGTACCGATTTAAGGATCATGTGCTATGCTTTCAACCAACTTACTATGCTTACTACAGGTACCATGATGCGAGGAAGCATTAACAAGACAAAAAGATACCTTAATCACGACTCCATTCCAGTACAGAGAGTAAAACACGCAAAATACAAATACACAGAGGGGGGGGGGGATTGGTGTTTACCTGATTCTTGAAGATTCAAATAAACACATATATATAACACCAAGAACCAGACAAAACTTAATCTAGCGACAAAGATACATGTAAGCAATTGTTGCCGACTACTGACGTTCATCTGCAAGACTGCAACCTTGGTTTATAATACAAACGATGTTTTATATAATTACATGTACGAAACACTTGGGTTTATTATGCATTTGGCTGATTGGTTTCCTTCGACAAATATATTGGTTTCAAGGAACATCATGATGATTATGACGGAATCTATTATCAGATTTCTTCCGTCAGGAAAAGGATGTTCAAAACAGACAATTACATCGAGATAATCGGGATGGAAACGTATGGTGTTGTGATTCCTTACATACTTTTTGGATATTTTTCATTTCCTGAATTTAACTTTACAAAACTGATGAGCCGTTGCAGTAGGGTAATGCCTAATAAGTCAATCCATATCGTGCAGGTATATGAAAAGTTCATAGTTTTTGCAAACACTTTAATAGTTTGTCGACGACAGAAAATCTTTCCTTTTGACGAACTCTTGAATTGTTTACAAAAACTATAGACTTTTCAGATACATAAACCGATATGGACCTACCGCAACGTCTCATCAGTTTTGTGCAGTACCACTTAAATGATGAAAATATCTAATAAAAAATATCCGTAAGGAATCACAACATCATACGGTTCGATCCCATGCGGTGAATTACGTCATTCTAGATAAATTGACATAGGAATCGAAAATATCATAATACACTGGTGCGACTAAGTTTAAAATTCTATTGAAACTAAGGGCTTTCATATTCAGGGAAAAACAATCAAACCAAAAAAAAAACCTCATTTCGAAGCAACTGAAGGTCTTCCATGTATCTAATTACGATGAAGTGGGGTAAGGTGACAACTGCAAAGGTAGAATAAGCTTTTCCTGTCCTATCAGTTGTTTCTCAATACGTTTTCCCAAACTGCTGGAGTTTTTATCTTATACCCTTTGCTAGTTGCATTCCATTGTATTCAGCGCAAAGTGGTCTCGTTGGAGATCTTAATTACCATATGTCTGATACCTAATTCAACTAAAATTCAAGTTTAATGAGAGAACAAAATCTGAAATAAATGATCTATATACATACATTATCTCATCCTTGCCCATTTCAAATTGTTAGAATTAGTATCATGGTTGTCTGAGCCAAAATATTTCTGAGACTGCATGACTATTCTGTGTTTATTCTACACACGATAAAATAATCTCTGCTATTTTACTTAATTTACAGCGTCTTGTTGAAAGATTTAGTCACCTCAATCTAACTTAATGGAAATTAGTCTAAATGCAGTAAGGAATGTCCCGACTTGGTCCCCTCTATTTGACAAAATATTACTGATTCTACAAAGTTTTTCATATCTAGTACACTCGAAATTCTATGACTAGTAGGGATTGAGACACACTTTTCGCCCCTACTGTTGTTTTCATGTTATATAGCAACGTCACAAGATGAACACTGAGTCATTTAAAACAAAGGACGTTCATTGAACTTGATTTCACGTGCAGATATATACATTTCAGTAGAGAAACACTGATTCTCAAGGTTATGACTGTCGAAAGTTTCCTGTTGTAAATTTGCCGCATTTTGATAGTGAGAAAATCCTCGTCACCCGGAAACAAGTGACACTTCCACCCTTCCGGGAATGACTATTGTATGGAGCGGGAAAAATTACTTATTTTCACAGGCTGTCGATTAATTTCGTCAACTAACTTTTGAAATCCAAGTTTGTTAAATTTTGAATTTAGTTGATCATTGAAAAGTCTATATGTAATCCAGGTTTGTAAGATTTTCAATTTAAGAAAGTTGTTTGATAGCCAATCGCAAATGTATCTTTTCTTAAACAGCAAACTACTTTCGTTCTCTCGCAAGACCGTTGATATTGACTCCCCTTATCATTTTGCATATTTTGAAATAATCTGGTCCCGGCACAATAACCTAAGTATTTTTCAATCTACTACATTACCAAAAGCAGAGGCAATTAGAAATTTTGAGTTAAACCTTTTTATTATACTCAGAAGAAAATAATTGCACGTCATATTACATCGATGTTTATGAATGAGACCAAAAAATGTGAAATTTAAACTCTTTTCTCTTCCAAGTTTATGAAGAAGGCCAAGATTAAGATTGGTTGAGAAGGTAACTTTCAGGAATAAACCAAGCAATGCAAATACACCTACGTGTATCTAAGTAATAAAAGGTTTCCCGCTATTTTTATTTCCCTTTATTTCAAAGAAACCCGGACGTAGTTATTTATCAACTACGTGCATGAGATATGGACAGGAAAAATTTTAAGTGGGGGCAAATGAGAGTATGCGGCAAAACAATTTGCAACAGGTCGTCTAGAGATGCTTATTGTCTTTTAAAAACTTTGCAAATCATCACATGCATCAATACATTATCAAATTAGACATGGGTGCAATTTGAATGATTATTATTGAAGAAATATTGAGGGAATACTGCATCATGCGCGTAACGCATGATGCACAAGTTTTCCCTCAATTTTTAATGTTGATACCTCGATCAACCAAAAAATAATAAATTGATTACTTATCATTTCATTTCGTCGCTTTTTAATGTTTATTTGCAGCTTTGAAATCGTGTTACTAACGACGTTGCTTATGATGTTGCTATGCGCGTATTTCCGTTTTGTGTTGATAGAGGTATCAACAAAATTTCTCGGCCAATCAGAATTGTCGTTTCTTAATAATAACAATGGAAATTAAATGATGCGAAAATCACAGTTTATATCATACGGTGAACTAAAATTATTCTCATATATAGTAAATGTAGAAATCTTCACGTTTGGGTAATTTTCGAGTATTTCACGAATTAAAAGACCTCGCGAAAATCCAAACTCCTACAAAGGTAGATACGTTTAATTTGCGAATCCCACCAGCGTAACCAGTTAATGTTATTATAATCGCAAAAGATTTACCCAGCGATAATAACCAAGTTTACAGTGATATGTCAATTAAAAAGTAAATTAAGTAAGTGGTCGATCAACAGACTAATCTATGTAATTAAGGCATGTTTTGACCCTCAGATTATAGCACGTAAAACTACCTAGAAAACACACAGAGACCGAGAACGATCACATAATACCAAAAAACAAGGCAAACAACTGTATAAGTAAAAATTGTTTATGTGTAGTCTTTTGTGGTTAGTGTTTTGATATTGTGTTTGCTGTTCGTTGTCCGTTTCATGTTTCTTGATGTGTATGCTTTTTGTGTTTTTGCTTCGGGCGTTTTGATGTTTTGCTGTTGGTGCTGCAACCAGGTCTTGTTGGAGATCCCTTCCTGTCATTGAAAATAAAAAAAAATCTATGATGCACAAGTAGAGCGCTCCTATTGGAAATTGTACTGTTTTAAAGTAGAATTATTGAACTTTATAAATCTAACTCTTCTAAATAAGATCTTATCAATTATATTGATTGTAATCTTGAAAAATTATACAACATCCTTCATTTCTAGACAACGCCTTTAAAGTCGAGTCAGATCGAAAACGTGTTTTTCGGAGTCCAAAGATACAGATCCACTTGATTGATAGATAAAATACATGTATTAGGTTTACATTAATGTAGAACGTCTTCAAATTCAATAGCTTTATTTATAAACGGATAAATTTGCAGCATTGACCAGACATGCACGCTTCGGGTACTCAACCAAGGTACAATTGGAAGGGCTTTTAGTTTCAAAAGCAAACATTCCGCCAAACATATTCTTGCTTTGTGCATTCATATTGTTTCAGACCTGAATATTGTTCTTATTCTGATAATTTTAATAGTGAAGGTAATACTGAAACACAATGGTACATGTAATATTGCATTGAGTAAAGGTATTATTTACATGTTAAAGTTTAAATATTTCCTGTGCGAAACTTCAGGTCAATGGTATTGAATTATGTGATAAAATTCTAATTGTGTAATAATGAATCAAAAAGTGAGTTTTGAATTGTTTCTTTACATGACTAACAAAAAAGTCATGATGATACATATTCATAACACCTGCAAAATCGATGTGGGTAAAATCACCAAACCCCCTTCACCCTCATTGGTTGAATATTTGTAAACAACATCAATGGACCCTTCCGATCGCACGAATAATTTTTGGGAAAGTTAAACGTCACAATGCATTCCTAATGTTTGACCGAGGTTCGAAACTTATTTGCCCTAGTGAACAGTGGTGTCATGAAATTTAGCCCTTAGCATCTCACAGAAAGATGGGTCAATGGTCTTATCAAGTCTAATGATCAGTTTTACGGAATTGAAAATTTTAGGCAACTTGAATTCAATATAATTAACTTATCTATGGAATCGGAAAGGCTTATGTTAGGAAGCTCGCTATGTGACGTTACCTTAAACCTTCATCAGCTGTCGATTAAGAGGATAAGGGGGTTGGAAACCCTTTTAATTTGCTATAAATGCTGCTTTTCACGGTTTTAAGTTCAACATCTTCACAGATTAATTGTATGGAAGTACCCCTTCCATTCCTCGGTTGGCTGGAACATCAAACCCCCCCCCCTGAAAAAATAAGACCCTTAAATGTATTTGAGCTCTTTAATGGGACGTTCTTTTTTGTATGGTACCGAAATATTACATTCAAAACTGACTATTTTGGACTTCCACTGCCCTACATTACAGTCCCGTTCAAAAATTGGACTCAATCAAAGGGGTAAAAATAATTGCGAAGTCATACTGATAAAAGAAAAAAAAATAGATGCATGTAGAAAAGGCATACCTGAATGCGTCCTTAACAAAAGCTTCTGGTTTCCTTAATGAGAGAAATATCGCGCCTTTTTATTTATCTAAGTATAGACCCTTTTTCCTCTAAGGAAGGAACTACTCTGTCTTAGCCATCCGTTGCTGACCTCATGAACCTATTTTTATGCACGTGCAGTAGGCGGGATTTTGGGAAAATATATTTGTTACGCAATAGATATAAAAGGAAAAAGAAAACAGTGAAATATAAAAAAATAGCAAAAAAAGTTTAGTGAGAACTACAGCGGATTATGAGCGAATTCTTTTTGATTTTTCTTTTCCGAAAACAATTTTACTCTTGGATATATCCTCTTAATTTTTTTTCTGTACCTTTCGAGAATCTGTATGCTTATTGTGTATTATTTTTTTGGATTCCGGCTTTGTGTTTTATGTTTGACATTCATTCACTGATTTTATTGAGTCTTTGCGGAATACAGAGTTTTTTTCCCTTATAAACATTACCTGCGTAAAACCATGTGACGTCATGAAAATGGTATGGTAACGTCAATTTTATACCGTCATTTCCCAGACTTTTAGGAATGTTTCCATAGAATTTGATGATGTCACAATCAGTCTACGTCAGATACCGTCCCAAATGGGAAGTAACTCTGGTTTTCGAAAATAGCGAATAATCCCCTTAATTGCAGTTACAGGGTATTAATGTTTTTCCGAAGAATTCAGTGTTGTATATACTGCTTTGCTTATTATATAGCATGAATTGTAAATTTTGACATTGATAAGTAAGAGCTTTTTAAGAAAATGCTATATTCTATTGGTAAGAGTCTTGTACTCCGAAACGATGCTTCACTTTTCGTTGTCTCGCTATGTACACTTTATCGTCTTTTCGTTTGTGTATGCTTGTGTTCGATTTGGGACAGTATCTGACGTAAATGCATTATGACGTAATAAGATTTATATAGAAACATTGGTTTTGTAGTGTACTTTCCTTGAATTTAACGTTGGTTTCCATAGAATTTTATGATTTCACAATAGGTTTACGTCATATACCGTCCCGAATGGGAAGTAACTCTGTATATGAAAATCCCGAATAAATTCGCTATTCTTCTACTGTTTCTTTACATGTAATTGAAACATGATATTTTTCTTCCTTGTTACGATACTACCGTAAAGGTTACTCTTTACACCATCCCTCCAATGCTATTTTGAACATAGATTTTATTTGGATATGCTACTGAATCGACCCTTCATGAAATCTGGAGCCGCGAACTCTCTGCAAATTGCACAAATTAAAATTTGAAAAAATATAACCAGAGGGCGGTACTAAAATGAATTTTGGCCATGTCTAAAATCACCTTGGATGAAGCATCACTGATGAGGATTTAATATTCCAAACACGTGTCTGGTGCATAATAAATTGGTTTGAAATTTTCTTCAGGAAGGTATAGAGTTGGAAACTTCCGTATTATTTAAAAGATCATTTGGGTTAAAATATTTTTTAAACTCCTGTTGTGTTGCGAAGAGAAAATTAAAGATAATCATTCAATGAGCCATCAGTGAACTGAAAAACTCCTTGTCAATATGGATCACTAATCACATGTCTTTTCATAACATGTTTTACCGCATCAGCAAAATTGAATACCGTCGGTTTATGCTTTGTTTTTGACCGAAATGACAGGGAAATGACATCACTTCATGTGTTGATTGGGTAAATTACAATTCGAAAAGCTGAAAGTGGGCGAAGTGAAGCATAGCGGGGAAAGCTTTAAGGACATGATTTTCAACATGTAAGCCCTATCCAATAGGAAATTGAGATCACAAAACTCACATGCTGGGATAAGGAAAAAGGAAGGTATTTATTCATACATGACTGAAATCACATGTTGTGTGAAGGAATACATATGTATCGTACAGAGAAAAATAAATGTAGATAACCGAGTACATATCAGCTACTCAAGGATTGTTTTCCAAAACCAGCAAATAGCCGCCTTTGTATAAAAGTGTAACTCAGTTTTCGTAAACAGAGCAAAAACATTAAAAAAGTTTTTTTTTTGGTCTTAGTTAAATACTACTAACAATACTATCTCCGATCGTTCAGTAAAGCATAAATTAATTCTTTGGCTGGCTAAAGGGGTAGGGCCACGAGACCCCTAAATCGGCCCTTGATTTTTCTCTTAAAATAAATTTCATGAGGAATACTTGATATCTCTCATGAGAATACACGAATGTTTACCGCTTTTCATGAAAAGAATAATATCACCAAACAATGTGCCATTTAACTGTAATGACGTCATGAAGTGACGTCATTTTGACGTTATTGACAAAATATGGCGAAAATTGCTAGGAATTTTGTCTTTTGTCGTAGAATTCAATGTGGCCGCATGCGTTAACTGAGATAAAACTTTTATGACAAGAGGATATAATGATAATCTTTCACATATAAGTTTTCCATCATATTTAATGCATGCGGCCATTGCTAATTTAATAGAAATATTGAGATTTTGCATCAATTTCGTCGAATATGACCTATTTTGGTGTTTTCAAAGGGCTAAAAGGTGTTGATAAAAGCAATGTTTACAAAAAGTAGATTCGTGATTCAGTAGAGAACGTTTCAAAATGTCAAATAACACTTAAAAATTCTATGAAGTACAATGTTCAAAATTTACCAAAATTAGGGCAAATATCGGGCTTCGTGGCCCTACCCCTTTATATTGGAAAGTATAAATGACAAGTCATCGTATAAAAAATTATCATTTCGACTATTGATGGACGAAAATGACTTGATATTTATGTATTTGGATCGTCATATTAATGTGTTTAAACTTGAAAACCCTTTGTACATAATGGATTATATCGCTTGATTTATCTGTAATCTGTATAGTATTTCTTCAAACACATTAGAAAATTTTTGTGCACTAAATGCGCTCAGAACTTCTGGAAGATGGGTCCTGTAGCATCATATCTCACCCATCCTGCTACGTCTTTCGGTAATCTAAGGTCATAGCTCTCAGAGTCTTTGGCTGTATTTAGGATCACGGTTCCCAAAACGTGCATGCCTGGTCCATGTTGTAAATATATCTGTCCTTAAATGATGCTATGAATTTGAAGACGTGCAATATTTGTACAACTTAAAGTGTGGAGGACCAGGAGTCCCCGATGGCACATGTAGTCATGTTAAATCGCATTCGCTTGATCGTTTCTTCAAAATCAGTCGAACTTTTCTGTTCACTAAATGTTCTCAAAATTTCTGATAAGTAGGTCTTGTAGCATCATATCTTACCTATCCTGATACGTCTTTCGGTATTTTTGGGGCATAGATTTCACAGTCTTTGCCTTTATTTCATTGTTTGGATTGATGATCTGTGACGAGAGTTTAATTTTCGAAACGTGCATGTCTGGTCCATGCTGCAAATGTATATCTTCTTAAATGAAGACGTAATATTTGTTCCCCTTAATGTCTGTGACAGTTGGTGGACGAGGAGTCCCCGAGGTCACATGCAGCCAAGTCCGATCAACTTCGGTTGATTGTTTCTTCAAACACGTTCAAAAATCTATGTCAACTAAATGCTATTGGAATTTTTGAAAAGTGGGTTCCGTGGCATCATATCCCACCCATCCTGCTACGTCTCTCGGTACTTTATTTCTGACATAACGTTTACAGTCTTTGACTTTATATCATTGTTTTGGATTGAGGATTACTGACGGATCAAACACGCGAAACGTGCATGTCTCGATCTGTGCTGCAAATGTATATGTTTTTCAGTGATACTATGAATTTGAAAAGGTATGATATTGCCATTGTATCTACAATGATTATCAGAATAAAGTATACATAGGTTTAACCCCCCCCCCCCCAAAAAAAATTATTCACATGGGATGCAATTTTAAGCGATCTGTATTCGCTTTCAAACAAACCTTTCCTCTAAGTGTTATTACGTTTCGGAAGATATGCAAAAAATCTCCTACACGACTAACATACGGGGGTTTCACGAATGCCTTGTTATTGGAGACTTACAAAACTATGCCCTATTCGACTGGATCTTCGACTCCATTTTCATAAAAATACTTACAATAAACTTGAGGATTTGTCGTAATTATCAATTCATCATATCTCAGTCGAATAAATCACAATCTTCAAACACTTTTGATTTTCTTTCTCTAGCTATTGAAATATCCAAAATGTAGCATAAGATTTGAATATGGATTTTTAGAAATATATATACTTGAGAGTTACGACAAATTCTCGAATTTGTCGTAAGTATTTTTGTGAAAATGGCTGCTAAACTACAAAGAACTGCCGTTACACTTACTCATGCAGATATACAGAACTCCTCGTAGATATACAGCTGTTATTTAACCAAAAGATAAAAAAAGCCCGCACATACTTACAGTTTCGCGACATTAAAGGCAGTAGAATACAAAGACCCTATTCAATACTAAAACGATATGTAAATAGATATCAAAAGAAATCTGAAAGAGGAGATGCAAGATTAGAAAATAATATACCTCGGACTCAATGATGAAAATGGTGGGTTTTTTTTTTCAAATCTTTTGC
Organism: Pinctada imbricata; assembly: GCA_033119305.1. NCBI lineage: Eukaryota > Metazoa > Mollusca > Bivalvia > Pterioida > Pteriidae > Pinctada > Pinctada imbricata. The sequence continues at coordinate 43,173,211 of VSWD01000011.1, forward strand.
CTGAAAATCAGGAGATCAGAAGGAGTTTCTTTTACAGAAAGTCTCCCCCTTAGAAACATAATACATACTTGTTTTCTCCCTGGCTGTAAAATTACCAAATTTTAATATTTCCCCGTGGCAATATCCCCAAGCCATTTCTGGTTAGGATTATATACAAAATCTTTTCAAGCGAATAATTATGTCCAACAACTGCACAGTCATTAAGTTTCAGAATTATCTTGAATATTTTGTTAATTCCATGCTCCATAAAGCAGATTCATAGAGTCTGTCACTAGATGTGATCAGGGAGTAGAAAATCCAACCCGAGTGTGCAGGATCTGCTTGTACCACGACGAGGCTTGCCGAATATTGGACAAAAGCAAATCCTGATTACATCAGGTGTTTGTGTTTTTTCTCCCACTGCCTAAAAAATTAACAAAAAATGAGATTTTATGTACTCTTTTTCATATTTTGTCCTTTTTTTGATCGGCTAGCGCAGCAATAATGTATGACGTCAAGATCGACCACAATACCTTTAGGGGTGAGACGGATATTTTTTCCATCGTATCCATGGATATCCCAGTCCACAGTGGGATGAATTAAAATATACGAAACTAAATTGGGTTTGAAATTTTCTTCAAGGAGGTATAGAGTTTGAACACCTCCGTATCATCAATATGACTGCGGACAATAAGTTAAAGTCAGGAGTAATCAACAATCCTTCACTCGATAAGTAATTTGCACAAATAAATTACATTTTAGATAAAAAAACTGCTAATTTCAATTTTGCAATTTAGTCATCTATTCATCCCTTCTCCAAAACACACAAAGCCCTTACTACATGTTGTTGTATTTAAAGAGTTAGCGGAAGCTCTTTTAGATAAAAATTGACAAAATTTTCATTCAGTTAGACCTTTACCAATATGAAATTCTTTACTACAAACCTTAAAATTCCTTTCAAATTAAGGCAGGATTTATTCCCTCGCACTCATTGTTCATCATATCTCCTAATGGGAAGAGTACCATAATATTCGCACTTATCATATGCCTACTTAAAATGAGTGCCCTATAGTGCGATACCTCCTTCATGAGAGATGGACAATTGTTAACTTAAAAGTCCTTGTAAACAATTCTGCCCTTTCCTTAAGTATCACTAGGCTTTAGAATCGTATCTTTTGTTAGACTTTTTTTTAAGTATAGGGTATTTAATTGTTTAAGATGTACTATGAACCGGTTATGACAATGGCAGAATGCTTCGTCTTATTTCACATACTGTATTACAATGTTGATGTGTATTGCAGTTAACCGTTGCGTATGAAATAATATTTCTTTTGAAAAAAAAAAAAACAAACAAACAAAAAAGCAAGATCATCAAAGGACTCATGAGTAATTTACTAAGTCCCGTACTTTAACTTTCTTCATACTGGACAAATTGTTATACTCTAAAGATTTTATTAAACCATGCTTCTGAATCGACCCTACAGGAAATTTGGAGCCGTGCACTCTTAGCGAAAAAATGCACAAATTTAAATTCAACAAGTTGAAAGTCATGACTGTAAAGCATAAATGCTCCAACCCCTCCTTTTATTATGAAAGCAACAGTTTTTATATTTGGATTAATTAATCTGTAATAGTGTATACATATATGAACTTTTCCAAGATTATAATATGATTTATCTATAAAGTACCAAATTTCATTTCCACAGATGAGATTAAGAAGATCCTGACGACAATCTCAACAGCACTCACAAAAGAGTACCAAATTGAGCATCGACGGACCCCTAGCAAGTTAAAGGTGGGACTAGGTGTCCGGGAGGAGTACGCATTCCCTGTTTGGCTAGCGCACCCGACGTCGATGTTCACAAGTGCATCCATTGCAGAAATAATAAAATCAAACCTTCAGTTCTTGGAATTTTTCAAGGGGCATAACTTTGTCAATTCTTCTTCGATTAGACCCAAGAAAAAAAAATCGAGAATGTTACGTGATATCTTTACATACCAAATATCAATTCAATATGCGAATCCATTGCAGAGATATTGAAAGGAAACTCTTAAATATTGGTACTTTTCTAAGTTCAAGGTACATAACTCTGTCAAAAATTTTCCTATCAGACCAAAATATATCTGTATTCCAAAGTTCATTTCATTACGTGAATCCATTTCAGAGATATTAAACGGAGACACTAACAATTTTGGTATTTTCATTAGTTCAAGGAGCATAACTCTGTCATAAATTTTCCTATCGGACCCAAACTTAAGCTTGACCTCATTCACCTTAACCTCCATTGCAGAGATATTGAAAGAAATTTCTTAAATTTTGGTGTTTTTCTAAGTCCAAGGTACAAAACTCTGTCAAAAGTTTACATATCAGACCAAAATATATCTGTATTCCAAATTTAATTTCCATATATGAACACATTGTAGAGATTATGAACGGAAACCCTTAAATTTTGTTATTTGTCCAAACGTTGTAACTTTGTCTCAAATGTTTTGATCGGATCGAACTTTCAACTTGGCTAAGATATTCATTATATGTATGTATCTGTATACCAAATTTGTTTTCAATATATCAGCCCATTGCAGAAATAGTGTACAAAAACCCTTCAATTTGGTATTTTCCTAATTTCAAGGGGCATAACTCTGTCATTAATTTCTCGATCAGAAACAAATGTAAACTTGACCCAGATTTTTATAATCTGTGTACCAAATTTCGTATTCGTATCTGGATCCATTTCAGATATATTGCACGGAAACCCTTAAGTTCCTGTATTTTTTCTAAGTCGAAGGGGCATAACTCTGTCAATAATTATCCGATCGGACCCACATATAAAGTTAAACTAGATTTTCATTTGAAGTCAGATTCTTGAATTTTACATTGAAACAATGATAATTCCATAGCGAAATAATTTTTACTTGCATATACTTAGTATATTGAGCAACTGATATAATCCTAAAACGAATTCTTCTTATGCAAGCCCCTACTTATCTTTTTGAACTCAGTTGGTTGCAGTTGGAAAGTCCTACCATTTTAAATAGTCGTTTAAGATTATAACATCTAAAACATTTTTGTTTCTATAATCTCCCCTGAATGCCTTCTAAAACATGATACTTGACTTGTCAAACAACACAAAGGAGGGGATCTCCAGCAACACCAGGTTGCAGCAGAGCAAAAACACAGAGCATACATTACTTAGCACAGAAAGAGACGTAAAAGAGACAAGGAACGTCAACGCACAACACAGAAATATCAAACACAAAGGACTACACATAAACAAACACAAAATATCATATATAGTCTCTGTAATATCTTGATAACCTCCCCCTTTCAGATAGCGGGCAGGACTTATATAGCTTTAACAGAAATGTTTTAGATCGAAATATAAAAGAAAGGAGTTTATCTCAAACCAGACTCGGCTGGGAGTTATATGTTCAAACTCTATAGCATCATTTAAGAGCAGATAAATTTGAAGCATGGACCAGACATATTCGTATTTAAAATTGACCAATGATGTTAGACAAACGTACCGTAAATAGATGTCATTTATTTTAGTGGCAATATTTCTTACAGAAAGCTTATAAGCGCCTTGAAAATTCTTACAGAAAGCTAATAAGCGCCTTGAAAAAGATGAAATAAATTCAAAAGTACCTATCATAAGTTATGACGACGGTAAAGAGCCGATTTATAGTATGTATGACGCGTATCTATAAATAATAACTATATGATTCAACCAAGAAGTAATTTTATCAGCTTTAAAAATAGAAGTCATGTAAGTTTGAGACATAACAACACGTCATACAAATAAAATTACTATATGCCTCTAGCAACACGAGTAAGACATTAAATATAGTGTGCTTAATTTTTACGATATAACATATAATTCAATACTGATAAGCTTTGCTGTCGGATTGTTTGTCCCCGAGGATATCGTTCCCCCTGTTTTGTTGTGTCTATGCAGTGAATTGAAATATATTAGAACTTTTTCTGATCGCAATAAAGTATGTATGGTTTATATAGAAAAGTGGCCCCCTAAAATCAACTTCTCATAAATTAATTTTTTTGCCATTTTTGAGAGTTAAATATCTTTATTGTGAAAAATATAGTGATAAAAAGCTACTCGTCGCTTTCTAAGACATAGTAAATTTTGCATTAGTATAAAAAACCGGTAATTTTGTCAATATCTCAAGAAAAACAGCATACTTTTTTATTATTTTCATTGAGATAACATGGAGCGGGGGATTGAACAACTTTTTTCCTTTTGCATGTACTTAAAGACCTGCAAATGTAACAACATATCAAAACATTAAGTTCTTCTGAAGCCCGCTCGATACTAACTAATAAAATATTTGTCGAAAATGAGCACTAAAACAACATTTTTTCCGAAAAATGGCAATAGATACCATTATTGAAACCCAAATATAAAAAATAAAGGAAACCAATGGTTACATGTATGTATGATGTCATATGTAGCCTACATTGTAGAATATATATTGCTACACATTCATTTATTCGTGAAAATTTAAGATTTTATCCCGAAAGGGGGCCAATTTACTATATAAACCATATGTAGTCCTTCGATAATTCATTCTGAAACCAAGAATGATCCATAGTATAGCTCTGTCCTTGGATCTCTCAATGGCATACATTTTAGGCCCTGTTTAGGATATTGCTCTTCATACAAACGCTATTTCGATTTCCTCTGTTGCTTCGGCCCCTGCATTTTGCAGTCGTGTTTGCGTGTGTGGTCATCTTACAGCGAGGATGTTGTTTTACACCACAATTGTACGTTCTTCGAGACCTCTTGGTAATTGGAATAGTGGGAGGGTTGTGCGCACGTAATCCAGGATAACCACATCACTTGTTACCTGCGTAGCAGATGGCCGTCCGAAATCGGCATCGGTTGCCCATTGATCTCGTTGGTTTATGTGTAGTCTTTTGTGTTTATTGTTCTATGTCGTTTGTCTCGTTTTCGTTTTTCTTGCTGTACTAGTCTTCTCTGTGTTTTCGCTTCGGGTGTTTTGGTGTTTTGTTGTTAGTACTGCAACCAGGTCTGGTTGGAGATCACCTCCCTTCTCTAATGTGGACTAGAATATCACTGATGATATATTTTTTGTTGAAATGCACACACATTATTACGATTGAACATCTATAAATAAAACAAACTGCCAATAAATCACATATTGATCGAATGATACAGATAATTCATATGTTATACATGTTGTACTAGAAAAATGTTTTGTTGCAGGTGGATATAAGATATGGTCACTGAAATGAGGAGGATGATGTTCATTGAACCTTTTAGATGTTGTCATGTCAATGTACATCTACATCTATAAGCTTAACCAACGCAATTCCCTGAAATGCAACTATTGAAAGGAACATGGTTACATATCGCACGAAAACGCTCGTGACGTCACAATGCATGAGCTCTTAAGAAAAATGCCACGATTGCTGTTCTAAGCTGCAAACTGAACATGCGATGACCTGAATTTTTATGTCACCTTTTATCTAGAAACAAAAAGAAACGCGATTTCTTAAAACAAGAAAGAAGCACACTGAAAGTGCATTTATGGCATGAAATGCACTTGCTGCTTGTTCCATACCCGTAACAAAACACAAATCAAGACACATTTCCTAAATGTGTCAACATATTTATAAAATTTCTAAGTTCAAAGGGCCATAAAACTCCTACAGAATTTTGCTATGTATAACCTTCCGTAATCGACATCTCAGGATATTCTTCTTCATTTTTTTTCAGGTGGGATGAAAGCCTATGAATCATTGTGATAATGATCGCATTATAAAATAATTTGAAAAGTATTCGGAAGTTCTTAACTCCATTGCTCGTGCAAAATCAATAGATAAGAATCCTCTTTCTTAATTTATATGCCAAGATGCTGCTCTTTTTCATCGCAAGGTTTTGTGAATTTTCAATATATGTTGGAGTTGGTAACGTACATGTATATTAATTTAGATAAATATAGTTCTGTTGTAAAGTCTGAAAAAGAAACACACAATAATCGTAGAGTGGTTGTAGTGATTTATCGTATTAATCAGTTTTAATACTAATGAGATAAAGAAGATCCTGACGACAATCTCAACAGCACTCGAAATAGAGCACCAAATTGAGCATAGAAGGACCCCTAGGAAGGTAGAGGTGGGACCAGGTGCCCGGGAGGAGTAAGCATCATTTGATTGGCTAGCCGCACCCGCCGTCGATGTTACTGTATGCGTAGAATCATTCGCTGTGTGATAACCTTTGCTACTTTCGCGGTCTGCCTCGCACGCGAAATTCTGTCTCAGTGAAATAAAAGGCAATATGCATTTTTCAATAACATCAGACAGTGGATCCGCGAATCGTTGTGCAAGCGAAAGGGTTTCCTTTATAAAACCATGGAAGAAAGTACACGCGAATGATTCTACTTATGCAGCATGGATATTAAACGTCTTTAAATTCAATAGCATCATTTAAAACCTGATAAATTTCAGCATGGACCAGACATGCACGTTTCGGGTACAAAACCCTCGTCAGTGATAATTAGTCTAAACAATGTAATATGGCCAAAAAGTATGAAAATTATGTCCAAAAATTACCAAAAGACGTAACAGAATGGGTCGGATATGATGCTACAGGACCCAAGTTTTAGAAATTTCAAGAAATTTTGTAACAGAAAATTTCAAATGCGTTGAAGAGACAGACGATCAACCGAAGTTGATCGAACTTGATTACATGTGCCCTCGGGGACTCTTGGAAATTGAGGTCCTTTGTGATTGATGTTTCTGTGTTGTGCGTTGACGTTTCTTGTCCCTTTTGCGTCTCTTTCTGTGCTGGTCTGTTTTGTGTTTTTGCATTGGGTGTTTTGGGGTTTTGCTGTTGGTGCTACAACCGGGTGTTGTTGGAGATCCCCTCCTTTGTTTTGAAACTTTTAGAAATATAAGATATACATCAGTGAATGAATGTCGAACTCAAAACTCGAAATCAGATTTCAAAAATCTTAATCTTTAAAGTTCTTGAAAATTATACAAAACAGAACTTTCACACCAGAATAGAAAAATCGGACAAACAGACGGAGATGCTATCTTGAATGAATTAAACGAAGAAATGAAACGTAATGCCATTTCATTTCTCCAAATAGCCTAATAATGGCTTCCAATAATAATAATGAAATAAGCTATAATTACAAAATAAAAACACAGATTCACACATAAAAGTTGATTTCGATCTCATCTCGTTAATATTTGATGGTACTGCAATATTACTCCTTCGTCAATGCTGGTTAAAATTTACATGGAGACACCATTTTTGTCAGATTCGTAGGGTTGTCAAAACGTCTTGTTTGAAAAATATTACGACGACAAATTTCTGACATTTTTCAAAAAATATGACAACTAGTGAACAAAAATCGCGATCCTTTGTTTTTAATTCATCCTCGGCATGTATAAATGTTATTAGTAAAAATAAAAAAAATCAGAATGGAAAGTCGCCTGAACATTTCAATTATTGACGTAAGGTATGAAAATTACCACAGACCGTTTAGAAACGAATACATCTTTTTGACACAGACTGAGTCGCTCTTTGACTAGGGTCTGATCTGTGCCTGAGTTAAAACTAATCCTTAATATGCTAGGACGTTTTACGTAGGTTGGTAAGTAATTACACAGCCATCTTTTTGTGATAATGTTTACATGTATTTTTTTTTAAAACAATCATATGTCACCACTATTGTCTAGTGGTAAGGGCGTCAGGCTAGTGACGGTTCGAGCCTAACCAGGACCACAGGTCGGCCGACATATATTCATCTATGTTTTGTGCCATATACTAAAAGTGGCCTTGCCTGTTTATTTAAAACATTAACGTGTTTAAAGCATATGTTCCTAAACGTTAAAATAGATACCAAGAGAAAGGGAATAGTATTTCGACAGAATATTTCAAGTCTATCATATACCGCAGGTGCATTTGTACCCCAGGTTGGATGATTAGTTTATAAACTAGCCACTAGCTAGCCGTGATTTATTGTCCAGTAAATTCTCGAGTCGCGTGAACAAATCAAATTATCACCGAGACGCGAAGGGTCATGCGACGAGGGGAATTACTGGCCAATAAACAATGGCTAGATAGTTCTTATTTCTATTCTGATATATTCTGACTATAGCAGACGACAAGTAGTGTTGCTGCATAACAGTCATCAGAAAATGACAGGGTCTTCGTGCGACGAGGGGAATTACTGGCCAATAAACCATGGCTAGATAGTTCTTTTTTCTATTCTAATATATTCTGATAATAGCAGACGACAAGTAGTGTTGCTGCAGAACAGTCTTCAGAAAATGACAGGCTCTTCAGAAAATCAATTTCAGAGTATGCGCGTAAGAAGCCGTGCCTCTTCTGACCATCAATTTGTTGAAGTGACAAATATGGATAATGACCATATCCCTGTCTACAGTACAAAATCGATAATTCAGAAAATCAGAAACCGAAGGCATACAAAATCAGGACAAAACAGGAACTAAAGCAAACAAAAACAAAAACCTTCACCATATGAAAAGAAGCGAACTCCCGATATGAGAGTGAGACCAGGTGCCAGAATAGACCACGGGTGATTTCTATAGCACATATTGGGAGAAAATCTCAAGTCGTGTTAGAATATAATATAATCGAGATTTAAATTATTTTGAGAGTGATTTTTAGCTTATGTAGATTTTATAAGACATTTATAGACTTAGGGCAGCTCAAATATCTTATTGTAGATTCAAGAAATTTATTTTTTCTTTTTGCATCAAATCATCTCGATCAATTTTCTTTGTAATAAAATGGGGGAAAATAATAGTTTACTGTATCATATCTTTTCCCTCTTTTTAATTCGTTGAAAGTTGTAATAAGTTAAGGTATTTGTCTAGCAAACTCTAATATCATTGATTTGTTTCTTTATTAAAGCCGTTTCCTTTTTCCTTTCGAGGAATCTGAGAACATTTGATGGTTTATCCTCTTCCACTGTAATTATAGATACTAGATGTGTGGAACCTAAATTACATATCTTCTCTTCACAAATTGACGGTGGTGAAGATGTTGCAGTTCTCTTTCAACGTATAATTATATGAAAGATGGATCAGTATCGTATCTATTTTGTAGAAGCAAGTTTCTATCAACTTTACACAACCTTCGAGATATTTCTGTATACAAGAAGGGAAATGATCTCCATCAGCATTCGGTCGCAGCACCCACGGCAAGAAACGCAAAATGGCCAAAAAGCACAAAAACACAATGAAGAAACATCAAACACAAATGACTGCACTTAACCAACGAGGTCAATGGACAACCTTTGCCGATTAAGGACGGCCATGTGCTACGCCAGTAGCAATTTGTGTCGTTATCCTGATAAAATACGCACAACCCCCGCGTTTTCGGTTACTTAGAGGTCTCGCAGACCGAACAATATTAGTGTAAAATAACCTCATCACTGTAAGATGGTCATTAAAAACAAGACAGCATAACGAAGGGGCCCAAGCAATACATAGATGGGAACTTAAATGGATAAACAAATAGAGGGCGTAGGAAATACAGTCCGTCCTCTGCCGTCTGTAGCGAGCTCATGAACAAAATTTTCTTATCAAAATGTTATTATATTTAGATTTTACTTCTCTGAAATTGCACAACTAAATATTCACTAATAATTTAATTTTGCATGTAACAAGGATTTTCATTGGCTTAAAAGTTGAGGTTATTTTCCATAACCTGAAAAATATTAGGACACGCCCCCTTTTTCTGGAACTACTTCCAAAATTAAGCAAAATGGCGGATCCCGTAAACATGATACTATGAATTTTACCTCGAGAATGAAGACTAGGTACAAGATACATGTCATTTATACTATTTCCATCTTTAATATAATCGATTGTAGCGACAGGTAAACGATTAAATGAAGTACTTACCACGAGAATCGTAGGTAAACATTGTGCGATGATAAGTAACGCTGATGAAAGATTGCATTTTAATCAAAATCTACCACTATCAAACATGTACCTGATTGTCAGATGCTTTACCATCCCATCCAGAGTCATTCTATTCTCATTGTTTAAAATATATCAAATGACTCGGGCTGAAATGAATGAAAACAAACGCCGGCGCCGTTCAACTACCAGCCTCCATTCTTGTACTGTCGGCTGTTGTTATTAGCAACGAGGGAGATAATCCCTACGCAGGAATTTTGCATTGATCATTTTCACGATTTTCCAAGATCTAATTAAATGCACATAATGTATTATATAACTTAAAATTAAATTATAAGGAATGTTTCTAAAATTCTTTTTGGTTATGGGAAATAACCTCAAAAAGCCGATGCACAAACGTGGTATAATTCGCTACGCGAATCATACCGTTCGCGAATTATACCACATTTGTGCATTCCTTAAATGTTCGCTAAACTCATTACGAAAATCGAAAAAATTGAAGCGTTGTCTACTTTATCGGCAATTTTTCCTATTTGAATTTTATAGGGGAGTAGATACTACGGTGTAAGTTGTATGTTTATGCATCCAATACTACGCGAACGGTGACAGAACATAGATTTAGTTGGGGGTTTTCTATGTTAATTTTAGCGTCATGCGCCGATATCTAACAGTGAATCTATGGGGAAAATCAAGGACATGACGCTAAAATTAACGTAGAAAATTTCCCATCTAAATCAATTTTCTGTCATTGTGAGCGTTGTATTGGTCATAAATAGAGTTCGAGATCTATCCCCCAATATGACTTTATTTTCAGAAAGTAGTCCGACAAATGAGACCAAACTTCATTTTACCAATTTTTACGTAAGCTGCGAGGACAGTACATATGAGGTATAGTTATATATAATATTCGATGTTTATACGACTCCATTAAAGGTTGCAATATTAAAATTTATTTATGCAGCTCAGACAAAATTAATGACACAAAAAGCCGATTAACCAAGCTTAGGCAGTGAAAGTTGTCCAGATCGTCCGAAACATACATGTCTGGTACAGATAGATAGGTCTCTTCAGTTTTTTTTCTGTCTGAACTTTGCCTTTTTAATTTTCGTTTTTAATTTAGATGTGTAAGATGTGCAATACTCTAATTAGCATTAAAGGTATGCTTGAGAAAACCTGGACGTTCGATTACCCCATGTCTTGTCTTATGCACTTTTAAAAATGATTTGGTTTCTTCGGAAATGATATCATCAACTAAATAATTCAAATGCAATTTGCAACACTTTTTGTTAAAGAGACTTTTAAGATTATACCACCGGAATCGGAGATTCGGGGGCATATACTATTTTACATGTCCATTTGTCTGTGGTTATGTTCGTTTGTTTGTCTGCAAATACTTTAACCGTGTCTTAATGTTTTGAATGGGAAGTGATATGGCTATCATATTTCTCATGTACACGCCTAATGACAAGACTTTTCTATGAAAAACGTCTTCAAATTCAATAGCATCATTTAAGAACAGATAACTTTACAGCATGGCCCAGACATACACGTTTCGGGTACTTAACCCTTGTTAGTGATCCTCAATCTAAACAATGTAATATGGCCAAAGAGTGAGAAAGTAATTACGTCCAAAAATGTCTGAAAGACTTAGCAGAATGGATGGGGTAACCACAATTGTGACCTTGTTACCATGACTTTGGAGTTTGACCTACTTTTTGGAAAAAAAACTTTTACCTTGTTCACAACTTTTGAATAGTAAGTGATATAGCCTTCATATACCTTACAACAACGAGAACAATTAATGTCACTTTCATGCACGACATCAGGAAAGTTCGGTAAAGCCTTGAAATATTTCATAACATTCAGCCTCCTATTGACACCTGTTTTCATCATCAAGACCTTGGATTCAGAGTTTGACCTTTTTCGGAGAAAATAGTGGGTGTTTTGTACTGACAAAGACGATGACAGGGCATTTCTGTTTATCAAGCATATCTTTTTCCTGTCTAAAAGCTGAAAACAATCATTATGCCGAAATGTATAAAAATGGCAAGAGAAGCATTGTTAATGAAATAGTTCAAGGTTTTACCGAACTTTCCTGGTGTCAACAATGATAATGACATTCATTGTTCTCATTTTCAAATCAAGACACCTTTTCCATTTCTAGACACTTACGTTAATTATTTGAATTTGCAAATGGGAGTCCATCTTCTTCCTATAAAGGTATATCGGAGAAGAATCGTAGTGCAGAAGGTAAAGATCCTGGGAAATAGGATGTAATTGTGTAAGTCTCCATTACTAAGGCAACCGTGAACCCCCGCCCCCTCAGGTGCCCAGAAGGAGGGAGGGAGCGTCCTCTGACCGCGTGCAACACCCGCCGCAAACCAAATAGAAACGTGCCAAATCTGGTTATGTCCAAAAAAGTAAAAGACCATCAATAGCAAAGGTCTTCTCAAGAATGTCAATAATCATCAATCAAGGTAGAAATGTGCACGTTTTGTGGCGACCATAAAACTTCCTCAGTGGCATCCTTTTCCCTACGTAACCTTGAGTGACGAGAATTTTTCCCTTCAACATGAAGTTTAAATGGTTTTGCATTGCCTTTTCGACTTGACTTTGGGACTCAGTAACTGATAGGTACTTCTTTGATGTTTATTCTTAGACCATTTGGTACTGTGGAACATATAGTTTAATATTGACATGCTCTTGCATGACGTATTAATTGTGAAATGAATACGCCACAGAAGTAGCGGAAGCTAAAATATTAAACATTTTTACAATTTGGATGAGAAAATCAAGGTATAGGGTCAAGGGATATGTTCATCTGATACCCTTTATATCCGATACTGTAAAAAATCCAAATCGATACTGAAAGAAATTTGTAAACACTATATGAACTGCTTACCTTCATTGAAAGGCATAATTAACGACGATTATACTATATACTCTTAATTGGTATTTAACTCATGGGGTCATTTAAAATACTCAAGTCTGTGTATTGTAATTTCAAAGTGTACAGTATTTGCATTAGAGTGATGCCGTTTAAATAGTATAGCTCATTTCGCTACATTGATTAATGGAATAGGCGACGAGGAGCTTTACCGACCTGTTTAAATACTTGATTTCATTTTTAATAAACCTTCAAGACCAATGGAATTTTTAAGGTAAGAAATATTTTACGTACTGATATTAAAGATGTAAAAAAACATTAAATAATTGGCTCACATGATTCATGAGCATACAATTCTCAAAGTTATTTTTAACATTAGATTTATAAAAGAAATTCCATCGTTTCACTTTTTGAGTGATCTCTTTTAGGATATATCTTAAGGAGGCTAAATAATCGTTTGACGTCATCAGATATCGAGTGCGGTACCTTTATATACATGTGACCTTTTTTAGTTTTATATAGGCCTTCAAACTCCTCCGTAATTCGCTTGTTTCTTGATGGATTTCGAAAACTTTGGTATCGATGGAACCAAAAAATTATCATCTACAATCTGAGTGTAATAAATATTTAATGAAATGTATCATTGAATTTATATATACAAAAATATCCCGTAAGTGAACCACCCTGGCTAACGCCGTAAACGTATCGTTTTTAGAACGTCATCATCGAAAAATTCAATCGTTTGTTGCCTGGGAACAAAATCAAGACGGTAAATTTAAGTAAATGATCAAACAGGATATTTCTTGGAGATTTTAGCGATATAATAGATCAGATATTTCAAGTTTGGTTTCTCTGATAATCTTTGGTTAAAAGAATTTTTCTTCAATTTTGTCAACTTTCGTACTTTGCAGCGAGATGTTATCGAGTAAAGTTTCCCTATTTGAAAAGTTTGAGCGAATGAATTTTAGTTTTAACCCTGCTTTGTTCAAAGATATACCCATTTCACAGATAACTGCAAGCATTATCGAGAACGAGGGAGGTGATTGACGTCCACTTATTGACCTGGAACGTCAAAATGTTTAAAAACGCTTCCGTTTACTTTAGTTCTATTTCTCTTATTCATATTTCCGTATCTCTAAATAGATTGATGGAACCGGGTATGCAATTTTGAACAAAACATTTTTTAAGCTTTAACTTGAACTTGAACTTTAAAATTTGACAAAACTGATTTAACTGACAATAACAAAACATGAAAGGTGAGCTCGAGTTTATAAAAGAAAAGGGCGAATAATGCTTTGCCAGGTACATTTAGAATTACACATGTTACTTCCCTGCTCTTGTTTATTTTTTCGACAAATTATTCGTGAACTTGTTTATTTTTATTTAATTTCGATGATCAAATAAATGATCATAGTTGTGTAAGTATTCTTCCTTGTACCAGAATTTGAAATTTTCACTGAATGTTTGGAAAGAATAATCTCGACTCGGAGTATCTGATGTTTTTAGCTCACCTGAGCTACTGTCATAGCGCGCCGGCCGCCGTCCGTCCGTCGTCTATCCGGCATAAAAACAAGTAGATTTTTACAATATGGAAACGAGGTAAAACGGACTGTCTTGTACTTTTGTAAATAGATTAGAGTCTGATCTTGAAAATATGTCAATTATAACAGCTATTAAATATTTTCATCATTATAATGCCAACTAAAGGAACAGGGCATTTTAATTTGACTTGTTGCAAATTTTAACAGAATCGTTACTATTTCAACAGAGTATTTTAAATCAGGATGAACGATAACATGTACTTTTTTATATATTTTTACGAAGGACAGAGTTAGTCATTGAGAAATATGTAAAAGAAAATAACTTCTGACAAAGACTTCTTATTACTTTGATGTCAAATAAGGGTACTGAGTACTTTTTTTAAGATTCTCATTTTGGGGTGGGGGGTACATCAAATGTACTTTTCCGGAACAGTTTTAGCTATTTCACTCTTTGAAAGCATTATCTATAAAGAAATATACAAATTTGATGGTATTAAGGTGAAAATGATTACAAGAATGGTTTCAATCTGGTATGATTATCAATATATCATGCTTTTATCTATCAAAATTCATTGTTTTGCGAAAGAGCTCGGAGTTGATGTGCATATGTATATTCAGAGGACCACTGGTCAATCAAATGGTCGATGATATGTAAGCTTACAAATATAAACCATCAGATATCAATGTTAAATAAACAGAATAATTTTTTTTCCTCTGACAAAGAATTCTTGGATTATTGAGCCACCTTAAATAAACCCTTGTCTGGGGGCATCATGTAGTCCATTTGTATTTTCCCCTCATTTTTAATTGACGAAGAATGCATATCAAATACATGTAGAAAAAAGTAGATTACGAAGGATAAAAGATAGTGGCCACTTTTTGATGACCATATTGCTATATTCAATTCAATTCTTTATTGATGAAATACCATGACATGAGGCGTACATCATACACAAATTAACATTCAATGATATAAAATATTTTCTTTTCTTATCTTAAAACAGTCATCTAAATATTTGCACAAATATTTGGTGAATTGATAATTCACAGGATTTATAACATCTTCAATATAAAAAATATCAAAATAACCCAATGATTCTTCAAATTTATCTCTAATGCCTTGATATAAGTTACAGTTTAACAGAAAATGCTCTTCATCTTCAACTTCATTAATACAGAACTTGCAATATCTATTTGAACGAGGAATAGGAGGTTGACAATATCTACCAACTTCAATATTCAAAGGGTGTGCACTTATTCGTAGTTTTGAAACTTGTGATCTTATAAGGTTTTCTGTAATGGATATGTTAAATATTCTTGTATTTTAAATTCATAATTGTAAATTTTGCTAAAGAATAATAATTTACCCTTGGATTTTTCAAAGAATTTTCTGAGTTGATTTGAAAATTTTTCATAGGAAACACTTAAAGATTCGAGTCTAATTAAAGTTTTTATATCATCCAAAGTTTTCCTAATGCTAGGGCAATTCCCTTTTTGAGACAATTTTTCATCTTCAATTAAAGTTTCTTTTAAGATTTCATTATTAAGAGAATTGGCAACATCCTGTAATCTTGAATAATATTTAAGCATAAGTTCATACATTCTAATACATAATGGATATATTCCAAATTCACACAAAACAGCAACATTGGAAGCTTTTCTGTGCACCCCAAGAATATCTTTTAAAATCATATTTTGAATTTTCTCTATAGGAGTTTTACTTATATTACTAATGTCTATTTTAAAATCTGCTAACCATATTTCTCAAGAGTAAGTAAGAATAGGCATAATCAAGGATTGGTAAAGTTTTATTAATCATGTAGAAAATTAGGTACTTATCTTGTAGCCAAACTCTCCGCCAAAATAAAGTAAAGGAGTGGATCTCTAACAATACTCGGTCGCAATACCAACAGCAAATCACCAAAACACCCATGCAAAAACACAGAGTAATAAAGCAAGAGACGCAAAAGATACATACGACATAGAAACAACCAACACAAACGACTACCCATAAACCAACGAGGCCAATGGACAATAAATGTCATTAAACGGGGGAAGCCATACATGTCAGACCCGAACTCAGTTTTTCTGTCCTTAAATGATGCTATGAATTTGAAGACGTTTAACATTTGTGCCTCTTGGTGAGTGTAAAGTGCTGGTGGTCCAGGAGTCCCCGAGGGCACATGTAGCCAAGTCCGATCAACTTCGGTTGATCGTTTCTTCAAACGCATTCGAAAATGTCTGTTCACAAAATATTCTGGAAATTTCTGAAATAGTGTGTTTTGTAGCATCCCGCCCATCCTGTTACGTCTTTCGGTTTTTTTCGACATAACTTTCACAGTCTTTGACTATATTTCAATGGTTTAATTGAGGGTTACTGACGAGGGTTAAGTACCCGAAACGTGCTTGTCCTGTCCATACTGCAAATGTATCTGTTCTTAAATGATGCTATGACTTTGAAGACGTGTAACATTAAATTCATAAAGAATATGTACGATTGCCTGTACTGAGTTGTCTTTTCTAAAGTGAGTTTTATTTTTTACAAATCACATGAATTGAAAATGGATCGAACGTCTTTCATTGTGACTGATATCTTGATGAGTTATACCTCCTGTAAAAATGTTGGTTGGACGTTTCAAAACCTTGATAGCTTAGCTCGATTATTCAACAATGAAAATGATGGACAGAGAAAAAGAACAAAATCAAGCAAATCATAGAAGAACGACGTGCGTTTGATGTACTATGTTGTCAATTTCGATTTTTAACAAAACATGAACTCTTACAAGCAGGATTTGTTTTTGTAGACCTTCAATGCTGCTGTAATGGAGGCAAATATCCTCGGGGAGAGAGATCTTACTGAAGCTGAAAAAGAAGGTAGGACATTTTTTCATAATATGCTTGACAAGTTAAGTAATGTTACATGTACTAAACAAGTTGGATGTAAATAAAGCAATTATTTGTGGAGAAAGTTTGCAAACGGAAAAGTATCTGACTTAAGACAGAAATCGACTTCGTTGTAAATACTTGTAGATGGGATAGGAGCACGAAACCCCTAAATTGGCCCTTGATTTTGCTCTAGAAATACATTTCATGAGAAATACTTGAATTCTCTCATGAAAATACACAAATGTTCACCGCTTTTAATGAAAATAAAAATATCACCAAACTAGGTGCCATTTAAACGTCATGATGTCATGAAATGACGTCAATTTGACGTTATTGACAAAATATGGCAAAAATTGCTGAGAATTGTGTCTTTTGTGGAAGAATTCAATGTGGCCGCATGTATTAACTGAGATAAAACATTTATTACAAAAGGATATAATTATATTCTTTCACATATAAATTTCTCATCTTAGTAAATGCATGCGGCCATTGCTTATTTAATATAAATAGGTAGTTTTTGCATTAATTTCGCGGAATATGACCTATTTTGGTGTTTCAAAGGGCTAAAAGGTATTGATAAACGTAATGTTCATAAAAGATAGATTCGTGATTCGGTAGAGAACGTTTCGAAATGTCAAATCACAATTTAAAATTCTATGAAGTACAATGCAAAAAATTAGAGCCAATATCGGTCTTCGTGGCCCTACCTATTAGCTAACGAATTTATACATGTCATTCTCGAAACAGTTTGGATAATATTTTCATCTCGTAACGTTGTGATATTATTGTATTTGTTGCTTAGTTTAACTGTTTTAATTTGAAGAAGAATATACGAATTCGCAGCTTAATGAATTTGAAGACAGTTAACATTTATGCCAATACTCTATTTTACAGAATTATATAGAGCTTATAGACTACTAGATAGTAATGGTAACAACAAAGTCAGTGCAGATGAGATCATGCGGGGAGCACAACTCATTGGGATAAATCCAACAAGGGAGGAAGCCAAACAAATGGTGAAAGATTGTGACACTGATGGTAAGCTTTCATTTTTGTGTCGATTGCCAAACAAAGCGATACGATACTTAGAGGTCATTGTGGGCGTTGCGTATATATCAGTCTTTTTGTCGAATTTTAGGTGTCACCTGCTAATTTATAGACAATTTCCAAGTCGGCATACTTCGGACTTCGCACTTTTTGGGTCATATGAATGAAATCGGGTATTCACATAAAGTATTTAGGTTCATTGGGAGAGCATCAACAATTAAGTTTTGACGTGCGATGTCCATAGTACAATGTACAAAGTGCGCGAACATGTACATAATCATTTTGGTATACGATTAATAATAAAACTGATTATAATTTATTAAATCACCATACATGAAGAAAGTATAATTTTGTCTTCTCAACTTTACGAATGAACAACTAATAGGATCTTCTTTGATTTTCATTTGGGCCCCGCGTCATGCTGCCTGTTTGTATGGTCAACTTACAGTGAGGAGGTCATTTTACACCAAAATAATCTATAGGTAGTCGGATGGTTGGGCGCACATAATCCTGATAACCACACCGTCGGCTACTGGCGTGACAGATGGCCGTTCTCAGTCGGCACCGATTGGTCTCGTTAGTGTATGTGTAGTCTTTTGTGTTTGATGTTTCTAAGCGATTTGGTGTCCTTGTACCTTTGCGTCTTTTTCTGTGCGTGTCTGCTCTGTGTTTTGCATTGGGTGTTTTTGGGTTTGTTGTGGGTGCTGCAACCGGAGATCCCCTTCCTACTTTTATGTATCTGAGTTTGACACTTTCTTGTTCTTTAGTGGAGCAAGATACTTAATTTGACAGGTTCTAAATATGTAGCAAGCAAAACATTGATGATAGAAAAGCGAATAATCCAACAAAAATGTTATTAGTCCAATTGTTGACTTGAATGTTGTTCTTGTATAACTTTGTAGCTGATGGATATCTTGGGTATGAAGAATTCGAAGCTGTGATGAAAAAACATATTCTGATGGTCGAATACCAGACATCTATGCTGGAAAATGCCTTTAAACATTTTGACAAGGATAAAAGTGGATATTTAGACAGAGAACAGTTATCTAACGCATTACGTAACTATGGTGATAAATTCACTCCGGAAGAGGAAGAAGAATTCTTTCGACTAGCTGATGCTGATCAAAACGGAGAAATATCAAAAGCAGGTATTCTTTTAAAAGAAATATTTTTCTTGTTCTTCGGTCAGTGTGAAATTGAATTACTTTAATTTATATTCACTGGATCCCTTCTGCATTTCATAACCCCATGTTACTAGGATAAGAGCGATAACTCCCGAAGTAAATGTTGTCTACATGTGAATGACGTGCCTGTACGATCACCGCTCCAACCGCTTTTTTTTTTTTGCTTTCGTACTCATTATACATTTCATCAGATTCTGTGTACGAATTATTAACGTAATGAAATATCTTCGACAAATGTTGAATTTGGTTTAACACGAAATGTTATCATTACTTGCGTAGTAATATTTCATCAGATTTTGTACGACAAGCACCAATGACATATTGTCACCACAGTTTCAAGCACAAGGTCATATACAATTCTCCTTTTACCATGTGTTAGAAGTAAAAGTCCATTTTTTCAAAATTTCTCATAGATTGGAAGCTATGTTGTTCGGCAAAATATGCATAAATCCATCCCTAGGTACCTTTGTCTACCTCCAGACCAATGTAATTCCTTGAGTTGAAAATGTTGAAAAGAAGGCATTGCATTTCGTAAATAAACACTCATGACGTCACAATGCATAAGATTCTAAGTTCTAACCTGCAAACTGAACCTTTGGTAACCTGAATTTTAACGTCACCTTTCTACCCAAAGAATGCTATTCCAGAAAACAACCACGAAAAAAATTCCATTTTCATCGCAAAAAACAGTCTGATTTCCGACGTGTTGTTATAAGAGTTTTAATTAGAGATTAATGTTGGTCTGATTAAGAAATCAAAGTCATGAACAAACAACTTGCAACAAAATGAAGATTCACAATTTTTCTTATAATTTAAAATGCACAAATGATATTTTCATGTACATTATTCTTCTTACAGAATTCATCAATCTCTTTTCGGGGAGGATATTCGAAGAGTCAGAGCAAGAACCAGAGGGGAACTGAAGTTGAGCGTAGATTTAAAAAAAATGTTCGTATAATGTTACGTAAGAAAGAACATCATACGAACAGAAGGCAAAGTGACTTCAGGGAAATTTGGATTGTAATTATCATAATAAAATGCATCTTATCTTTCATTTGAAGCTAGCATTGGATTAAATTTGTGTAGCAATATTTGTTTTTTACTTATTTGCATAAAACATTTTTTTTCTTCATTTGTCTATTATCAGAAACCGAAATTATGAGAGGAAGAGAAACATTGACACAGCACACTGATGACAAATGTTGAAGTTTTTTGAAAAGTCAAGGTCAGTGTGTCTACGATATTGGTATCAATGGAAAGGTCATGTCATAAAGAATACGCATGTGAAATACCAAAGCCCTATCATTTACCATTCAAATATTATGCCCAATGTTAAAGTTTTTTAAATGTAGGTCGAAGATCATGGTTGAGGTCACTAGGTCAAAAATATTTGTATAAATTGAAAGGTCTTGTCACAAGAAATACACATGTGAAATATCAAAGCCCTATCACTTATCAAATTATGCCCATTCTTAAAGTTTTTGCATGGACAAACAGAGTTGGACAGGCCAAAAACAATATGCCACTAAATCTTTGATTCCGGGGGCAAAGTGATAAAACGAGTCAAAGAAAAAAAAAAGGAAAAAAACTAGCAACCCCCAATTAAAGGGTTCTTTATATGAAGTACACTGTTAAAGAAATTATATAGTGTACAGTATGTACTATCTGCCTCATGCTCGACCTTTAATTTGTGATATTGCATCACTAGTTATCACATGTGACCTTGACCCTAGTTTGGTGTTGATTCTTATATTTTATTTTATTTCTTCTACAGCTTAAATGTTTGTAGAATGTATGTGAATTAAGTGATTATTGTCAGTTATGGGAGTGTTATTATCAGAGATGCTGTTGAGATTATCGGCAAGATCTTCTTTAACTCATTTTGTGTCACATGTATGCCCTTTTCCGTGTGGAGCTCGTAAAAAAGTTCCCCGCGAGGGGTTTGACAATAAGTGTTTTGAAAACTCTCCCGGACATGGTCGCCATATCACTTTATATATAGCCATAACCTCAGACAGTGCATGTATTTTAGACTTTTTTTTTCATTTTCGTGTGTGAACATCGACGGTGGGTGCGGCTAGCTAAACAGGGGATGCTTACTTCTTCCGGGCACCTGATCCCACCTCTAGTTTGCTAGGGGTCCGTCGATACTCAATTTTGTGCTCTATTGTGAGTGCTGTTGTGCTGTTGAGATTATCGTCAGGATCTTCTTTAACTCATTTCAGACTAACGGAAGCTGGATAACGTGGCCCCTTGTATGCCAATCTTGCATTGCAGGTCATCATATAAATGCTAACAAAGGAAAAATGAAATTATCACAAAAGGAAAAAAAATAGGTTTGTAAGACACGAATGCCTTCGTCGGCATCTTTGTCAGTAAAAATTGTAAAATGGTCCAACTTCAAGGTCAAGGTCACAAGGTCAAAAATTTTGGTATCCACGAAAAGGTCTTGTCCCAAGGAATACACTTGTGAAATATCAAAGCCCTATCAATTATCATTTAAACGTTTGGGTCAAGGTTAAAGGTTTTCAAAAGTAGGTCAAACTCCAAGTTGCAAGGTCAACATTTTGGTATCCATGGAAAGGTCTTGTCACAAGGTATACACATGTGAAATATCAAAGCCCTTTCCCTTACATTTCAAAAGTTATGGCCTAGGTTGAAGTTTTTGCGGACAAACAGACAGGCAGACAGACAGGACAAAAACTATATGCCCCCGAATCTTAGACTACGGGGGCATAATAAAAATCAAAATTCAAACACCCTCATCATAACAACAAGAAAAGTTTAACTACAGAAGAACTTTTAAATGCTTTATCATGTCAGTAGACGTGAACTCAGAAGAGAAGAAACAATTTGACAACGCAAAAGATTTGGCTTTTATATATCTTTAATATTACATATTCTGTTTCTTGAAGAGTATTAATTACTTCTTTCCAGCTCTGTCGGCTAAAAGAGGTGAATTTTGGCGGTGTATGAAAAATACTTTGGCTGGAATCACCACTGATGAGAATTCAATATTCGAAACACGTGTCTGGTGCATGAAAATTGGTTTGTAATATACAGGAAATTAGATTAAATATATTAATATATATCTTATTAATATTATGTTTTTGTATTGCTATTGAGTCTGTTGAGGCAATTGATACATCCGAAACACGTGTTACAATAAATCAAAGGACTGAAAGTCATGCGAGTTGACAAAGTCTTATATTGAATAAAGCCTGTGTTTGTGAAACACGAATGCTCCCGGTGCAGTAAAAACACAATTTTTCTGTTAAGTATGTGAAAGGTCAAGGTCAGGGTCACTGGGCTTAAAAATGTTGGTATCTATGGAAATATCTTGTGACAAGGAATACACATGTGAAATACAAAAGCCATATAATTTACCATTCAAAAGTTTTTTGGACAAAAATACGGACAGGCCAAAAACTATATACCCCCGAATCTTTGATTCCGGGATGCATAAAAGGTTTTTTTTAATCTCTAAGCAGTATAAGTCCCCTACCAGCATAAATCTAAATCATAACTTTTAAGGTGTGTCTTACATGTACAAGGACATGCTTTAGTTTATTGTTCTCACATTGTCTAAAAGCTCTTAAAATAAAATTTTATGTACCGGTATTCATTTTCATATTTTCATCAGCTAACGCAGCATTCATGAATGACATCACAATTATCTGATTGACATTACAGTTAAAAGGCACGTGAAAATGATATCTTACCCCATAGGATTAAGACTTATAGAATCTATCATCGGGTGTGAGCATTGACAAGGAAATGAACTCCGAATGTCCAGAATATGCTTGTACATGTACAATGACAAGACTTTCCGAGTCATGGACAAAAGCAAATCCCAAACAAGAGGGATGGATTTAAGGAATCATTGTTATAATTTTTTTTTTTGGTTGATCGAGGTATCAACACCACGATGCACATGTTTTTCCTCAATTTTTGGTGTTGATATCTCGATCAACCAAAAAAATATTACATTGATTACTTATCATTTCATTTTGTTGCTTTCTGTTTATTTGCGGCTTTGAAACCGTGTTGCTAAGTGTGTACTTCCGTTTTGTGTTGATACAGGTATCAACAAAATGTCTCGGCCAAACAGAATCGTCGTTTCTTGATGATAACAATGGAAATTAAATGATTTCCTTGTGACTTTATCAATGATCACACCCAAGTGATTGACGTTCGTTAAGTTTCCTTTACTTTTCTGCCATCTTTTGATCAAGGTTGAAGCGACGCAGTGTGTCGATTATTTTTCTCCTTACCGGTATGTGCAAAAAACGTCAAAATGAGTACTTTTTCTATGCTTTATCAAGACTAAACGTCATCGTCAACGTGGATGATCGATTTGCCATTTTGCTCTTTATACGAGTACAGTTCTGTAAATATGGGAGAAAAGGATATATTTTCCCAGCCTTTCCATGAATATCCAAGTCCACGGTAATAACACATTTGATGAAATGAATTTGTTTGAATACTACAAGTACATGGACATATATACATTTATTGCAGTCAATAAGTTAGGTGAAGATTTATTCATCCTTGAAAAATTATATTCCTCGAGGACAATGATCTTCTTATCACCCGAACTGTAATGTGCATCGTTCATTTACGTAATCAAACATAACACGCCCCCCCCCCCCTCCTTCCCAAAAATCGAACTTCGATAAACAGATAACGACATACAGTAAATAGACGATCTAGTCTTTCGAATTGTGGTTTTTCATAATCCTTTATACAACAGATAAGAAAACATTCAAATATTCTGTCAGTTATTTCCAAGAACTTACTACAAATTCACCGTTCATCGTATGGCCTTCCGAGTGTCCTCTGATCTTCAGACGCAAGAACCATAGCGATTTATATTGACATCAACAGACTATTTTATATCTATCTTTTCATCGATGAAATATAAATCGACATGGTTATAAAAACTACCATTAGGCCTAAACTCTGGTAATTCCCCCGGAAAAAACGCATGGTGCAGTGCTACTTTGGACTACTTGAGAGTTGAATTCCTACGCGATACAAGAACTATACTCCGAATCTTCATTACAAATAGCTCTATAGACCATTTTTTCACTCCAATAATTGCATTGGATTCATCATTTACAACTTGCACTCATTGTGTCGTTTAAATTGATTTGTCTAAATAATAGTGGTACTATTTCTTGTGTAAGACTACAGATTTTTCCGCGTTGTACGGTTCATACTGGGGCAATCGATTCCAATGAATAGTTGGCTTTGCCAACTCAAAAATGTGAATATAATACATGTTATCGTTTCTTTGGTACTTTAACATTTTTTCGATGATTCTAAAAATAATAACATTAATGGGATTGGACACAAGTTATCCAACTCGTTGACTGTCTTGTCGGGTTACGCAGTGGTCTAGACGAATTCAACAATTTTTGAGTGTAAAATGTAACAGCCTACTAACATGTTATAGTTGAGGTAGAACGCCGATGATATGCGTCTTTTCTTCTTATTTTGAATACGTCTTCTTACATTGCATCATATTCCTCTTGAATAACATAAGATCTATATTTAACGAAAACATGGGAAAACCCAATTCTCTGCTTAGTGACTTGCGCATTATGTAAAACTTATAAATAGAAAGCCAACATCCACGCGAACCAATAGTTTGACCCGACACCCATGACGCTTCGGCTTCTAAGTGCAAATGAATATAATGTAATATCAACACTTTGGTGTCATTTATAAGTATCAGATGTTTTGGTGGCAGCAACATCGACACAATTTTCTATTTAAGGTCAGCGATCTTACTTCCTGGAAATAAAGTGTGTAAAGATGTAGCAAAATCTTACCTTCCTTAATTTTTCCTTCATATTTCTTTTCATTCACAAAAATCTACAACGTATAGAATATGTACCACGATTTTTTGTATATACAATGAAAAGAACAACCGGATATGTAACATTTAAATTCGACGATCGATGTTTTTCTATAAATACTAAGACATAAATTCGGATGGGCTACTTTGATATACCATACTCGCATTAGATATGTAACATTATGTGATTTATCAAATATAAGTGCGGCGCATTTTGACAGCGCCACTTTCAATGCATTCTACAATGCCTTCCACTCTTGCACTGGAGATAGTGCTTTATATATAGAAAATTTGTCCTTCGCGTTTCTGTGCAGCTTTGTCATTGTATCCGTCTGTTTGTCCAATTTTTCTTTTTGCGTGAGTAAGATACCGTTTTACATTTTTTCCCAAAAATTCGTAAGCTTTTCGATTTTGGTTTCGCTTTTAGTGTTTGACTTTGATCTCTCATAGATGGACCTGCAGAATCACGTTAACATTACTGGCGTGGCAGATGGCCGTCTTCAGTCGGCACCGATTGTCCATTGGTCTCGTTGGTTCATGTGTTACACGTTAAACATGTATAACACAGAAGAAGTCTTTTGTATTTGAATAATATTTCTATGTCGTATGTCTATTTTACGTATCTTACTGTACTTGCTTACTCAGTGTTTTGGCATCACGTAATTCGGCGTCGAATAATTTTATATGCTTCTCGAAATGTCTTAAAATGAAAAAAATATTCTTGTTTTTGTGGAGCTTGTATTTTGCTTCCGTCTGTTGGTCTTATTTTCTTTTAAGGCGGGGAAGTTCTGTTTTGTATTTTTTCCAAGATTCGTAGGCCTTTCGATTGTGCTTTTTGGAAACTTATTTCAGCTTTTGTGATTGAATCATTCACTGATTAGAAATACATTAATGAAATCAACTCCGACAATAAGCACCTGGAGAGAATAACACATTTGCTGAACGGTATATGATTTTATATTTAGGGAACTTGGATCAAATTTAAGGTTTTTTTTCTAAATCTTATCTGTAAGATGATAATGAAAGCCTCTTTCTTTTATTCATATGTCTCATTTATCTCATTAATGTTGTTATTTTGCATATTATAATATCCTTTCCAGATATATACATGAGCAGAAGATCATATCTTTTCTGCCAAAAGTACAGATTGTTTGCTACTTGTAAATTAATCAAATAATTATAATTGTTTTATTTCCAATTTTATATTCTTGGTAAGAATCTGTCTTGTTTCCTGCTATTTAATGTTGTTTGTTTGTTTGATTGTTTGGTTGTTTGGTCGAGTGCTAATGTAATAAATATGGAAGAAGAACTAATAACTTGTTCGGTCTCAAGTCGAGAAGATAAGGCAACCTCATTAGACATTCCACTGGAACAGTTGCGTACCCCGGAATATACAATATTCCGAAGTGACACAAGGTGTCAGGGCAGTGTCAGCATCTCATGCTTGCATGCAAGACCATTCTGTTCATTAATTGCATGGACATTCCTCCTATGTATAAGGAGCATCCTTTTACATAGTAAAATAACTACATATAAAGCATCACTGATGAGAATTTAATATTCGAAACACGTGTCTGGTGCATGTAAATTGATTTGAAATTTTCTTCAAGAAGGTAGAGAGTTGGAACCCTTCGACATTATATAACATGTTTAACTAAAGATGTGCAGAATACTCCCTCCCTATGTGAAAGAGATTGGTTCAATGCCATCCGGTTAAAATGATTGCTGCCACCGGACAAACTTTATTGTAAATTCTTTAGTATTTTATATTATGTTTCTTGAGAAAATGGTAGTGCAAAATAAAAGAAATTAAATCTTTTATAAGAGAAAATAGGAAATCTTCAACAGGTTCTGCTTCAGCTCCCACAGCAAAACATAGTAATACCCAATCGCGAAAGTAAATTTTGAAACATATATAATTTATTAATATATTATCTCAATATATTATTTTTGTATTACTATTGTCTGATGAGGCTATTGATACAGCCAAAACACATGAAACAATAAAAAAAAAATGTGAATATAATACATGTATATCGTTTCTGTGGTACTTAAACATTTTTTCGATTATTTTATCAATAATGGCATTAAAGGGATTGAAAACGTTATCTAATGTTAAACGTCTTCAAATTCAATAGCATCATTTAAGAACAGATCAATTATCAAGAACTTAACCGCACAATCCTCTTACTCTCTTGTCAGATTACGCAGTAGTCTAAAAGAATTGAATTATTTTTGTACTCTAAATGTATTTGCCTACTCACTTAAATTACTAGACAAGCAAATAGATGGACGTGTTAAAGTGGGGGTAGGACGCTGATGATATGCGTCTTATCTTCTTATTTTGGATACGACTCATATCTTAGCCATTTTTACACTGCATCGTATTCCTTTGAATAACATAAGATTTATATTTAGCGAAAACATTGGAAAACCCACGCATTATGTAATACTTATAAATAGAAACCCAACATCCATGCATACCAATAGTTGGACCGACACCCAAGACTCTTTGGATTCTAAGTGCAATTGTAATATCAATATTTTTGTATCATTAATAAGTATTAGATGTTTTGGCGGCAGTAAAATTGACACAGTTTTCTATTTAAGGGTCGCCATCTTATTTACTACTAGCATTTAAAATGTATTAAGATGTAGTAAAATCTTTACCTTCCTTAATTTTTCCTTCGTATTTCTTTTCATTCACAAAAATCTACAACGTAAAAAATACGTATCACGATTTTTTGTATATACAATGAAAAGAACAACCGGATATTTACATTTAAATTCGACGATCGATGTTTTTCTATAAATACTAAGACATAAATTCAGATTGGCTATGTTCTTCCTTTTCGGTCCTACGTACTTTGATATACCTTACTTGCATTAGATATGTAACATTGTGATATATCAAACATAAGTGGGGCGCATTTTGACAGCGCCACCTACAATGCATTCTACAATGCCTTCCACTCTTGCACTGGAGATAGTGCATTATATATAGATAATTTGTCCTTCGCGTTTCTGTGCAGCTTTGTCATTGTTTTCGTCTGTTTGTCCAATTTTTCTTTTTGCTTGAGTAAGTTACGTTTTGTATTTTTCCCACTATTGGAGGTCTGTACTTATCATATTGTTTTTAATAGGAGCTTGTGTCGTTGTCTCCGTCTGTTTGTCTTATTTTCTTTTCGCGTGAGAAAGTTTTGTTTTGTATTTTTTCCCAAAATTAGTAAGCCTTTCGATCGTGGTTTTTGGAAACTGGTTTCGGCTATTGTGTTTGACTTTCATTCACTGATTAGAAATACATTATTGAAATTAACTCCGACAATAAGAACCTGTAGAGAATAACACATTTGCTGAACAGTATATTATGGAACGCCATCGCTGTCTTATGATGAGATATTTCAATATATTGGATGGTTTAATCAATATATGCGGTGGTAAGTACATTATATGCCGTGGTAAGTACATTATATGCGGTGCTAAGTACATTATATGGAGTACTTAGTACATTATATGCGGTGTTAAGAACATTATAGGGGTGGTACGTACATTATATGCGGTGCTAAGAACATTATATGCGGTGATAAGTAAGTTATATGCGGTGCTAAGAACATTATATGCGGTGGTAAGTACATTATATGCTGTGCTAAGAACATTATATGCGGTGGTAAGTACATTATATGGAGTGCTAAGTACATTATATGGAGTGCTTAGTACATTATATGCGGTGTTAAAAACATAATATGGGGTGGTACGTACATTATATGGGGTGCTAAGTACATTATATGCGGTGCTAAGTACATTATATGGGGTGATATGTTCATTACATGGGGTGGTTAGTACATTATATGCGGTGCTTAGTACATTATATGAAGTGCTTAGTACATTATATGCGGTGCTAAGAACATAATATGGGGTGGTGAGTACATTATATGCGGTGCTTAGTTCGTTATGTGGTGATTTCGTTATGATAAACATTCTGATGACCAAGATTAAACATTTTTGAGATACGGTTTATCATTAACCCAAAAGGACACATAAACACAAAAGGAAGGATTCAACATTTTCCCCAGCTCTATCATGGGGGGGGGGAAGAAAAGACCGGTATTTGGGTCAAAATAAGCATTTTTACACAGAAAACAATGGAAAACGGAAACGCTTTTACACAACAGCACCCCCCCCCCCCCCTCGCTTTACAATGCCACATTCACCATTGAAGGTGTATATCAATAAAACACATTTTCTGGACAAGTGGGGTTCTGAAGCGAGGGGGGAAACAATGTCCACGGGCAAAAACGAAAAAAGGGGGATGGATGACTATTTTAAAATTTATCTCTAGAGCGATATCAAAAGTAGGTTATAATTGCCATCTTTTTCTTTTTATCTATTCATAGTGTGTTCCGATCAAATATTTAACCGTTTGGAAGGAAATAAATTTGTCTATATCTACACCGTGTGTATTTCGCGCCAGAAAGCTACATAAGTGGCCGAAAAGAAAGAAATACAACCGGTTTTTTTTCAGTTTCTGGATTTCAGAGATTGCCGATTACATTGATATTCTTAAAACAGGGTGACGTGAAAATTCTATATCATTATTTTTTTTTATTCTAATTATTATGGTTTTTTTTCTCTCTCTCTCTCTCTTAGACCACGTAAATTGAATATCACAAGCTAAAATAAAAATTATAATTTATATATTAGTAACGTAGTGTTACAGAATTAATCTACTCTTTACTAATATCACATAATTTATCTGTTCTGTGCAAAGCTCTTTTAATAAGTACAAGCATATACAATATACGGAAACAATGCCTATTGATATCATGGTGCCTCTCACTTTAAAAAAAAAGCAAGTACTTTGTAAAAATTTTGAAAAGTAAAATACATCCATGGCCAGGATCGAACTCGCGACCTTGGTAGTTGTAATCCTGCGTCTTCACCACTACGCCACCGCGCCATTGCGTAAAATGGATGAAATTATAGAATAGATTTCACTGATTGCCAAAGATTTAATCTTTTCACTGTTTTGATTAAAATACAATGAAATATACCTCAATTAAACAACACAGTATTTATTTTATCTTCTCAGATAAATATTGTGTTTAAAGGCCACAAAAACGTTAAAACGAGGAGTGCCTTGACGTAGCTGCGATCCGAGTCTCAGAAATGTTCAATCTTGGTCATAAGAATGTTTATCATAACGAAATCACCACATAACGAACTAAGCACCGCATATAATGTGCTCACCACCCAATGTAATGTTCTTAGCACCGCATATAATGTACTAAGCACTGCATATAATGTACTTAGCACCGCATATAATGTACTAACCACCCCATGTAATGAACATACCACCCCATATAATGTACTTAGCACCGCATATAATGTATTTAGCACCCCATATAATGTACGTACCACCCCATATAATGTTTTTAACACCGCATATAATGTACTTAGCACTCCATATAATGTACTAAGCACTCCATATAATGTACTTACCACCGCATATAATGTTCTTAGCACAGCATATAATGTACTTACCACCGCATATAATGTTCTTAGCACCGCATATAATGTACTTATCACCGCATATAATGTTCTTAGCACCGCTTATAATGTACGTACCACCCCATATAATGTTCTTAACACCGCATATAATGTACTAAGCACTCCATATAATGTACTAAGCACTGCATATAATGTACTTACCACGGCATATAATGTAATTACCACCGCATATATTGATTAAACCATACCATATATTGAAATATCTCATCATAAGACAGCGATGGCGTTCCATAGTATATCATTTTATATTTGAGGAACTTAACAAATTTAAGGTTTTTTTTTAAATCTTATCCTTTAGATAATTATGAAAGCCTCTTGCTTTTTTCTCGTATGCCCTTTTACTTTAAATTTTGTTATTTTGCATATTATAATATCCTTTCCGGATATATACATATGCAGAAGATATCATCTTTTCAGCTAAAAGTACAGATTGTGTGTTACATTTGAAATAATGAAATAATTAGAATTGTTTTATTTCCAATTTGATATTCTTGATTAGAATATGTCTAATGTTATATCTTTTGTTCCCTGCTTCTTAATGTTGTTTGTTTGTTTGTTTGATTGTTTGTTTGTTCAGTTTTTTTTTTTTGGTCGAGTGCTGTTGTAATAAATATCGAAGAAGAACCAATGACTTTTTCAGTCTCAAGTCGAGAAGGTAAGGCAAAATTATAAGAATTTCCATCGGAACAGTTGCGAGCCCCGGAATAAACAACATTCCGAATGAGTTAAAGAAGATCCTGACGATAATCTCAACAGCACTCACAATAGAGC
The DNA here is from genome assembly GCA_033119305.1 of Pinctada imbricata. NCBI lineage: Eukaryota > Metazoa > Mollusca > Bivalvia > Pterioida > Pteriidae > Pinctada > Pinctada imbricata. Next base: position 43,204,880 of record VSWD01000011.1, read on the forward strand.
ACAAAATTGAGCATCGACGGACCCCTAGCAAGCCAGAGGTGGGGCCTGGTGCCCGGGAGGAGTAAGCATCCCCTGTTGGCTAGCCGCACCCGCCGTCGATGTCTAAGCACGAAAATGAAAACAATATATAAAATTCATGCACTGTCTGACGTTATGTCTATATCAAAAGTGCTATGGCGACCATGTCAGGGAAATATATTCAAAACACTTACTGTCTAACCCCTCGCGGGGAACTTTTTTACGAGCACCACACGGCAAAGGGCATAAGAATGACACCAGGAATCAGGGCAGAGTCAGCGTCCCCTGTTTGCATTCAAGACCCGTCGAAACATCTCCATAAACACTTAATTCAAATTTGGTGATGTACATAACTACATATTGATGTATATATCAGGTAAATATGGCTTGCTTGGTGATGTTGACATGTTACTTATCTTGAATGAGGTACTATCGTCTATAAACGGAAAGAAAGGGAGATTATTTATAGTAGATTTGCCTTTTTTCTTCACTTATATATATTACCTAATGCCAAAGAGACTTCTCGATTTTTACTTTTGTTAAAGATATTGTATGTGAATCTTATATTTACTTTATTCTGAGGTGAGTAACAGGCCTCTCACTTTCTGGACAACCCTCGTACGTTTGCTCGTATCTTTTTTTTTTTATTGTTATTTCAAGTGTACTTAATTGTATATACTTTAGCGACTTCCTATTTATTTAACATTATTACCGGCAGTCATGACTGCCGGTATACTGCAATCAATCGTGACATACTTGCACGGATAAAATAACTCTTTGCAATATGATTGGTGGACAATTACGAAATATGCAAATATTCGTCAAGGTTACTCAGAAACTGTGCATAAGATACTTTCATCAGATCGGCTCAAGAGTCTAGATGACTTGACAAATGAAAGTCATATCGTATCAGTGCATTTTCTTCCGAAAGATGCATCGAAAAGTCTTTGTACCGATACGTCCTACACCAATCACAGATCCTCGGAAATTTCCGTAGCTCGAATCGGAAATAAAACGGAAAAGCCCGGAAATGTGCGATTGGTCAACAGGAACAAAAATCGTTTATTCCAATTTTTTTCTTACTAGAATTTTACAATATTCAATGTCAGCTAACTGCCGGCAAGCTTTTTGTAAAAGCTAATACTTGTTTCTAATATGAGTCAAGGTTGCCTTTGTTACAAGTACAAAAGAGTTCAAGAAGATCCTGATAATTATCTCAACAGCACTCAACAGCACTCACAATAGAGCACCAAAATTAAAAACATGCACTGTCTGAGTTTATGTCTATATAGAAAGTGCTATGGCGACCATGTCAGGGAAAAATATTCAAAATACTTACTGTGTTTAGCTATGTCTTATCACTAACTTATGATGTTATTCATCTGTGTTTTATCTAAAATTATAGTCGATGATATGCACTTCAAATACGATTAATTGTAACTCATTAATAGGTTATGTGTAGGATAATTTTAGGTCCGTATGAAGGTTAGATGCCAAATAGCGATGGCCGAAGTCTTTAGATACATTCCTGCTCTTTCCGATGTTTAACGTCTTCAAATTCATTCAGCAGAAAAATTTACAGCATGGACCAGACATGCACGTTTCGGGTAATGAACCCTCGTCAGTGATCCTCAATCTAAACAATGTAATACGACCAAAATCTGTGAAAATTATGTCCTAGATATACCGAAAGACACAGCAAAATTGCTGGGATATGATGCTACAGGACCCAGGTTTTAGAGATTTGAGAAAATTGTGTAAACAGAAATTTTCAAATCCGTCTGAAGAAACGACCAACCGAAATTGATCGAACTTGGCTACATGTGCCCTCGGGGACTCTTGGTCCACCAGCAGTCACCAAGTGGTACAAATGTTTAACGGCTTCAAATTCATCTTCAAATTTGAGGGCATTTAATCTTCATACAGACCTCAACGACTTACAAACCCCAGACTTTCTTCAATTTTCACTTAGATGAAATTCCAAATATTAAATACACCCTTGCTTTTCATAATGGTATTAACTATGCAAATTATCAGATGGAAATATATAAGGATAATTTAGTCATAAAATAGTTTGTTGTACATCCCGATTATATTCTTAAAGTTACCCTGCTTCCGTCAGAGGAGAAAATAACAGATACACAACGAGTTTTATTCCCATTAAAGTGTTGAATTTCAAGTTAAATTAAATTACTAAAAGGAGTAAAGAAAAGTTTCCAGACAAAGTGAGGAGAATATATCGGTTTGTTGTTAGATTCAATAGCATCATTAAAGAACAGATACATTTGCAGCACATGCACGTTTAAAGAACAGATACATTTGCAGCACATGCACGTTTAAAGAACAGATAAATTTGCAGCACATGCACGTTTCGGGCACTTTACCCTCGTCAGCGATCTTCAATCTAAGCAATGTAATATGGTATGAAATAGCATAACTTGTCATCAAGTACCTTAATATACATTTATTGAAGCGTAAAACACAATATTTTCTTTACTTTGACCTAATACTAATTCTAGGCAAAACAGTTTACACCCGCTTCTGAACTAAGTTTCTTTTCTCTTCCCTCATTGTGTTTTATTGATCTCTTTATTGAACATCCATATAAAATTTATTGAATAAGATGACCGATGAATAACAAACTTTTTTTGTGTCCAATGAAGAGATGTTACTTGTTGAAAGTTGTACACGCATATGGTGCGATGAAAGTGTTAGAAATTAAGAAAGAAATGATTATTTATAGTTATGAATAACAGTCAGTACAATCGAATTCACGGGTCTACTAAGGAAATAAAAAAAAATACATAGGGTAATAAAAGATTACATAGCTCGCCTATACAGGTTTTTGTCAGAAACCAGGTTAAAGTTTTTGAAAAGTAGGTCAAAGTCCAAGGTCAAGGTCACTAGGTTAAGGTCATTGTCTCAAATGAAAGGTCTTGTCACAAGGTATCTACATGTGAAATATCAAAGCCCTACCCCTTATAGTTCAAGAGATATAGCCCAGGTTAAAGTTTTTTGTCTACGGACGACGTACGACGACAACGACGACGACGCCGAGGGTATGGCATTAGCTCTCTGGACTTTTTCGTCCCGACAAGCTAAAAAGCTATGTTTCAGTAACATGACATGTTAATATTATAGCATACTGTAATATCTCCTTGCGCAAGTTAAATTAGTTCGTTAGGGACAATGACTATGTACAAAAACAATATATTAGCAGGTACTGACTTCATGCTTTCTAAGATAATCTATTAATACATCACCTGTCCTGATAACGGAAACCACCCATTTCAAAAATAATCCAATTCAATAAAACTTTTATCATCATTGCGAAATTACATTGTTTCTTTCAATTTGAAGAAAAGTCAGAGAGGTAAGTGATCATATAAAATTCTGATACAATTTGAACTTATTCGACTGAATGCAATTTCTATTAGCAAAGCCTGAGTTTTCATTTTTGCTACATTTTTGCGTACGAATTAAAATTTTGGAGACAATGAAGTTTTTGTAATACATTTTTACATATATTTCGAATTAAATATCGTTGGATGATCGACATATGTTACAAACAAGACGCATGTGAACATATTTAGGCCATGTTTGTTGAATTCTGTTTTGAGTTCTTTCAAAACATAAAAGGATATCAGTCAGCCAATGAAAAAAGAATATGAATAACAAATTTTCTCCAATTTCTGAAACCCGGGTCCTGTAGCATCATATCCAAGTCATCTTGCTACGTCTTTCGGTATATTTTGGCCATAATTTTCAAATATTTTGGCCATATTTCATTGTTTAGATTGATGATCACTGATGAGGGTTAAATACTCGAAACATGCATGTCTGGTCCATGCTCTAAATTTATCTGCTTTTAAATGACACTAATGAATTTGAATTATTGAAAGTCAAGCCCAAAATCAGAATCAAATTCTTGAAAAATAGAGGATCTTTAATAAAGTAGGGAGGAGAGCCTTAACAGTGAAAACAGCGGAGTTTTGCATTGGTTTTTTTAGAGAAGCAGACCGAGACAGAAATAATTGGTACCACCTAGAATAAATCAAACGACGTACACTATATGCTTTAAAATGCAGATCGTCAAGGTGGCTTTTGTTACAAGTACAACTATTTCAAGGTATCCGATGTACAATAGGGCACATTTCCATGCCTGGTAAGGTACTATAAACTATTTATTTTCTGAAAGGTTATAATGCCCACTGATCAGAAACAATAATCTTGGGGTCAGAAAAACAAAGAGGAATAAATGATGAAGCATTTAAATTGTCTATTTTCGTACAAGAGTTTTTTCCCTTTGATTTTTAAGACCTGGGAGTCTTATATCTGTAATCGGGGCATCATTACCTTTCAGAAAATATATAGTTTATAGTGCCTTACCAGGCATAAAATTTACCATACTTTACGATGGAGATTATTTAGACGCTATGAAAAATGACTCTATTGTACAACGGATACCTTAAGCTATATCTAACACCATCTTATCATGTTAGCCTTTTTAAATGACCTTATTTTTCATCTAAAAATAATGTTTATGAATTGTACCCGTCGAACCCGGATGTAACAATTATTACAATATCGTTACATCCCCTTACTCAAGAAAGGAAACAAACATCTCCCGATAAAATTGTGTTTTTGTATCTTCGATGTCCTTAATTATTTACACCCACCTTTTATTGATGCATTTTCTATGGTTTGTAATACGATATAATCTGTTGAAATGTACATGTGGTACGCTAAAGTTACTTGTTTTATTATGAATTATAATGATCAAAACTGTCGCATTCTCGAGTCAATTTTTAGGAAGAAAAGTATTAAAATAAAAGTATGTGTTTTAACACAATAACATGTACATGTACTGTAATATTTCCCTGTACATGTTTTATAATGTCGTTAACGTACACGTTACCGAGCTCTATCTAAAAATAGAGCATGTGATGTAATTGAAACCCCCTATTCTAAAAATAAAACAAAACTCTTGTTATTGTTAGAAAATTACGTTGTTTTGTCTAATTTACAAGAAAACATCAAAGAGGTAGGTTTTCAAATTTAAAGGAAAATGTAAATATCGTTGTTGGTTTTTTTCTTATATTGATGAAAAGATTTTTTGTATGATGCAGACTCACGATGTAATGCATAGAAATAAGTATAAAATCTGCACTAGAGTCTAATGCATTGGGTCTTCATTTATTTTCTATATTGATTTTATTCCTGTTTTTAAATTATTATTTGCGTAACGAAATAGATTTTATTCAATAGATGATACGATAGTGTTCCAACTCTTTACCACCTTTTTGAAGAAAATTTCAAAATGATTTCAATGCACCAGGCACGTGTTTCGGATAGAAAATCCGCACTGTGGTATTCAATTAAATGACGAAGTGACTATTAGACACAGCCAATTTCATTTTAGTAGCGCCCTCTTATTTCAATCTTTAAATTAAAATTTGTACATTTAATTTGCAAATTTTATGTATGGTACATTAATTTGGTTTGATAAAATCTATGGCCCAAAGAGAATTGGAGGGATGGTGCTCAGATGTTAACCTCCAAGTGTGTAACAGGATACAAATAATATAATAAGATATAAAACTCAACTTATATTGGATTTTTTAGATGTCCTGGAGAATTGAACTCGGTGGTCACCATGATAATGCTATACCACATTCTTCAGCGGATACTAGGGACGACCCATCAACGGCAAGTAAAAAACATATATTTAGTTTGAGTTGAAATTTGATAATGGCCTTTACTTAAATATCCGGATACTATTCAGGACCCCCTTAATACCTGATTTTCAAGTAGATTCATTGGGCGGCTAGATATCAGGCATCACAAAATTTTGCGATATTTTATTGTGACAACAGAAAAATAGACAATAGAAAACAATAGAACGCATGTAGTCAGTGCGACCAAATGACGTCACATTTCAAAGTTTTACCAAATGATGTGATGTCTGGTTTCTGTGCATATAAAGTCAAGGTTTGAAACGGTCAAAAATATTTTCTGGAAAATGGACAATTCAAATGCAACTTGCACTCGAGGATATAGGCCGCATCCTTGCATTCAGCGGTCAAATTGTCCTATGCAGAATTTTAGAGGGAAATTTCATTGTTTTTACTTTTACGTGAAGACAATGGAAACATTCCGACGTCATAATGACGCTGTTTACGCTTCGAAATTTTGAACGATTTTTCCAGCAAAACAACGTCTTCCTTGTGAGCCTCGTACTTAAGAATTTTGAATTTTATCAGGCATTTTGCATTATTTTTCTACATAATCCCCTTCAGTATCTATAAACTTTTACCACCGACGTTTAAGGGCCTCAATACCACTTTTAAAAAAGTTCCTTATCTTTACTGGTGAGAAAGCCAACCATTGCAAGTACGACGTCATCATCGGACTGAAAAAGGGTGCCAGAAATAGCTGCTCCCGGTTTTTGGAATTGATGAAAGTCTGATGGAGCAAGATCAGGTACATAAGGCGGATGTTCTTTCAAATTAAAGCCACAATCATGAATAAGCCATGGCATTGTCCTGTTTCAGCAGAATACTTTCGGCATCCCAGAAAACCAAGGCTCACAACATATCAATCAGCACTTGTTAAATTATACAAATAATCAAACATAGGAAATTTAACTTTTCATCCAATTAATGAACCGTGTGTTTTGTCTGTTTCTAGACATCAAATTGGATGATAATGATTGGAGGTGATGGAAACAGAAACAATCAGCTCTTGCCATCGAGTACAGTAACTACAGAGGTTTCTGTTACTTCACAATTCAACACAATTTCTTATGGTTCAAGTCTCATAACACAAGCTACTGATGCGATTCACAGAGACATGGACGTACAACAACATAACCCATGGATTTATGTTGTTATAACCTTAATTACGCTTGCTATGATGATAATAGTTATAATAGTAGTTGTGTATGTAAGGCATCGAAGAAGAGAACGTAACATCCAAAGAGAAAATGTCCGTCATCATGATCAAAATGAGAGTGGTATGTGTTTTTTTATGTCTTTTATTGTCATGATATTGTATTTGCAGATAACAAAGACAGTCATTTTAAAATTAAGAAAAATGTGATATTTATAATTCAATACGCGAACCATGCCGTTTGCGAATTGTTATCTGTAGAATTTTAGCTTATCTTATTAAGGGCTACTTGCGTACCGGATAGTCTGTCATCCGTTCATCCGTTTCCTTCATTTTCGACTTTTTGCAGGTGTTTTTTTAGGATTGGTGATACCTCAAATGCTCAACAGAAGGTAATACACACATATTTTTGTATTTTTTTTTTCAGTTTGATGTCGCTACCAGTTAACAAGGAGCTGTGATGAACAGGATGTGCAGGTGTATGTAGGTCATACAATGAAAGGATGGATTCGTGCCTTTCTGTCGATTCCTTTTCTATGGAGAAATATTGGCGGAACAACAACTTGACTTTAAATCTTCTTTTAAAACAATGATCAAGCCAGTTATAATAACTTTTGCCAATTAATATTTGGCCTTTGTTTATGAAAGTGCACAGTAGGCAGATATGAAGTTCAGAGGCTCTATAGTGAAGAGCATGAACAAAAGAAGTCATAATCTCCCGAAAAAAATTAAATGAACATAATGTATATTACACATACAAACGGTACAACCATCTTAATATGGATACCGTATGTAATTTTTAAGATACATGTACTTCCTTTCAGGAAGTCTCTTACTGTTACGGTAACTGCTTCAATTGAGATACCGCCGCTTTGCAACCTACCTCAAAATATAGTGCTTTTTCTAATTTTAGAATTTGCTGTCTGACACATGCAAAATGCAAGAACAAGGATATTGTCCTTCTTGAAAAAAAAATCAATTTCATATAAAGTAAATCCATCACAAAAAATCAACGATACATTTCTAAATTATTGCTTTCACTGCACGTTGGTGGCGTAATAATATAGTACTTCTTATAAGAGTAACTGTCTTCCTTATATTAAGACGAAACGAAATTTTTAAAGTAGAAACAAAGCACGATCTTGTTGAAAGAAGTAGGACATTCTGGTTATTGAAATGAGAATTTTTGGAAATTACCAGCGATAATAAACTTAAAGTTACGATGGAACTACTAGTACATGCAACCGCTCTTTTATCAAATATACGGTAGACTGTCAGTTAAATTTAGACATGCACGCATGGTCTTTTTACATGTTTTTAGTTTCTAATAATAGAACCAAACGGGTTAATTAATTAAAGACACTGCTCCAGGTTTAAGTCATGAGAAAAAAATGTAATTTAAAGTATACCACTTCTAGTAAATATAAACAGTTTGTGCTGTTTATAGAACACATTGAGCACATAGAAATGAATAATTTATTTTTATTATTAAGCCTCAAATCCTATGTAAAAAACCATCATCATTTAAGGTGGCTCCCTACTCGAACCGTTATAGGTTTTTTTCTTATATGCAGCGGTATGCGTATAACGTTTTACGATGGCTGGTGAGGGATGAGCCAGTGCATTGAAAAACACAGACAGAAGATCTAAAATGCCAAAAGAAGCAAAAGATGGTGTTATCTATCAATGTCCACACCAATCATATAGTATAAATTCTTAGTTGAAAATGTGATGAAATTATAAGGGGGTACCCTTATGTTTGTAGCCATATCTTGATCATTTATAAAATTGTATACCTGTATGCGATTTTTTCACCTTCTATATACATTATTTTATAAAATGATCCAATTTGAAGAAATTCCAATTGTTGTTTTTTGCACAAAAATGTGATATACTATATATTATTTGTCGAAAATATGATAACATTATAAGGGGGTACCCCTATGTTTGGAGTCATACCTTGATCATTTCAAAAACTGTGTACCTGTATGTGATTTTTTCTTCATCTACATACAAAATTTTATAAAATATTGCAAAGTGAAAAAAATTCATCTGTTTTTTTTTATGCAAAAAGTTGGATTTAGTACATATTCTTGGTCAAAAATGTTATGAAATCATAAGGGGTTACCCTAATGTTTGGAGATATATCATCCTTAGATTTATGTTACAATATCATTTTATGTGTTGTATTTCTTCTATATGACTTGTTATCATAAAATAAAACAAAACAAATAAACATATTCGTATCATCACTGAATTTGGAGGGTTCAAAAGCATATGATGGATATTTGATATTTCTCAATTTTTAAGTGTTAAGGTACCTTTCTTTAATGTACTGTATCTTTAATGAAAACAAAATTACCTATCTATGTCTGTGTTCATTATGTCATTTTGTTTATTATGTATAGAAAATAACCTTAAAATACAAAATTCATCTGTTAAATTCACGAGTAGGGACCCACCTTAAATATCTAAACAATAAAATGATTCAACATTCATCTGCTGACTATAAATTTTGAAAAGAAGTATCTCTCAGGACCTTCAGTCCTTTGATTTAATAATGCTTTCGATATTTTATAATTTGATAATTAAGATTGTACATAATATCAACCCATGGCTGTGCTCAGTGCAGAGCAGCCTTTCCTGAAATGTTTTCTGTATTCTTAGATGTTTCTATCAACTCTTTAAAAGTTGAAAAAGGGAGTAATCAAATCCGATTCAGTAATTCATAATGGAATGAATATATAAATTTTATATCTTTATTTGTTAAGTCAACTATTTTGATATACGAATAATTGTGATACAAAGATGGAATTTAAAATCATATATTCTATATCTTATTATGTTTTGTCTCTCGACATTTTACTATCTAGTTACGACTTTGTGTGTTCATTTCTATTAACATCCTTTTCACATTTGAATTCTGTATTTTATACATGTCAATATTGTGAATCTCTTGCAAGTTTTTGTATAATGATTTAATTGATCAGAATGTTAACATTACCTGTTTGTTATATTAGAAATTAAATGCTAACAGTTTAAAGAAACTTTATAATTGTAATAAATTGAATGACAAATATGGACAATGACCATATTCAAGAAAAAGGAGGGGGTCTCCAACAAGACTCGGTTGCAGCACCAACAACAACACACTTAACACCCAAAGTGAAAACACAGAGAAGACACACATAGCAAGAGACAATGAACAGCAAACGAGACATCAAACATCGAAAGACCACACATAAACCAACGAGACCCATGGGCAATCGGTGTCTTCTTTGGATGGCGTCAGTCACGTTAGTAGCAGATAATGTGGTAATCCTGAATTATGTGCGCACAACCCTCCCACTTTTCCGGTTACCCAAAGGTCTCGAAGAACGCACAATTCTTGAGAAAAATAGCCTCATCACTGTAAGATGACCATACAAACAGGACAGCACAACGCAGGGGTCCCAGCAACACAGATGAATATGAAATTATGTATAAAAAGGGGTAAGGGGCGTACGAGATGCCGTCCGTGCTCTGCCGGCTGTAGCGAACTCATGCATGTTTTCTGACATTCAGAGAGGAAAGACCTGTGGTCGGGGCCCTGTCTTCTCTAAAGAGGTTTGGACAAGTCCTTTCATGGAGTCCAGTCACAGTCAGTCAGAGTGCAAGTCTTAAGAATATGCTGGTACAAGACTGTAGATTGGTCAAGTACCAAGCCAAGTGTCCGTCTCGTGACATCAGGATCATATCCACGGTAAAAAAGGCGTTTGATGATTCTGACGCATTTTCGATGGTTATGCTGTCTGCCTTTGATCCTTCTAATTTCGATAATTATGTCACCATAAATGGCAGGCTGTAAAATACCCAAAGTAATATACTCTGTTGCTTGTATAGGTCCGAACTTTAAAAGAAGCTAACTGTAATTATTGTAAATTTCCAGAAATTCTTTACTAGTTTATGAAAGTGGAAACCTTGAAGTAAAAAAATTTTTTTTTGGTTATTTGTAAATTTCTACTGAAAATCAAAAAACATTAGTGCACGCTCTAACGTACCGGATGAGCTGTGATATGTAAATGCCGTATGACGGTAGTCTGGGAACTTCACCGTCAAGCCAGGGGAAAATCACTCTTCACCAACACACAGTACAAAATCGAGAATTCAGAAAATCATATTCCCGAAGGCATACAAAATCAGGATAAAACAGGAACCAAAACAAACAAAAAACTTTGTGTGTTTCGGAATTTTGCTGTGGGTGGTGCAACCTGGTGTTGTTGGAGATCCCCTCCTTTGTTTTACCACATGAAAAGAAGCGAACTCTTAATATGGGAGTGAGACCTGGTGCCCTGGAAGAGTCAGCATCTACTGCTTACACGCAACACCCGCCGCTTCAATTCGGCAGATTACTTCCATTTCGGATGATACAAGTTTATTCTGTGGTTGGATGGTTCAAATGTTTTGAAATACATATACATATATTAAAGATATCACCTACATATTGTTTGTCTATGATACATGTGTGTGGAAATTAATTGTTGATATAAAAACAAAGGTAGTAAAATGTGCGTTAGTGAAAACAATCAATCGAAAGGTCAGTATTTGAAAAAAAAACCATGCAAATCCGTCCAACACTGTCACGTATTTAAATAACTTATGTTAGGTCTAAGTTTATATACATGGTCTAATTTTGTTATAGATATCCCCTTTTTGAAATCAACTTATATACAACTATGTACTATTACCAATTTGAAGGCAAAATAAGAAGAAATATTGAATTCGGATATTTTCATTGTGAGCATATTTATTAAAATTTCTTTGCTAAAATTGCTATTCTTGTTCCTATGATTCATCTGGCAGGCAACAATATACATTGAAATAATATTCAACAACTTTGGACAATTTCTGTGTTCTTTGATTTAGGAATTAATTATATTGAAAAGGGGTAGGGCCACGAAGCCCATAAATTGGCCCTTTTTCTTAATATTTGAATGAATGAAATATTATTTGTGATTTGATACTTTGTAAAGCTCTTTTCTAAATTATGTGCTGAGATTTTGTAAGTAATGCATTTATCAATAGCTTTTAGCCCTTTGAAACCCCCAAAATTGGCAATTTTCCATGAAATTGCTGCAAAAATGACATGTTTCTTTAAAACATGCATCGAGAAACATGAAAAATTTAAAAACGAAAGATGATTATTATATCTTTTCGTCATAAAAGTTTTATGTTTCTCGACGCATGTGACCACATCGAAATGTACCACCAAAGACACATTTTCCAGCATTTTTGACCATGTTTTGTCAATAACGTCAAAATGACGTCACTTGATGACGTCATAATACTTCCTATGGTGCTTTGGCTGGTGATATGTTCCCTTTTTTAAAAGCGGGAAACATTCATTATATTTTATGTGAAATGTCAAGTATTTCTCATTAACTTTTATTTTAAGGAAAGTCGCAGGGCCGTTTTAGGGGCTTCGTGGCTCTACCCCTTTAATGTTGGTCCGGAAGTTCGACGCAAAGTTGGTATGGGGGTTCGACGCGGTACGCATTTTCGTTTATTAAGAAACACGAACTTAATAGACTGATTTACGCTGTAATTTCTCATTAATATGAATCTCTGCACTAACTTATCTCTAATATAAATGAAAATTATCACTTTTCAAAAAGATTGCAACCTTTTTCATTGTTTTATCATAGGTACCCTTTCTCTAAATGACAAATATGGATAATGACCATATCCCTGTATACAGCACAAAATCGATAATTCAGAAAATCAGAAACCAAAGGCATACAAAATCAGGACAAACAGGAACCAAAGCAAACAAACAAAAACCTCCATCACATGAAAAGAAGCGAACTCCCGATATGGGAGTGAGACCAGGTGCCCAGGAAGAGTAAGCATCTCCTGCTTGCATCAAAACCCGCCGCTTCAATTCGGTAGATTTCGGAAGACATAGAGTACAATCTTTGGTTTGATGGTTCAAATGGTCTATGACAGAATATCATCGTCCATTCTGGAGAGTGGGACATCATAGTGTATGACGAATTCCCCATATCGACCGTAGAACTTCCTCAGTGACGTTGTTAAACAACCACAAACATATCCCTGACCGAGAAGCTTATCTGAAAGACGCCTAGCTCTCAGAACAAAATCCGTATATTTGGTACTTGCTCTGGCATAACGTATCAACTGAGATATGAACATAACATAAGCAGGCGATGAAGGGATGTTGCTACTCAGAAAAGGAAAGTTTGTAATGCTGAAATTGAAGTCGCGTTTGTCGAGGTTTTCATGTGACCATCAGTGTCATCAGTGTCGTATGACAGCATTATGTCCAAATAAGATGCTGAATTATTTGTCTTTGTAGTTTCTTTGACTTCAAGCTCCGAAGGATAGATACTGCTCAGGTAATCCGCGAATTTTGGATTATTGATGGACAACACATAGTCTATGTATCTGTGAAGTTGAAGTCAGAAGCTAAGTATTCTTCACATCTGAAGTATTTTCTTAGGGAAAAACTTACCGTTGCAGGAATAGAAAAAGAAATATGTTTTCGAGAGGATATACGGTAAAATGAATCAAAATGTATATGTAGTAAAATCATATTATATTGTAGGCATGCAAAATAAAGTTTCAACTTTGGCTATCGATGCCAAAACAAGTTAAAATTATCAACCAAATTAGTGGATCTGTTGATTAAAATCGAAACAAAATTCAAAGTCGAAGTCATAGACAATAAAACAGAAAAACGAACATATAAATCTACAACCACGCAAAAACTGATTTGAATTTATACCGCGGGTCACAATTCTCATAATTCAACGCTGAATCTACAGAAACGCATTCCTCACCATTCCTTACGCCTAAATTGGAGACAATACAAACTCCTTTGGATACTCTATCCGGATTAAAAGAAAACATCTTAAAAAAAGAATTTCCATCTTTTAGCACGTGATAATCCTCTCGAAAACATATTTCTTTTTCTGTTCCTGCAACGGTAAATTTTTTTCATAAGAAAATACTTCAGAAGTGAAGAATACTTCAAAAGTGCAGAATTCAGATGTTACCAAACATTATGGAAAATATGTTCCATGGACGCTTTCTGTACTTCATGGGTAGGACAAGAAAATGTGTCAGATAATGTTTTCACCAACGGAAGGAATTGTCAACTTTGCAGTACCAAGTACTGGATAGTTTCACATCATTTGAAAGAATATAATACACGGTCTCGGTAATGACCTTGAACAATTTTTAATTATCAAAGACTTGTGACCTTAACCTTTGATCCTAAAATCAATCAGTAGAGCACTTATTAGAGTCCATGTCGCCAGGCGTAAGAAACATTCATTCATCAACTGAAACCATCTATAAAATTCAATAGGTTACATTCTTGATGCAAAGGGTACATTCCTGACAACTTTCATATCAATAGGTGCATTTCACTCATTATTGTTCCAGAAGTCATTTTCAATAATTAAAGTCCTATGACCTCGACCTTTAGACCACAAAATCAATAGGAGCCCTTCTGTTTTCATTGTAAATATTCCTATCAAGTTTCTTATCATTAGGTGCAATACACACTCGGCAATGACTTGAATTTTTTTTCCAATAATAATAGTCCTAGGAACGTGACCTTTTCACCCTAACATCGATAGGGGCAACTTTGACCCAGGGGAACATTCCTGTCAATTATCATGTTTATTGATAGATGCAATTCATCTATTCTTCTTTAACTCATATTCAATTAGGATCTGGAAAGAAATTTTGATAATCTGATCCCTATGACTTTGACCTAAAAAATCAATAAGGAACATCCTTGACTAATGATGAGTAAGTATATGTATTTTCATTGCGATAGCACATTTATACATATTGAAGTTATGGTCCGGAAACCCCGCTCTATGGCGTGGAATGTGTGTCAAAATTATCACATTTTTGCCTAGGCAAAATTATCTTTGCCTAAGCAGAATTCGAATTTTGCTTCTAATAGGCAAAAATATTTCTGCCAAAGCTAAATTCGAATTTTGCATGAGCAGTAATAATTTAGCCTAAGCAAAATTAAGTTTGCCTATGCAGAATTAGAACTGATGTATTTTTACCTAGGAATATATCAACTACATGTTAACCAATCACCATGTATGTTACACAGATGCAATGATGTACTGCAGGATTCATATATCAAACGTTATTACCTTATAACCTGTGCTTTTCCGACAAAAATTTGTAGATCCTCTAATGACTAGTCCCTCAAGGCAGACCGGAGCCTATACCCCCTCCCTTCCCTTGATAGAAATTGTCTACTATATGATATCACGTCGACCATGGATCTAGAGGGGTAGGGGTCAAGACCGCCATGAATTTGCCAAGAGTTATGTTTCCCCGTATTTACGTCTAATTTGACTACCTCCTCCCTATGGTCGACTGCTTGGTCTCTACAACCCCCCCCCCCCCTCGAGAAGAAGAAGAATGTTTAAAATCCACCCATGCACGTGTTTTTCTTATGGATCTGGGTTTCATTGCTGCACCGCACACACTGGGCGTGCGCGTGCACTGTATGAATTCGCTTTGCAAGAGGCATTTTCATTGGTTGATATAGATAAACGCTTGCGAGTTTTGCCTAAGCAAAAATCAATTATTACCAAAGCAAAAAAATTCTGCTTAGGCAAAATTCAATTTGTGCCTATGCAAAATTATTTTAGCCTTGGCATAATTCGATTTTTGCCCAGGCCGAATTAATTCTGCCAAGGCAAAATTCTATTTCTGCCTAAGCAGACCAGAGCCTATACCCCCTCTCTTCCCTTGATCAAAATTGACTATTTTTGTATATCACGTCGAGCATGGGGGTCAATATCGCAAGGAATTTGCCAAGAGTTATGTTTTCCCCGTTTTTTTACCACCCCATCTAACGGCTTGGTCTCAACCCCCCTCCGATCTACAAGGACCTAAGGGAAGTGGCCAAGTGTGATGTGTTCCCAATTTTGACGTTTGCTTTGGCTGCCCCCCCCCCCCGAAGGGTGTTAAAGGACCCCAGGAATTTGCCTATTGTGACGTTTTCCCCGTTTTTACGTCTAGTTTGTCACCTCCTTAAACGGCTGATGGCTTGATCTCAACCCCCCCCCCCCCAAGGGGTTGAAGGGGTCAGTACCCCCAAGAACTTGCCAAGAGTTATATTTCCCCGTTTCTACGTCTAATTTGGCTGCCCCCTCCCCATAGTCGACGACTTGGTCTCAACCCTCCCCCCCCCCCCCCCCGATTAAAAAAGCTACATTTTAATTCAATCCGTGCACGTGTTATTCCTATAAAATTATGAATGGTTGAGAAAAATGGATCTGGCTTTCCATATTTACATTGCTGCAACGCGCTCGACTGAACGTGTGCGTGCACTGTATTAATTCGCTTTGCAAGAGGCATTTTCATTGGTTGATATAGATGAACGCCTGCGAATTTTGCCTCAGCAAAAATCGAATATTGCCTAAGCAAAATTTATTCTGCTTAGGCAAAATTCGATTTATGCTTATGCAAAATTATTTTTGCCTTGGCAGAATTATTTTAGTCTAGGCAAAATTCCATTTTTGCCTAGGCAGAATTATTTGCCTAGGCAGAATTAATTTTGCCTAGGCAAAAACGGAATTTTGGTCAGGCAAAAGTTATTATGCCTAGGCAGAAATGTGATAATTTTGACACACATTCCGCGCCATACAATTCGGCTAATTACTTTACGTACATCCTCTTTCCTTTCTGCATGATAAGTATTGTCACTGAATACGCTAATTTTGCACAAAATGAAATTGCCCTTAGACCCGTGACTTTCAAAATCAAAATGATTCTTTGCCCTTTTTGTAGGCAACCTGCATGGTTAATTTCTTCGACAAATAAAAAGGAAGCACGAGATCCAAATGGACGCTAAAATCAACAACATATCAAAGCAGACATGCGAAAACATGAATAAATTCATAACCGATCATAAATGTCGATACCGAATGGAAGATTATAAGACTCTTTCATGGTCTTCTATGAAAGATACATCGGTTCCACCCGAGGGGTCTCAAAATCATGTAAAACCCGAGGCTTGCCGAGTGTTTTGCAAAATTTTGAGACCCCGAGGGTGGAAACGATGTATCTTTCATAGAAGAACATGAAAGAGTATTTTTCTCTCATATCTAAAGGTCAAAACAAAACTGAAAGAAAAGGGACGAAATTTGAAAAAAAAAATGTCAAGTTGATCTAATCGCAAAAATTTTGCAATATTCGAATTCAGCGCCCCCGAAAATGGTTTATTCTATAAGAATAAACTTCGAATATTAGGCTTTTCAAAATAAAACGCAAGAGCACATTGAAAAACGATCTTAAAATCGAAGTTTTATGGCGACGCCGCCGCTAGCTTGTTTGTTTTGCGGGCTGAAATCATGACGTCACAATAGCGTAAACAATCGAAACAATAGCGTCACGTGATATGTGATACAGCTGTCTTATGATATGTGATACAGAAGTAGCTCACATAGCAGTATTTCATGGGCTTACTCTGTAACACATACGCAGGTATGAGAGAAAATTATGGTATGTAATACGCTCACAAATCCTCCCACTCTTCAGATGAACAGACTGAGGTATCAAGAGAGAAAAAGACAACTTTGTCTATGTCATCGGCGTCACAATTTAAATTTGTCAATATTTAAATATATGCTCTATAGTACCAATTTTGTTGTTCTAGACACGTGTTTCGGATATTTTAATCCTCGTCAGTAGTACTCCATGTCAAACATTTAAATAAAGCTATAAGTAACGCAATGAAATACAGGGCGGTAGAATCTTATAATGTACATGACATACGAAAAAAGTCAATGATGTCCTCTGCTCTGCCGGCATGTTTCTAGTTTCTGTTTTTCGTACTTTGTACGACAGTCGTACGGCAGCCTTACTTCTCAAAAATATTGTCTAGAAATCGCAATGATAGCAAGCAAGCTGAGATTTCAGCCTGCGACGAGCTTGCGAACAAACATTTCGTACGGCAGCCGCACGAAACTTAGGGGTTACCATGCGTGTGTTTTACAAAAACTGACAGGGTATCGGCGAATCCTCTGTCAGAAATTGAGTTTTACCGCGAGGCGTCAGCCGAGCGGTAAAACGGATATTTCTGACAGGGGATTCGCCGATACCCTGTCAGTTTTTGTAAAACATCAGTATGGTAACCCTATTCTAATGCATTGGTCAGTAATGAGCTAGAAAACGTCTGCTTTTCATGACGTCGCCATAGGAACGCATGACGTCATAGCAAAAACTGCAGTGAAACGTGAATCCCCTTGCAGTTTTTTCATCGCTCAACCAATCAGAATGCGCGTTACAAACGGAGTGCATTAGAATTAGCTATTTTAATTAATAATTCGATCAAAGAGAGCCGTATGGCTGCCGTACAGTTGATGTGAAAGAGTCTTCCGCTGTGTTGCGCCCACAATGTAAGGAGACGGACAAACAGATTGAATAACAGACAGCGGACGGACAGACAGACAGAGGACGAACAGACAGACAGCGCCATACCATGATCTTAAAAAGGCGTATTAAAATTAAAGTACAGAAAAAAAATCAATTCTCAGTCGTCTTTAATGAAAGAATTGTTAGAATGAAATTTATGGATACTAAGCTGATGGATTTTGAGTAAAAAGAATGTCCCATTGTATAATGTAATCTATACAAAACATACAAGTATGTAAATATGAAGTTTGACATCATAGCTATACACTTGCTTTTGTTTGACAAATGTTACCAAGCGGTTGGCGAGAAATTGCTTTTTGAAAATCTTGTTTAGACAGTATTACCTACACATGTGCATCGTGCATTTTAAATAATACGGCACAGCAAGCTGTTGATATGTCAAGTCAATTTCAATTAGCAATGTCATAGTACTTCTCTTGCTTAACTTCAAAAGACATTGCGGACAGGGTTGACGGGAGAGGATGGAGGAAAGGGAGCCAAGGGAGATAGTGAGGAGGACGGGAGGAAGGGAGAAGCAGGATGGGAAAGGAGACAATGAATTCTATTTTAAAGAGGTCTTTTTTTAATCCGGATAGTGTATTCAAAGAAGTCTGTATTGTCTCTAATTCAAGCGTAAGAAATGGTGAAGAAGGCGTTTATGTAGAGTCGGCGTTGAATGATGAGAATTGTGACCCGAGGAATAAATTCGAATCCGCTTTTGCGTGGTCAACTTTTGATGTAGATTTATATGTTCGTTTTTCTGTTTTATTGTCTATGTCTTCGGCTTTGAGTTTGGCTTCGATTTTAACAAACAGATCCACTACTTTGGTGGATAATTTCTTATTTGTTTTGACTTCAATATCCAAAGTGGTAACTTTTTTTCGCATGCTTACAATATTATAATTTTACTACTTGTACATTTTAATTCATTTTATCGTATATACCTTTAGAGAAAGGGTACCTATGATAAAACAATAAAAAAGGTTGAATTTTTTTGTTTTGTTTTGTAAAGTAATAATTTTCAATTACATTAGAGAAATGTTAGTGCAAATATTCATTTTAACGAGAAATTGTACGATAAATCAGTCAGAATAAGTTCATATTTCTCAATGAACGAAAATTCGTCGAGCCCCCATACCAACGTTGCGTCGAGCCCCCGGACCAATATTAAATTTTCAATATATATTGTACTCTTATTCCTAAATTAAGAACGCATAAATTGTCCAAAGTTGTTGAATATTATTTCAATGTATATTGTTACCTGCCAGATGATTCGACAGCATCAATTTCAGCAAAGAACTTTTAATAGATATGCGATTTGACAGGGTAGTACCTTTATTGTCCATGAATATTCTCGACTTCTATAGCTTGTTCCTAGCATTGGAGATCCCCTCCTTTCTCTTATAGCATCAGAGGATAGAGTGGGCTTTCCCTCAACCCGTGAGCATGTCCTTTTTCTGATATTTGCAATATTAGATTTGAAAATTGTAAGAAATAGTCAACCTCAGAGCGAAAACAATGTAAACGCACCGAACCCGCGGTCCAACGTACTCCACCGAACCCCCTTATGTTGGGTTGAGCATGGTGATAATAATACTTTGTAGGCGATATTCTTATGAACCGGTGTCGGTAAAATGTAAGATCATTGATGATTCATACAAGTCGTGCAATTTCTTTACAGGAAGAGTTACAACTTCGTACGAATATGATGCAGACCTAACTGTTGGTCGACAAAAGACCGTCGAGAAACAACGACCAGATCGACAACATAGGAAATCTGACAAGTCCTGGATGCCAGTCTGTTAATGTACTCCGGTTGTTTGACCAAACAACAAGGGGACGTCAAAGTCATGGTATAAGAAAATACAACAAACCAGACATTCATGATATGCAACCATACGGGGCAGCTGTGCCCAATTGTCGAATTCAGTGATCTTCTACTAGGTTCGGAATGTTAGTTGGATGATATATTTCTTCTAGGATACGGACCTTCGGAGACAAAATGGAGTTGTCGCGCAAGTAAAAATGATTATAGAGTAGCTGATTACCGATATGATTAATTTGAAACCGATAACTTGACATCCAACTCCTTATCTGTCCCTTGGTTTCACCAACGTATATCAACCCACACAGAGAACACTCAATCCCATAAATAACATTGGATGACCTACAAGATAGGTTATCGAAACTCTGGGTGGAAATTGTACGCTTTGTAAAGTTACTTGTAAAGGATTTGTCTGTTATCAAAATTGGGCATGTTTTACAATTCTTGTCCCCACATTTGGATATATTTCAGTCAGCGGGGACAAAATTGGGGTATTTCAAAATGTAAACAACTTAAACTTGGCATGACTTCATGGTTAAAAACCTGTCAGCGTACTTACATAACATCTTGCGGTCGTCACTACATGTAGCTATAGACGTATACTTAGTGATGCCCCGAAAAACGACTCTTGGAGCAACTGCCTGACCTACTGTGTCGATATGCCCTGGGACACAGCAGGTTGGCAACTTTTTATAGAGGGCGACGTGCCAGTCTCTATGGAACTTCTACCATCAGGCCTCATATTGAATTACTGCCCGACAAGTATCCTCGGGGACAAATTGTTCACCAGCAAAGATACATTGACAGTGGTTCCATCCTGCTACATCTTTCGGTACATTTTTGACATAATAATTATCACCCTCTTTGGCCATATTACATTGTTTAGATTGCGGATCACTGACGAGGGTTGAGTACCCGAAACGTACATGTCTTGTCCATGCTGCAAAAGGATCCCGGACCTTAAGGAAGGGCTGGGCTATAAAAATCGGTTTTCAAAATTTTCACAATTTATTGATTTGACCTTATAAATTGTTTGAACTATGTATAAACAACAAGTTTCGTACCTCTTTCTGTTAAGATATTGCCCGAAACGCTGGCAAAGTCAGCTAAAATCTACCCACCCTTCGTCAGCTTTGGTTGAACAATGCACAAAAAACCCTGGTAGTCTGATAGATTTTTTTTTCAAAATTAGGCATGGACGCATGTTAGAATGGCTAATTCAGAAAAGTGACAGACATATACTTATTTGACAAATTCTCCCTTAGAAGGAATCAAAAGTATACAGATTAACATAAAGTCACACCTCTAATATCACGCAACCGACAGTATCGATTGATAAGCATATATGTATATTGATTTTTACTTGATTGGTCGTGTTCACAAAATATGTGATCATGTGACAATTTGTTCGATCCCTCTCATGCATATGTATTGAGACAGACAGCAATATTCAAGGCCGGAATCGATGGCGATTGATCCAGATTTGCCAAATACCCCTGTCACAAAACAGAAATCACACATAGTAACATCTTTGAATACAAGCGAAACTTTAATAGTTATTTAATACACGAATGGTAAATTTTTCATTATATGTAAAACGTAACAAATGGCATTTAATTCTTCGATTTATGAGTGATCAAAAAAAGGGGCCTTAAGGTCCGAGATCCTTTATCCGTTTATAAATGATGCTTTTGAATTTGAAGACGTTTAACATTAAAATAAACATTAAAGAAGTAACTATCAGTTATTCAATCTCAAACTCGAGAAGGCAAGGCAAAATCAAAAGAATTTCCATTGGAACGGTTGCGAACCTCGGAATGAATAACATTCCGAAGTGAGACCAGGTACCCGGGGAGAGTCAGCGTCTCCTGATTGCATGCAACACCCGTCGCAACAGATCCATGAAAACTTGTCAAATACGGTGATATTGTCTCGATGAACATGATGTACATATCAGGTAAATATTTTTTGTTTGAGGGATGGTGCAGAGATGTTAACCTCCTCTAATTTCGATGTTATTTTTGGATGAAATGACAAGTTACCGAAATACACCGTGACACAACGTGGCCATGATGCAACTATTCTGTAGCCTACTGTAGAATGCAACTATCTATACTACTAAAGGAACGAATTAGCCGACTCTCCGTCGAAACGAAGAGGACAGAGATAAATGGTGTGATATGAAAATATAGTATATGATATGAAAATGTGTAATTGATAATTGTTTAGAAGAAATTATTTCTAATTAACGTGTAATCATTAATTATGTCTCACCGTTTTCCTAAATCAAATCTGAGAAAAATCTAAAATTCAAAACCGAGGACGGACACTAATCATTAACGTCATATTTTCCTCTGATTTATTCTCCCTTTCTAATCCCCGACATTTTAAGTATCATAAATTTTGTAAGGCAATTCTTGCAAGACATTTCTGATGTTAGTAGGAGGATGATTTAATTTAAAACTCCATATTCGTTTTCTGAAATTTGCGACTTACAATCTTACAACAGAGAGTTCGAGAAAAAGGTTTCGTAGTTCAGTTGTTAAAGTGGCGGACATCTAACCAGACTTCCAATCCAAAAAGACTAGGTTCGAATCCCGTCGAGGGCGGACATTCTGACAATAAATATATGTATTATATCATCTTGCTCCAGTCTGTTTTCTGGCTCTATTTTTTTTTAAATACTCAATGCATTCTAAATTACCAATCGCATGCTATTTTTCCCATGACGTTTTCCATTGACTCGGTGTCAGACTTGGATGCGGACAATTTCCAAATATAATTTTTTTTTCCACTTTTGTATACTTTAAATATATAACCCCTCCCGCTGGTGGCGGTCCGGGGGAGGGGGTGGGCTTCCCCGGAAAAATGTGAAATGCTGCATTTTTATATATTGTACAATCTTATTTGCTATGAAGATTGACGTAAAAAGTTGCAAATAAATCTACATTATACACTTTTTCCGAATATTTATTGGTGTTTCATGATTAGGAATGCTCATTTTTTATATTTAACTTAATTTCCAAATATCATTTTTTTCACTTTTGTATAGGTAAAATGTGTAGCCCCTCCCGCAGGAGGGGGTCGGGGGAGGGGGCTTCCCTGGAAATTGTGAAATGCTGCATTTTTTAAAATATATTTTACAATCTTATTTGCTATGGAGATTGACGTAAAAAATTGCATATAAATCTACATAATACACTTTTCCCGATAAATTAATGGTGTTTTATGATTAAGAAGTCTCACTTTTGATATTTAATCTATTCGATCCTGGATTTCTTAAAAGTGTAAGATTTCAAGTAAATTAAATACAAAGTATATACTCTGTTAAAAACTGACAACTGTCTTAAAATCTTGACGATATTTATGGGGGTACGCCTCTGAATTGACATTTTTTTCCGCGCTTGCGCGGGTTCTTTTCTATTCCCTATGAAAGTTTAACATGGACAAAATATATGATTGTCTTTATGAAGTCATATTTTCTATTCAAGATTGAATTTCCAAAAAGGAGTCATTCTTTGCACTAAAGTGATGTCAGAAGTACCTCCTGAAACAATTTACGGTAGATCATGTAATGCATCGTTTTCTCAAATACCTTCCACTTACAAAATGTACTAGTATATGTGCAAATGGCATAAAAAGACAATTTTTCGAAATAGTTTTATTCTATTCAAGACACAATACTCTAAATTATATCATTTTGAAGAGGATAGTATTTGTTGTTTTATCATAAAGAAAAACTATTGAAATAACCTCGTCCTTAAATGAAAAAGGAGCTTTCTTAAAGACTTAAATATGTTATCAATATAATGAATTACTATCAATAGATGCTTGTTTCACAATAGAGTCTAATTTTATATGCAAATTTGGATGGAGAACTTCAGTTTTTCACCAATTTACAATTCTAAATTTGAAAACTTGTCTGGAAGAACCTCTTACTCAGACCCTCTTACTTGTATCTTATATAAATTTTGTTTACTGAGGATTATATTGTAAAATTCTTTAATCTCACTGTTTAGATGTGAATTAAATTTGTGCATAAAAATGAAGTCGTATTTTAGAGTTTTTAGTCAAAGTAAAGAATTTCTATTGATAAAACATAAACATTCTTAATAGAATAAAAGATTCGCACATCACTAATGTTAGAAAAAAAATTTCTTGCTCCAACTTTGCAAGAAAAAAATATTTTTGCTCCGGTCTGGGGCGAAAAAAAAAAAATCTTGCTCCTACAAAAAAACCAAGCCCCTCCCCCCCCCCCCCTCAGATTATCAAATGGACCGTGCCTAAATCACTTTTTGGAAATTCAATCTTGAATAGGAAATGACAATCATATATTTTGTCCACGTTAAACTGTCATAGGAAATAGTGGCAACCTACGCTACAGAATAGTTGCATCATGGTCACGTTGTGTCACGGTGAAATACCAAAATAGTATATATGATGTCAAATTGATAAAGGGCCAAAGCAAAGATCCTTTGAGGCGACAGAGCTGGAAAGAAGAATGAGCAGTTTGTAAAAATACCAATTCATATAAAACAAAACTCCGTGGAATTGAATGCGTTTATTCCATGTTCACTATCAGATGGTGCAATTATGAGATACAAGATTTCAATTTCAATGAAGTATGAAGAATTTAAAGTTTCTTGTAATTGGCAATTGTCCAAATTGGCATATTTCCTATACAATATCAAGTTTGCAACAACTAGTTCATTTTAATAGGTCAGATTAAAGCGTGGGTTTTCTCATGATTCATGGAATGTATATTTTGTTTATTATGTCAATGAAAAGAGAAGTCATACTGTTGTCACGTTACGTTCCAGGTACAATTTAGACATTTTCATTTTCAAATTAATTAGTATGACAAATATGGATCATGTTTCATTTATTTCTAAAACTCCATTAATTCTTAGTTTTCATAGGAATGTGACAATTCGGACAATTATCAGACACTTTCATATCCGATTTTATGTTATATCAGAACTGTCGTTGATTTTTTTTCTCTTCTTTTCTTCTTCTCTTCAACTGTCGTTGATTGCATCTTCATCCTTTCACATTTTTTAACAATCACACGCAAAAACTTCGTTTTGATACTGTCATGTTTCAAAAAGAAGTATGGTCATGAGCTATACTAGTGTCAGAACGGTTTCCGGACAGACGACGTCGTCCTTTTGAAGTAATTTGAAGAAATTTTATTTTCAAAATTCTGTGACAATTTTGAAGTATTTTTAAAATCTTGCATCTAAGTTGCTTAATCACACCGCCTTTTGACCCCTTTCGCCCCTTTGAATTTGTGAATATTAAAATATATGTTCTATAGTACCAATTTTATAGTACTAGACACGTGTTTCGGATATTAAGTCCTCGTCAGTAGTACTTCATGTCAAACAGTTTAAATAACGCCAATTGAAAGTGAGTTTTCCTGGCGCCATCTACAATGTCGCGTACAGGGGGAAGTCGCCGTGAACCGTCCTTTTTAATTTACATGATTTTTAATATCCAAAAATCATCCAGTTTTGCCTGAAATTGATCGAGATTGACAGCTTTAAAATTCGGTGTCCCGAAAATGGTCAAGTAATTTGCAAAAATAAAAAACCGGCCAAAATATAGGGTCACAAAAATCGGTCAACAAACCACATCTCTTCGTAGATTTCATGGGTGGATCCAGGATTTTTAGAGGGATGGTACTAATGTCCGAAAAAAAAAAAATGAATAAAAGAAATAAATAAATAACAGCACACCAAAAAGTACAAAACATTCGTGCCGTTAATGAAGAAATCATGAATCAGACTTTAACCTTCACCCTTTGACCTCTGAATGAGATAATTGCCGCAATTACTTAATTAAAATACACACCATATCCCGATTGTCCCACATGACTTTTATACCTTTTATATATAAATGTGGGACAATCGGGATGACACCAAATCGATAGACAGAAAAATCATTGCAGTCATTTCTTAAATAAACATGATTAATTTTAAAAATGACAAAAAAATTAAGTCTGAAACCAGAAAATATTATATTATCTTAGAACACAAGTAATTCGAACAAGTTCATCTTACAGTTATGTGCTATTTATAGCACTTTAAGAAATGAAAACACAGGAACTAAAAATAACTTAATCAGTTACTAGAATTAGGACGATGCAGCATAGCGACTAAGTCATCGTCAACGTTAATCGTCTTTTTAAAATGATCCCCAGTAATAAATTGGAGGGGTGTATCTTGTGTAGAAAGGGTCTGATTTCCAGAATTACAAACACTGAGGGTCAGAAACATTTCACCGTCACAAGATGACCCCACCCAATGTGTCCTCTATTGCAAATACATGTACTATGGGACCAACGTAGCCCAGATGAGAGCATAGAGGGTCCACATGCATATATATCTTCAATGGGCCAGCCCAGACTTGGGATAAATATGGGAATCCTTAATCAGAATACTTTTGAAACAATGTGTGCAGTTCAATGTACGACGCCACGTACGTACTCGTCCTTTGTTTTCGGTTCTTTGTATCCATCATTTCTTATTATAAACCTTGGCCTGGGACATTCTTAAAACCTCTATCTTTGTTTATTCACGATGGAAAAAATACACCTAAAAATAGAGCATTAATATTGTTGGAAATCCCGACGCTTTGAATATTAACGAAGTTAGAAATACTTTGAATCATAGTCTAGCTGGTGTTGATCAGGTGAGTTATACTATAATATAATATTTTCAAACATTTTTGTAAAATCTATTCAAACGCCTGTTTGTTCATGTAAGGCGGAAATTGTGTCTACAATATAGAATTTTATCAAGATCAACTTTTTCATATTAACGATACATAAACAAGATCATCATTCTTTTCTAAGGAAAAATTGCTTTATACTTCATAATTTTGGTTTTTTTCCCAGATCTATAAAATCTTCGAGACATGTATCTTTTTTAGCTCACCTGAGCGAAGCTCACTTAAGTGAGCTATTGTCATAGCGCGCCGTCCGTCGTCCGTCCGTCGTCCGTCGTCCGTCCGTCGTCCGTCGTCGTCCGTCTGGCGTAAACTTTTTAACATTTCCGACATCTCCTCTGCAACCGCTGCACAGAATTTCACAAAACTTCACAGGAAGCAAGTACTCAATGCCCTCTACCAAGTTTGTGTTTTTTGAGCCGATCTGAAATCCAAGATGGCCGCCACAGGCTCTGATTGGCTGACAAATATTGGACTTCTCCTCTGAAACCACTGCACAGAATTTCACAAAACTTCACAGGAAGCAAGTACTCAATGCCCTCTACCAAGTTTGTGTTTTTTGAGCCGATCTGAAATCCAAGATGGCCGCCACAGGCTCTGATTGGCTGACAAATATTGGACTTCTCCTCTGAAACCACTGCACAGAATATCTCGAAACTTTGCAGGAAGGAAGTACTCAAGGTCCTCTACCAAGTTTGTGTTTTTCGTGCCGAACGGTCAACAAATATGGCCGCCGAGGGCTCTGATTGGCTGACACATTTTCGACATCTCCTCTGTAACCGCTGCACAGAATTTCATGAATCTTTACAGGAAGGAAGTACTCAAGGTCCTCTACCAAGTTAATGTTTTTTGTGCCGATCGGTCAACAAATATGGCTGCCGAGGGCTCTGATTGGCTGACACATGTTCGACATCTCCTCTGCAACCGCTGCACAGAATTCCATGAAACTTTACAGGAAGGAAGTACTCAAGGTCCTCTACCAAGTTTGTGTTTTTTGTGCCGAACAGTCAACAAATATGGCCGCCGAGGGCTCTCATTGGCTGACACATTTTCGACAACTCCTCTGCAACCGCTGCACAGAATTTCATGAATCTTTACAGGAAGAAAGTACTCAAGGTCCTCTACCAAGTTTATGTTTTTTGTGCCGATCGGTCAACAAATATGGCTGCCGAGGGCTCTGATTGGCTGACACATGTTCGACATCTCCTCTGTAACCGCTGCACAGAATTTCATGAATCTTTACAGGAAGGAAGTACTCAAGATCCTCTACCAAGTTTATGTTTTTTGTGCCGATCGGTCAACAAATATGGCTGCCGAGGGCTCTGATTGGCTGACACATGTTCGACATCTCCTCTGCAACCGCTGCACAGAATTCCATGAAACTTTACAGGAAGGAAGTACTCAAGGTCCTCTACCAAGTTTGTGTTTTTCGTGCCGAACAGTTAACAAATATGGCCACCGAGGGCTCTGATTGGCTGACACATTTTCGACAACTCCTCTGCAACCGCTGCACAGAATTCCATGAAACTTTACAGGAAGGAAGTACTCAAGGTCCTCTATCAACTTTGTGTTTTTTATGTCGATTGGTCAACAAATATGGCCGCCGAGGGCTCTGATTGGCTGACACATTTTCGACAACTCCTCCGCAAACGCTGCACAGAATTTCATGAAACTTTACAGGAAGGAATTACTCAAGGTTCTCTACCAACTTGTGTTTTTTGTGCCGATCGTTCAACAAATATGGCCGCCGAGGGCTCTGATTGGCTGACACATTTTCGACATCTCCTCTGCAACCGCTGCACAGAATTTCATGAAACTTTACAGGAAGGAAGTATTCAAGGTCCTCCAACAAGTTTGCGTTTTTCGTGCCGATCGGTCAACAAATAAGGCAGCCGAGGGCTCTGATTGGCTGACACATGTTCAACATCTTCTCTGCAAAAAACCACTGCACAGAATTTCATGAAACTTTACAGGAAGAAAGTACTCAAGGTCCTTGTAAAATGCTGATATTTCGTGTATAATAAAGACACGTCTGCTTGGTTCTGATACTACATTTATTCTGTTCTAAAATACATTCTCACGGTCAGACATTCCCATACAAATATATCAAGTAAAGTATAAACAGATGCTAGAGAAAGGGCGAGTTAAAAGATAAACAGAGTCAAGAGAGTAGGGAGCGCTATGGCTCTTATCTGATGGACATTCATCACTTTGAAGTATTTTATGAATTACAGATTCTATGAACATTACATCCCTCCTTTTCTTTAAACTTGAATTATCACTATATTTAAAAAGTAATGTTTTATCAATTTTGAATAAAGATATATTTAGAGTTCATATAGTTATTTCGCTTAGACATAACAAACGTATATTGATAAAGCAAAGATAAAGATTAGAAAGCAATTAATACATATGCCCATTACTCATTCACACACTAAATTTTCGCACGTGCAAGCCAGAGGGTTATTATGCCTCTCGCACGACTTGCATTACGATGATATACCGGTCACTACATAATCATCGAGATATTTCGGTGGTGTAATTTGTTTACGCAAATTATAACGGCTAACAGGTGGTTCGTCTGGGGGATCAGACGGTTCCGTTATCTCGGTCATCTCGGGTTTCGGTACCTCTTTAAACGCACTTGAATTTCTGGTAATTGTTTTATCTTCATTTCCTGCTGTTATCATAGATCCCTTGTTTTCTATGATTTCTAGCGGCTTTTCGTTATACGGCGGTGACAGTTTGTTTTCTCTCTTTTGTTTTACAATTACGGTATCTCCTTTTTGTAGTTTCGACGGTTTTGCTTGGTTTTTCTTATCAGCATGTGCTTTCATCTTTTCTTTTTGCTTTCGATCTCTCTGTCTGATTTTTGTGTCATCCTTTTTGAAATTTACTTCCGGAATACGTATTGTTATATTTCTTCCAAATAGAGCTGTGGCTGGTGGTATTCCCGTAGTAGAGTGTGGGGTTGCTCTGTAATTTCGCAAAAATTGATAAATTTCTTGTTTCCAGTTTTTCCCTTCGATATTCGCTGTTTTGATTAGTTTTCCTATTGTTCGCATAAATCTCTCCACTTCTCCATTTGCCCTTGGCCATAGAGGTGTGATTTTTCTGTGTTTGAATCCCATGTATTTCGAGAAATCCCGAAATTGCTGACTTTGAAATGGAGGTCCGTTGTCTGTTTTTACGACCTGAGGTATTCCATGTGTAGCAAATATTTTATCAAGTCGGGTCATCGTTGTTCTTGCTGATGTCGAGTGTACGATTTCAACTTCCGGATATCGTGAATAATCATCTATAACAACGAGTAAATAGTCTCCTGATGGGAACGGTCCGCAGAAATCGACGCTTACTTCATTCCACGGTGAATCTGGTAGTGGTGACATTTTCAGCGGTTCGATTTTGTTTTCCGGAGTTGTTGCTAAGCATGGCACACAACTTCTGCATAAATTTTCTACGGCACTATCTATTCCGGGAAACCAAACTTTTTCTCGGAGAAGTTGTTTCGTTTTGACTATCCCCTGGTGTCCTTCATGTGCGATTTCGACGATTTTTCTTTGTAAAGAAAATGGTATTACGAGTCGTGATCCACGTAATAAGAACTCTTTCCCGTCGTGATTTGCTATGCTGAGTTCATTGCGAACTTTATGAAATGAATGTTTTTGTTTGTTCTCTGTTTTATTGTGCCACTTTCCTGAGCGTAGATTTCTGATAGCTCTCTGTATGTTTGCATCATTTGTCGAGGCTTCGGCGATATCTGATAGGCTGATTGTTTTCGGAACGGCGTATTCCGCTACAAAGTTTATGAATCTTTCGGCAATTTTCTCTTCGCTTGATTGATTCAATGCTTGATTTGGATGTCTCGACATGTAATCCGCTGGATTGTCGACTCCTCGCTTGTATTTGACTGTGAAAGTATAGGCTTGTAAACGTAAACGCCATCTCTCAATTCTCGCAGGGGGTCTAGATTTTGGATTGTTAAAGATTGTCTCAAGCGGCTTATGGTCCGTTACTAAGGAAAACGTAGATCCATATATGTATAAGTGAAAATGTTCACAGCTCCATATAATGGCTAGAGCTTCTCTCTCTGTTTGTGAGTAACGTTGCTCTACGTCAGTTAATGATCTGCTTGCATAAGCGATTATTTTTCCTTCTTGCGTAAGAATCGCTCCGAGTCCAACGGGACTTGCGTCAACTACGACTTCGGTATGTTTCTTTGGATCGTAATATGACATCACTTTGTCACTGGTTAAAGAGTCTTTTAGTTTATCAAATGCATTCTGTTGATTTGTACCCCATGTCCAGTTGACGTTTTTCTGAGTTAGTTTTCTGAGAGGTTCGGTTATTGTTGAGTAGTTTTCTATAAACCTCGATACATAATTAGTCATTCCAAGAAAACTTCTTACCTCGCTAGTGTTTGTTGGCTGTCTCGCTGATTTAATTGCTTTGATTTTTCCTGGATCCGCCGATACTCCGTCCGAAGAGAATATGTATCCAAAGAATGACAATTTTTGCTTTTTGAACTCGCATTTTGATTTGTTGAGAGTTATGCTTTGTTCACGTAGCCTGTCTAAAACGGCTTTCAGACGTTCATCATGTTCTTCTTCCGTTTCTCCGTATACTATTATATCATCGGACATGTTTTTGACTCCTGATATCCCTTGTAGGGCTTCGCTTACAGTAGATTGGAATATTTCTGCTGCCGACGATATTCCAAAATTGAGACGTTTATATCGCCTTAGACCGACATGCGTTGTGAACGTTGTGATGTATCTTGACGATTCGTCGAGCTCGAGTTGATGGTATCCGGAATTCATATCCAGTTTTGAAAAGAATTTTGATCCATTTAAATCGTGAATTATCTCATCAACTGTAGGTGTAATGTGTCTGGTACGCAGTATCGCTTTATTCGGTAGACGCATGTCATCGGGCTTTTTCGGCTTTTGTGCCACGACGATCGGTGATACCCATGGTGTTGGTCCTTCGACTTTCTCAATTATGTCGTTTTCTTCCAGCTTCTTTAGTTCCGTTTCGACTTTCTTCCTTAAATGGAAAGGTATTCTTCGGTGAGGTTGAACTGTTGGTTTGACACTTTCATCAACATGTATTTTGACTTTAACTCCTTTTATTTTGCCAATTCCTTGAAATCTGTCGGCGTACTCTTCGCAGATTTTATCTAGATTCGATGATAGTTGGCGAATTACTGGTATAATTCCCAATTCAACGGCGCTTTCGTAACCTAATAGTGTACCGTGATTTCCTTTGGCAACATAAAATTTCCCTGTGGATATTTTGGATTCGGATTCGATTGTTGCTGTAAAGAATCCTAAAGTTTTGAGATTATTTGAGGATCCGTATGCAAATATTTTTGTTTTCGACTGATTCAACGTAGGCTTCGGTTTTATTTTGGAAAATGCGGCTTCGTCCATAATGTTAACACTTGATCCTGTGTCGATCAGCATGTGAAAATTCCGATTGTTCACCTTGATTTTTGACTTTGGTTGTTTCGCACCTCCTTTTACGCTGAAAGTGTATTCGTCTTCGCTTTCGTCTGTTTGCGAATTCTCGATCTTTTTGCATGTTTGTTTCCTCGGCTTTGACTGGCATACTGCAGCAAAATGATCTTCTTTCTGGCAGTTTGAGCACGTCTTCCCTTTCGCCGGGCATTCATATTTGTGAGGATATCTTCCTCCGCAGAAATAACATTTTGTTTTGGGGTTCTCATCTCTGCGTTTCGGCTGTGGTCTGCTCTTTTGTTTCACCACGTGTTTCTTTTCCTTTGTTTTGATTTTATTCACGTTTCCCGATGCCATTTTTTTCTCTATCCCTGAAGCTTGTTTTTCTGCTAGCTCGAATGTCCGTGCTGTCTCAAGCAGTTTTGCCAGTGTCATATCCTCGCTTAGAGCTTTCCTTCTCAATTTATTTGATGTGCAACTTTGTATGATTTGCGATTTTATTTCGCTCTCGTTGTCGTTGAATTCACATTTATTTGCCAACTGTCTCAGTCTTGTATGGTACTGGTCTACTGTTTCATCTGAGTTTTGTTGTGACTGCCGAAATACGTATCTCTCGTATTCTTTGTTTACTTTTGGCTCGAAGTATTGCTTTAGACATTCCTTTGCTTGATCATAATTTTCATCGTTACCGGTATCCGTTAAAGTGTCAAATATATCATACACTTCTTCACCGGCGTAATGAAGGAGCAACGCACGTCTCCTTTTGTTGTCAGAAATTTTCATCCCGACGAACAGATTTTCCAGGCGTTGTACCCATTTTCTCCATCGTGTGCCCACTGCGCCTTCTGCATGGACTTTGAACTGTGGAAATACGGGTAGTGATTCGGCCATTATAAAAGGAATGTTCGATTTTCTGTTTGTTAAATTTGAATCCTCGTCGCCATTGTAAAATGCTGATATTTCGTGTATAATAAAGACACGTCTGCTTGGTTCTGATACTACATTTATTCTGTTCTAAAATACATTCTCACGGTCAGACATTCCCATACAAATATATCAAGTAAAGTATAAACAGATGCTAGAGAAAGGGCGAGTTAAAAGATAAACAGAGTCAAGAGAGTAGGGAGCGCTATGGCTCTTATCTGATGGACATTCATCACTTTGAAGTATTTTATGAATTACAGATTCTATGAACATTACAGTCCTCTAATAAGATTGTGTATTTTGTGCTGATCGGTCGACAAATATGGCTGCTGAGGACTCTGATTGGCTGACACATTTTATAAATCTCCTCTGCAACAATTTCACAGAATTTCACAAAACCTTGCACCAAGCAAGTACTCAAGGTCCTCTGCCAAGTTTGTGTTTTTCTTGTCGATAGGTCATAGTGAGCTATTGTCATAGCGCGCCGTCCGTCGTCCGTCCGTCGTCGTCGTCCGTCCGGCGTAAACTTTTAACATTTTCGACATCTCCCCTGCAACCGCAGCACAGAATTTCACGAAACTTCACAGGAAGCAAGTACTCAATGCCCTCTACCAAGTTTGTCTTTTTGGAGCCGATCTGAAATCCAAGATGGCCGCCACAGGCTCTGATTGGCTGACACATTTTCGACTTCCCTCTGAAACCGCTT
The DNA here is from genome assembly GCA_033119305.1 of Pinctada imbricata. Lineage (NCBI taxonomy): Eukaryota > Metazoa > Mollusca > Bivalvia > Pterioida > Pteriidae > Pinctada > Pinctada imbricata. The sequence continues at coordinate 43,238,889 of VSWD01000011.1, forward strand.
CACAGCATAACTCGAAACTTCACAGGAAGCAAGAACTCATTGCCCTCTACCAAGTTTGTGTTTTTCGAGCCGATCGGAAATCCAAGATGGCCGCCACAGGCTCTGATTGGCTGACACATTTTGGACTTCTCCTCTGAAACCGCTGCACAGAATATCTCGAAACTTCACAGGAAGCAAGAACTCAATGCCCTCTACCAAGTTTGTGTTTTTCGAGCCGATCGGAAATCCAAGATGGCCGCCACAGGCTTTGATTGGCTGACACATTTTCGACTTCTCCCCTGAAACCGCTTCACAGAATTTCTTGAAACTTCACAGGAAGCAAGTACTTATTGCCCTCTTAGTCTACCAAGTTTGTATTTTTCGAGCCGATCGGAAACCCAAGATATCCTCCATAGGCTCTAATTGGATGACACATTTTCGACTTATCCTCTTAAACTACTGCACAGAATGTCACCGAACTTTACAGGAAGTAAGTACACATTGTCCTTCCCAAAGCTTCACTAAAAGTGATTTTCTTCAGTTCTTATACTGACTTTGATTGAAAACATACATACAGTCTCCTCAGGTGAGCGATGTGGCCCCCTTGGGCCTCTTGATTACTGTGCTTTTAAAAATACCCCACTTATAAAAAAATCAAAATAGTGTTTCGGTAAATTTCTCTCCCCCCTCCCTTTTTTTTTATTTGCAGTAAAATAAAACACTTCACAATTGATCTCTTCAAAAAGAAATTTTTTTTCATTAATTTGACCTCTATGCGCAAAGGCTTACATTGTATTGTAAGTGAACTTTTTTTTTTTACTGTGCTTTTAAAAATACCCCACTTCTAAAAAAATCTAAATAGTATTTCGGTAAATTTCTTATTATTACATCATTGGAAATCCTGACGCTTTTTAAAATATCAACGAAGTTAGAAATACTTTGAATCATAGTCTGGTGTTGATCTGGCAATAAAAAGCAATAACATTTTTAGCGGAAAAATTAAGTACAATCACTGCATGATTGCATCGTTTACTAATATAGTTGTCGTAATTCCAAAAAATTGCAAATACGAAAGTTACTGGTATGTATAGATACGAAACAATTAAAGGCCGGGACATCTACATTGTAAATTTACTACTTTGCTCAGACTATCTTAAAATACTTTTAAAACTTGTTAAAAAACAAATTTTGTTATAAAATTTAATCTATTTACCCACGAAGGTCAAGTAAAACAGTTTTTTAAGTAAAACAAAACCGAAAATAGAAAGGAGCAATTTCCATTTTACAAATTTAGCCTATTTCTATCAAATAGAGGAAGTAGGTTCCATTATGATTCAATTTTGAGGGAATCATATAGGTTTCAGAACAGCCCCCCCCCCCGCCCCCAATTTTCCCGATATTTCATTTTTTCAAAGTCATTGGATGGACCCTGCTTGACCTCCTCTGGACATTTTCTTCTATCTTTGTGAGGTAATGGAGGGGACCTGTGGAATTAGTGTAAGGCACGGTCCATTTGATATTCGGGGGGGGGGAGGGGCTTGGGTTTTTTGTCGGAGCAATTTTTTTTTTCGACCAGGACCGGGGCAAAATTATTTTTTTCTTGCAAAGTTGGAGCAAGGAAATTTTTTTGAACAACGTGATGCGCATACTAAGAATGTTTGTGTTTTATCAATAGAAATTATATATATTTTACTCAAATCTCTAAATAATAATATATTAGTTTATTTTTATGCAAGTATTCAATTCACTTTTAAACAGAGAGATAAAAGATTTTTACAATACAATTCTCAATATTTTATATAAGGTACATGTATATAACATCTATAAGAGGGTCTTAGGGGAAGGTCTCCTAGACAAAATTTTAAATGCAGAATTTTAAATTGGTGAATAACTGAAGTTAGACCTTGCAAGCTTACAAGAACATAAAGTTGGACTCTATGGGATACATGCAACATGTATTAATAGCAATACATAAATATTGATAATACCATAGATAATATATTTAAGCTTTTAAGGAAGCCCTTTTTCATTCACATACATGTATAACTTTTGATATTTTCAAATATATGAACTTTGCCATTAGTGAATGATGTTTTGATAGAAAACTATGGCGATCGAAGCGAGCTTAAAATGTTTGATACAATTTGAAACTGCGGCGAGCGAAGCGAGCCGGAAAATTTTAAAGAATTTTAGGAAAATTTTATCATGGTAATTCTTCAGATTCAGATTATTTGTAAGAGCAAGATTATTTTTTTCTGTCACAACATAAGTAATTTTTTTTCATCAAAATTGAGAGCAAAATTTTTTTTTTTCGAAAAAAAAAAAACCAAGCCCCCCCCCCCCCCCCCCGAATATCAAATGGACCGTGCCTTACACGCCCCAAGATCCCCTGGACTTTCTACATCGAGAATACCGGTATTTGACTGCTCTCTTTCCGAAACGTCCATCAAACAAGGCAACATCGTTCACAACGTCCATCAAACAAGGCAACATCGTTCACAACGTCCATCAAACAAGACAACATCGTTCACAACGTCCATCAAACAAGGCAACATCGTTCACACGTCCATCAAACAATGCAACATCGTTCCACAATGTCCATCAAACAAGGCAACATCGTTCACACGTCCATCAAACAAGGCAACATCGTTCCACAACGTCCATCAAACAAGGCAAGATCTCATCGACAAATTGTCAATAAATACGGAATTCATTGAAGATGGCGCCACCGATAAGAAAAAACATTTATTTTTGTATGGCTCGCCGGGATATTTCAGCTTTTTTTAATATAGCTTCATGTATTCCTTAGCAGAATATGTTTAATATCTAAAAAGTTTCTTTTTCAATTAAGGTATCCGTTGCAAATTAGAGTCATTTTACATAGCGTTTTAATCATCTCCATTGTAAAGTATGGAAAATTTTATGCCTGGTGGTACTATAAACTATATATTTTCTGAAAGGTAATGATGCCCTGAGTTCAGATATAAGACTCCCGGGTCTTAAAAATCAAAGCGGAAAAACGTACAACATTGTCATTTTGCATAGGTTATATAGAGAAAATAGACAATTTAAATGCTTCACCAATTATTCTCCTTTATTTTTCTGACCCCAAAATTATTATTTTTGGAGCAGTGGGCATTATAACCTTTCAGAAAATATACAGTTTACAGTACCTTAAAATGCCCTATTGTACATCGGATACCTTAATACAGCGCGGGCATTTTGTAGCGCCACCTCCATGTTGCTTAACTCTAAATTTGAGTTTTCTGGACGTATTTGGAATCAAATCACTAAAGTGCTGAAAAGAATATGAAAATGAAATACAAGTCTATATATCGGTACTTCAAGGCTTAACGATTGTTGTCAGATGTCTGTATTTTTATACCTTTAGATCTAACGGCAAATAGCGTAATCTTGAGAAAAAGAAGGGAGTTTTGTGGCGACAAATTTACATGAAAAGCACCCGTCAGGTGAGTCAAGTTCAGAAATTGTGTTATCTATACTAAAGGCATCGTTTATACTCGGTGTCATTTAAAAATAAAAGAATCATTTTTTGAATGTTTTTATCCAATAATAAGTTGTTTGAGGTCGCCTCCACAATTCTGTTCTTTATCTTGTTTCGACAAATGTGTCTCCATAAGTGCTTTTCTGATTAAATCCCTTGCAATAAAATATTCAAAACTAAAAAAAATTATCTTTGACAATTTATTGGGGTATGGACCTCACGTAAATTGTCGCAAAATCGGAAAATCAAAGCTTTTTTGCTCCAATAGACTATAAAAACTGAACAGTCAATCCTAAATGGCCCTTTCACACCAGTCCTTCACTTTATTTGGCCAACGCCCGAGTAATGACCATCAACACGCTGGCAAACGTCGAGGTCATGATGAAGCAACGCGCGCGTAGCGACCTGGCGGCCGTTTTACGAAGGCTCAACTTTGGTCGTAAGTCGTAAGTTTGGTCGTAAGTCACATTTTACGACTTACGAGCGTTTTACAAAAAGTTACGACTTACGACTTACGGCCAAAATCGGCCGAAAACTTACGACCGCCGGGGGGCGACCCTAAGTCGTAAGTCGCAAGTCTGCAATGGAAAATAAGGAAGGGAATCCAATGTCCCCGTCTTTGTGCTATTGCGATGTGACGTTTGAATGAGATTCTTTCAAATTAATGTTATTGTTTTTTATGTATGTCGTCTTCAAAATCTTATCTGACCGCTGATGTTATTATTTTTATTTACGACTTCTTGTTTAAAGTGTTGTTGTTTTTTTTTTTAGACAGGCTCGCGCGCTATAATTTGGTGCCTATGACAACTTTATAAAATTCTAGTACATGTATCCTCGTGTCTCTATTTTGCTCATCGTTGGTTAAAGATACAGTGTCTCTAAAACTAAATTTTAATGAAAACGTAAAATTTGTTCCTGAGGGTCTAGATACTGGAGAAAGGGAGCTATAAAAAGCTTTATTTGAAAATATGCAGTAACGACCATAATATTCATGATATTGCCGAATTTGTAAAATCAAATCCCCATATACTTCTATTGTGAAAACGCAATACATTGTAGGTGGCGCTAGTGGAATGGCTTAGAGTTGCGCACCCCAAATTAAAAATTACGTTTTTAGACGGGTATAACTGCGAATGTATGCGTTAGATTCACCTGAAAATTGAAAGTTATACAAATGAGAATGTAAACTTTCATATGAAAAGAAAGACTTTGCATTATGAAATTCTGTAAAAATTTTGTTTTTTTTTTTTTTTGTTCAGGGACACCGTACCTTTAAATATGAGATATCTTTTTAATTTATATTTTTTTGTTGAAAATATTTGAAAAAAAGTGTACTGTCCTACAAAACGGTCATAAACTTGTCCGTACATTTCGTTTTTAGCTTAAGCGTGCCGTTTTCTGTTGTTGTTGTTGTTTTGTTGTTTTTTTTTGTATTATGACGAGTAAATTTTATGGCACTGGCTTATATCTGGGGGAATAGTATTGGTGACAGAATACTTGTATCATGATTGTAATCATTTCTCCTTCATACATTCAGAACAGAAGATTTTATGGCTATATATGGACGATTTTTAAAACGGCCCATTCATGTTATTACAAACAAAAACAATCTGTACGAAAGAAGTTAAAATATAATACATTTCTTTGTCGTATTGTCGTATTTTTGTTAGAAAGAGACAATTACCCCCCCCCCCCCCCCCGAATGAAGTTTCGTTTGACGGGCTCCGCCTAAAAACCACCACATTCAGGATTTTTCTTTTAGAAACTTAAAAATAATCAACAATCGTTGTGCTTTTAGCTAATGTTGTTCCTTCTCTTCGCTAAATATAAAACTGCGACGCAATACTAGTTTGCATGAGGTATTATTTAGTATTTTTGAGCGATTCACTTGTTGGTCATAATCGACGTGCAATACCAGTCAATCCTTAGTGCAAACGTTGCCCAAACCCCTTCCAAGTCAATCCTTAGTACACACGTTGCCCCAATCCCTCCCAAGTCAACCCTTAGTGCACACGTTGCCCCAACCCTGCCAAATCAATCCTTAGTGCACACGTTGCCCCAACCCTTCTCCGTGATTTGGGCTGAAAAATATCTAGATGGCGAGTGGACATCCTAAAATTGTAGACCCCTCTGACCAAAAATGCTGGACCCGCGCATGAATTCTTAATCAGAGTCAGTATAGTGGCGAGGGAGGGAGTCGCTTCATGACGATGCTCAAATTTAATTGTATAAGGATGAGGACTAAAGCTATATATGTGTTTCTTGGTGGATGTACGTTGAAAAATAAAGTGAAATTCGTTACATGTACATGTATGAAAGACGCAATGCCACTGTATAAAATGTTTGAATACCAATTTTCTTACGAAATTCGTTAGTTAACTACTCAGATATTCGTTTCAGCTCTAAAAAGATTACATGATTACTCTTGTTTTACGGGTGTAAATCAACTGGAAATTTACATTAAATGTATCTTTTTATATAGTTTATTAAACGAAACGGAAGGAAATCTATGCGTTTTATTTCCCGCAGACTTTGTGGACAATCACGTCCTTCATTAACGGGAGAGTTACTTTACGACTTACCACCCAACCTGCGACTTGCGACTTACGACTTACGCTTGCGACCTCTTTTGTAAAACGGTCCTACGAAAAGTCGTAAGGTACGAAAGTTACGACTTAGGACTTGCGACTTACGACATCTTTGTAAAACGATCGCCTGGCCTTGTAGGGCACGGGGAGCCTTCTCCCAACGACCATGGCGTGTTTCTAATGCATAAAACTTGTTTACAGTTTACCTGTTGACGTTCTATAACGCGTGCCAAACGACCTCGCAACGTTCGTCTAACGACTTGCCAGCGACCTGCCATCGACCTGTCAGCGACCATTCTAATGATTTTCAAAAAATGTTTCGTGAATTCTATGATAAAAATACATTTAAAATGAACAAATCGTTAAGGTCGTTGTCAAGACGCTGTGCATATGCCAAGGACGTTAGGCTGTCGTTGGGCACACGTTGAGTACGTTAGACCATCGATAGAAGGTCGCTGTGTATGCGTTAGACATGCGCTCCGCTATCGTTGCACGGTCGTCGGAATTTATCGACGACCTCTCAACTTATGAGTAACGACTGTACAACGCACGGGAACGCATGCCTAGCGTGTGCCGGACGACCTCCCAACGACCTCCTAACGACTCCATAACTTACGACTGGACGTTGGGCAGTCCTTAGCGGTTTTGTGCATGCACCAAACGACAACATTGCACGCCAACATCTTCAAGCGACCACACAACGACTTTCAGCGACCATACAACGACCAGCCAGCAACCTCAACGTTCTTTGGCGTGTTGGGAAATTTACTTGGTCGATACTCATGCGTTGGCCAAAAAAATGAAGGTGTGACAGGGTCATAAAGTAACCACCCGACCAAACCAAAATGAAACCAATATCAAATTTCAGAATATAGGAATAAGAAGAAGATCTCCAACATGACAACGTTACAGTAATAACAACGGAACACACGCACATAAGACAAAAGAGAGAGAGAGGGGGGGGGGGGCAAACAAAAACACGAATGTAATATAAACTTTTCGGTCATTTAATTTAAACTTCTATTAATGGTATTATGAGGCAAAATAAATAAATAAATAAAAAATATCTCTGTTTCTGCTCACCCTACCTACCCTATTTCGAACTGCAGATCCTAAGCCTTTTTCAAGAAGTTTTTAATAGTTTTTTCCATACCATGACTGCTTTTTGTAGTGACTTTACCATTGAAAATGGTTCTTTTCCTTGTTCGGACCGCCAATTCATTTTTCCTAAAGTGATTATTACGCCACCTAAAAGAATCTGATTCAGCAACATTGTCAGTTAGTCGATTTGACAGCCTTATATAACATGTGGCCGACCTAGAAATGTCCTTTCCTATGAACTTTTTTTGATGATTCTTATCATTAGGATAGTACTGAACGATTCTAGCTTGGTTGCCACTCTGGCAACCTTGGGCAACTCTTTTTATCGCCGGAAATTCAAAATGGCCGCCAAATGCCTCCCACCAATAGATGAAATTAAATTCTTTCCTAAATTTTAAGTGTGGCACATCAAATCAGGTGTTTTGAGGGTCAACAAACCCATTTCCGGTGTCATTTTTACAATTTTAGTTCATTCAGGACTACAAATTCAAGATGGCCGCCAAATATCAATCTCATTATGGTACAATGTGAATATTGCAATAAAACGTTTGTGTAACACATCTTATTTGTAGTTGCATTGGTCCTAGAATGCATTTATTTTGCTGTTTTGGTTTTTTTCAGCTGACAAATGTTTCTGGGACAACTCTGCTTATCGGGGGAAATTCAAAATGGCCGCCAAATGCCCTCCTCCAATAGGTGAAATTTAATTCTTTCTTTAAATATTAAGTGTGGCACATCAAATCAGAGGTTTAGAAGGTCAACAAACTCATTTCCAATGTGTTCTTGACATTTTGGGCTTATTCTAGGCTAGAAATTCAAGATGGCCGCCAAATGTCAACCTCATTATAGTACAATGTGTAGATTTCAATAAAAAAAAGTCATGTTACACAACTTATTTGTAGCTACAATGATCCTTGAATACATTTATTTTGCTGTTTTGGTTGTTTCCAGTTCACACATATTTGTAGGACAACTTTTTTCATCGGGGGAAATTCAAAATAGCCGCCAAATAGTCCACTATCACTTAGTAAAATGTTAAAAGAAATAGCACAAGCTCTTATTTCATAAGACTTACTATGTAATGAAAAATGAATAAGAGTGACATATAAGATTGGATGGTTTCTGCTTTAATAGACTAGGATTCGTCAAAATGTAATGCAAAGATAAACATGTCATTTGTTTGATTAGAATGGTACTCGAAAGACAAAAATAAAGTTTCCCTATTGATCATGTTGATATAAGACCAGTTTGTTTGACACAGGGGATTCTAGAGTAAGCAAGTAAACTCGAGGTAACTTGACTATCTTGGCTCTTTGACCATCATGGCAATTTCTTTGCTTGCATGGCTTGTATAGCTTTTTTTCCAATCGGCAAGAATTATGCAAAAGAAAGTGTTTGATGTTTTTTTACACCATTCCCTCGGTGTAATTTATGTTGAGTTGAGCTATCTACTATATTTATGTATAACATTAATGATGACATGTACCATTTTGCAATGAAATTCTGAACCTTGCATCTCTATCCTAGCTATTTATACTTAAAATGGAACTTTGTAAGAATAGAATGTCTTCCAATTTGGCAAAACAGCGTTAATTATATATGCTTCTTTGAATCATTTTGGCTGGAAGTACCACGAATGAGCATTCGTTGTCCGACTCATGCATGTCTGGTGCATAGAATGTATTCTTCTATTTAAAGAAGGCTGCCCAATAGTTACAGGGTTAGCACTCTCCTTTTTCTTTATAAGGACGGTTAAGTTTGTAAATGAACAGGCCTTTCAAAATTTCATCTGCTATCATTACATCTTAGAATAATTTTAATTTCTTGTCGGGGATTTCGTCAGTTTTTCTCTACAGTGATTCAAAATTAAATCTGAGGAATCTTCAACTGTGGTAAGATGAAATGGTTTTTATGTTTTGGCATGTAAAACTCAAGTGGGTGAAATCTATCTTGAAAGCAATTGTCTTGGATATCAGTGTTCCGTACAGTTTGAAAGTTGTTTCTATATCATATATCTTAAACAGGTTTTCATACTAAATGTTTTCTTACAACAAAGAGTATTTGGTTGGATAGTAAGACGTAGTCAGTGTGACAAGCTTGAATGAATCTTAGAACAGAACAGGAGCATAAGTCAAAAGAACAGTGTCAGTGTAAACGATCGATGTCAAGAATACAGGTCATGCAGAAATCCTGGAAGAACTTTGCTCCTTTGAATTCCCTTTGCAGACTTTCAAATAGGACAATCAATTAAGTATTTGACATGATATTTTGACAATCTATAGCCCTATGATGTAGATTCTTGCTTCAGGTCGACTTTTATCCCCCTTTCTTAAAATATACAATATTTGCAATCTATTTTTATCTTTATGATAAAAAAATTCTTCTCTTTTACGGTTTGAGAATGTGCAATCTATGTAAAAAGTGCATGTGTAAGCTCATATCGACAAAAGGAAATTACACGTGGATTATACCACCCTTGGGATAACAAATAATAATTCATTAGCATAATTTTAGAACAGATAAATTTACAGCATGGACCAGACATGCACGTTTCGGGTTATGAACACTCGACATTTAATGAGATGTACCACAGTTATTCGTAACGAAATGGGAATACTGAAGTGATGAGTCATTTTATGTTTAGCCTTTAATGAACTAATAAGCAAAATGACACCAGATATGGATTTCTTGGCCCTTAAAAGCCCTGATTAGATGTGCTATACTTAATATATCAAGTAATTATTACATTTTACACAGTAGTAGAAGACTATTTGGTGGCCATTTTGAATTTCCCATGATAAGCAGAGTTGTCCCAGAAGCATGTGTTAACTAAAAACAACCAAAACAGCAAAATAAATGCGTTCTTGGACCATTGCACATACAAATAAGATGTGTTACACGAACGTTTTATTGAAATATTCACATTGTACCATAATGAGGTTGAAATTTGGCGGCCATCTTGAATTTGTAGTCCTGAATGAACTCAAATTGTAAAAATGACATCGGAAATTGGTTTGTTGATCCTCAAAACCCCTGATTTGATGTGCCACACTTGCTACTTAAAGAAAGAATTTCATTTCATCTATTGGTGGGAGGCATTTGGCGGCCATTTTGGATTTTCGGCGATAAAAAGAGTTGCCCAAGGTTGCCAGAGTGGCAACCAAGCTAGAATCGTTCAGTACTACCCCATAGATAAGAATCATCAAAAAAAGTTCATAGGAAAGGACATTTCTAGGTTCCGAAATTTTCAAATCGACTAAGTTTCCATACAATCCTTTCGTCGAAACAAAAGCAAAATGAGGAAAAAAACTACCTTTTCTGAACAAACTATTTATTTTCGGTCTTATTTGTTTAGGAAATTATCAATTTTCTATGGAGCTGAATTGACCAGTGCGGCATGCTGGCATCAGATCCTTACCCTTCCTGAGCATCTGGTCTTACTCTCTTTTTTTTCTTTTTTTTTGGTGGGGGGGGGGGTTATAAATCAGACAGTTTCTTTTTATTCTCATTTTTCCTTTTCCTTGATTTCATATTTATTTTTCCCTATTTTTGTTTGATTTATCAAGCCTATAGCTAATCTCGTTGAATTATAAATCCAGTTTCCGAGGTAAGTCTAACGGACAATAATAATAAAATCTTTCCATTTCAGGTGAAATGTCATGCCCAACGGACCTTTCATAAATATTAACCCAAAATCAAATGAGACAACACATTCTGTAATTGAGAATGGAACACTGTTTTGGAATGGAAGTCAAACGGAAGGTTATCGTCATCAAAATCATGAAAATGAAGGCTACCAAGAACTCACAATAGGAATTCCTTTAGCGTATGTGGCAGCCTTTGTTATCATATTACTAATATTTTGGTTGCAAAGAAGATATGGCCGGAATTCGAGGTAACTGAAATGACACCAGTGTGGTATTTACATGGAGCAAATGTATCAAGGTAATCCAACTTTTATACAATGCATCAGTTAAGGTAGAGCATCCCTCAGGTCAGAATTGCCGGTAAATTTTATGCCTGGATACCCTATTTTATCTCTTCAGAATATTGTTCAGATTATCAAACTAATATCATGGTTTTGAGAAAAGAAACTTTTATAGTTACGTTTTATCACCTCTGGAAAGGGATTTTTTCTTATTTTGTTCCATAGGGTCCAATGTTAAAGTTCAAACAGCTTCAGTTCGCTGTATAATCTTGAAACCACAAATTATATTTTGTTTTTATTTTGGGTTTAACATAAGCTTTGAATATATGAACTCTGTAAAAATGATCGTAAGTAGAATACGTAAATGAATTATCAACCTAGTTTTTTTTCCCAGATAAGAATAAACATGCAACGAGAAAAGGTGACAAATTTGTCGGAGGGGTTATCTACTAATTTCTGTGCGCCAGCCCCATATTTTCTATTTACAATGTGCATGTAGATAATTCAGGTACTCGTCACTTGAGCAGAATAGTTGTCAATTTAGTACATAAACAATATAACAATGAAAATGAATAAAATATGAGCAACGAAAAGCATCATTATCACCGAAGTCAAAACGGAAACTCTGTAGTACCGGGTATCATACAGTGAACTCTTCGGTGTATGAGATAAAATAAATTTGAGTCCTGTGACTGTTCTCAACTAAAATGTTCAAGTACGTAATTTAAAGCACTCAAACATTTCCTGTGACAGAATTACCAATCAAAAATGCGTCAGGGTCATAATCGACTTTAATACAGTGGATGATCCTGGTGTTACCATTATGACACTATGTATGGTACTTGACCAATCTACGGTCTTGTACCAGCGTATTCTTAAGAATTGCACTCTAACTGACTGCGACGACGGGACTCCATGACGGACCCTGTCCAAACTTCGTTAGAGAAGTCTGTTCAATCTGAATGTCGGTCAGACTCCTGGGGTGATTGTACGTATGCACTCGCTATATGCGACAGAGCATAGACTGTTTTCGACTTAAGGTGTCACCGATTGGTCTCTTTGTTTTAAGTGTAGTCTTTTGTGTTTGTTTTCAATGTCGTGTTTTGTCTTCCTTGTCCCTCTTGCGCCTCTTTTAGTGTTTGTCTACTCTGTGTTTTCGCATTGGGGTGTTGCGATGCTGCATATTATCCATGGATATTATTCCTGAGAATCGTCAACGGTGAATAGATATTTCATGAATGTTTAATATCCACTACTGTCCTTCCGTACCAGAAACCAAACATGAAAAGCTAGACAACGTGTGAATTTCGTACCAGAAAACTAACATGAAAAGCTAGACAACGTGTGAATTTCGTACCAGAAACCAAACATGAAAACCTAGACAACGTGTGAATTGCGTACCAGAAAACTAACATGAAAAGCTAGACAACGTGTGAATTGCGTACCAGAAAACTAACATGAAAAGCTAGACAACGTGTGAATTGCGTACCAGAAAACTAACATGAAAAGCTAGACAACGTGTGAATTTCGTACCAGAAAACTAACATGAAAAGCTAGACAACGTGTGAATGCGTACCAGAAAACAAACATGAAAAGCTAGACAACGTGCGAATTTCGTACCAGAAAACAAATATGAAAAGCTAGACAACGTGTGAAACAAACATGAAAAGCTAGACAACGTGCGAATTTCGTACCAGAAAACAAACATGAAAAGCTAGACAACGTGTTAAACAAACATGAAAAGCTAGACAACGTGTGAAGACAGACGATCAACTTCCTGTAGCATCATATCCCACCCATCCTGCTACGTTTTTCGGTACATTTTAGACATAATAATTTCCACTTTCTTTGGCTATATTATTACGACGTTTAACATTGTTTAGATTGAGGATCACTGACGATGGTTAAGTACCCGAAACGTGCATGTCTGGTCCATGCTGCAAATTAATGATGCTATTGAATTTGAAGACGTTTAGCATTACAAAAGGCCAAGAGGGCGAACAAAAATAGTGCCGTTATGTTTTATACTGTTCCTTTTTTTTCTTATATCTAAATTATCTGTAGAAAAATAAAAATGCCCCGCATGGAAATCGACATCATTAAGAAAAAAGCTTAGAATTTTTTTTAAATTGTTTTGCCCATCGAACAGTGTCGAGATAAATTCTGTAACAATATAGCGCCAGGTATCAAGTAAAGAACAAAAAATCAAGATTTATGGCATATTTTATTTAAAGTTGTAGAACCTGTAGAAAAATTGGATAAAATTTAACTTGTAGAAAACAATCTGTATTTTTCTAGCATTGCCGAAGTTATTAACTTTCCGTTAATTAAAAAAAATAGCACCAAAACCCTTCAAAATATCAAAATATAAAGATGATTTATTGTAAATATTTCTTGCTCACAATATTTACAACGAAAATGGAAAACCTCTAACTTACTCATGCGCATTACCATGATTACAAATTTCAAATAATAACGACATACATGTATATTATTCAACTTAATATAGGGTAATACGGGTACATTTTCACAGATTATGTAGTAGGTAGTTAAGGTGATATCACACGTTTCGTGTTATACAACACTTATTTTCAGAAAAAAGCATAATTCTGATTTCCTAATTTAATTCAAATGTAAGGGTCAATATTATAAGGTCACCATCCAAAATTTTGAGATTTTGAAATTGATCAGACTTTTTAGCCATCCATTCATTGTAATGGAAATGCTCATTTTTTGGCTATATTATTTTTTCAGCCCAAGATTTTCAAATGAAAATTCACATATGATTCCCTCAACATATTGTGCAAATTCTTATAGAAAGAAATCATTCAATGACCACGTCATATGTTGCAAAATCTGACTGAATGTGTAAATTATCATGTAAAAAATTCAAAGTACAATTCGAGTTATCTTTCTTTACTATGTGACCAAAGACTAATAGAATCTATCATGACGTTGAGACTGAGATAGGGGAATCTCATCCGAGTGTAAAAGATTTGCAATCCACGACGAGGCTTGCCGAGTCGTGGATGTAGCAAATCTTTTGCACGAGGATGAGATTCCCCTGTCTCAGTCGTAACATCGTGATTGATTATTTTTCTCACTCACCTCATTTTATCATAACTTTAATGTTTTTTTTTAAAACTAGAATCGATACCAAAACCTACACAAATCTAACGATAGCGTGACGTTACTTTCTATGACGTCATAATAGGAGTCACGTGGAGTGTGAGACAAGGAAATCTCAAACTGCTACGTCTACGGTTTTTCTTTTTGTCTCACGACGTAAGTGAGTGAGAAAAAAGCATCCGAATTTATATAATCATCTTTTTGAAATATCACAGCAGTGTTCCTTCTCTTACAAAGATGTCAATATGTAAATGAATAGAGCCGAATACAGATTTTGTGTGATAACACGACAGTGAACATGTGTAATGATATTACCATATGTACCATATGGGTAACTATATTATAAGTTTCTCTACAATCAAACACTTTACTGACACCTGACTTATTTCTGAATAGATACGACATATGTATGTAGGTAAAAAAGTCTTAACAAAATTTTCAAATACATTTGTAAGTTCAATTTCAGCAAAAATTTGACTATTGTTGGTCACTCTAGGCTTACCTTTACTTTGCAAAGAAAAAAGTATTCGCATTTACATACGAATAACAATCTATTTATTTCCCCTGCACTCAGGCTCGAACCGCGGTCTTCCCACATGGTGGGCAAGGGCTCTACCTCTGAGCTATTGGATCGTTTTGCCGACCGGGCGATTATAACAAAGCCAGCTAGAACATCAAGACATTTTAAGTTACGAAAATCGGAAATCTTCAGCGTGGAGATTTCTTAAAAATTCTCGTCTAAGGGAGGCTACTGAAACGCGTGTGATATCTCGTTAACAAACTTTCAAACCTTTCCAGATTTACGTGAGATAAAGCTCATGATCACCTTTTACGACATGAGTTTATTT
This sequence comes from Pinctada imbricata, assembly GCA_033119305.1. Taxonomy (NCBI): domain Eukaryota; kingdom Metazoa; phylum Mollusca; class Bivalvia; order Pterioida; family Pteriidae; genus Pinctada; species Pinctada imbricata. Next base: position 43,253,967 of record VSWD01000011.1, read on the forward strand.
ATAAATATTGTGTCAGTAAACATTGTCAATTCCCATGAATAAAATATGCTATGTTTATATATCTGGGACAAGTGAACGTTTTGTATGTTTCTTTACCCAATAAAACCAAAATGATAAAATTAGATAATACATGTATACTCAACTTTCTAGAAGATACAGGGTATACATCTTTAATTGCAAGAGGCAAAGGTAAATGGTAAAGCTCCAAGGACCCCGACATCATCATAGAAAATTGCGTTTGTTTGTTGAACAGTCTGGCTTCGAAAGGGTTTAATCTAATATCTTTGCAGAAAATTATGTAATGAATAATCTTAAGAATTATCATCCTTATCTACATTTTGTCATCCATCACAAAATGTTGATAACTTAATTGTAATGAGATTGACATGTACATCTTTGATATACAAATCTATTATTAATTATCATTTACTCTTGATCATGTTCATGATAAATGTTTCTCCTAGAGCACATAAGTAAAAGTGAGTGAAAGTGAGAGTGAAAGGGGCATAAAAAATTCAAATCAGTATTTAACATATACTATGCTAGCTGAATCTGAATGAAAAAAAAAGTTTAAGAATAATGAATTATCTCAATTTATGTACGTATCTACATTGGAAACGTTATAATTAAGGCACCGTCCTTATTTGTATTTATTTCATTTACCAGAAACATGATACACGAAACAATGAGGTTGGAAAAAAAGCGCACACGCACTTATTCGAATTCCTCTCTCATTCTAATACTAAGTAACTACAATTTTTAGTCCCCTACCGGCAACGCCGAAGGGGACTCTTAGTTTCCTCTCGGTCTGTCTGTCTGTCCGTCTGTCTGTCTGTCCGTCTGTCCCATTTTCAGTTTCCGGATTTTTTTTTTCGCTGTTGTTGCATATATTGAACTCATTTTTTGGTATGTGGATATATCTTAATGGGATACAGATCAAGTTTGAGCTTGCTTTCGATAGACCTAATTTTACAAGAGTTATGGCCCTTGGACTTAGCAAATTTTATGAAAGTTTCAGTTTTCCGGACTTTTTTCCGCTGTTGTTGCATATATTGAACTCATTTTTGGTATGTTGATATATCTCCATGGGATACAGATCAAGGTTGGGTTTGCTTTCGATTGACCTAATTTTACAAGAGTTATGGCCCTTGGACTTAGCAAATTTTATGAAAATTTTCAGTTTTCCGGACTTTTTTCCGCTGTTGTTGCATATATTGAAAATATTTTTGGTATGTGGATAAATCTCAATGGGATACAGATCAAGTTTGAGTTTGCTCCCGATTGACCTAATTTTACAAGAGTTATGGCCCTTGGACTTAGCAAATTTTATGAAAATTTCAGTTTTCCGGACTTTTTTCCGCTGTTGTTGCATATATTGAACTCATTTTTGGTATGTGGATATATCTCAATGGGATACAGATCAAGTTTGAGATTGCTTTAGATTCAACTATTTTTACAGGAGTTATGGCCCTTGGACTTAGCAATTTTATGAAAATTTCAGTTTTATGGACTTTTCTTTGGTTCTATTGCAAATAATGCACTGATTTTTGGTTAAATGAATACATCTCAGTGTGAATCAGACCAAGTTTGAGTTTGATTTCCATTGACCTATTTTTACAAGAGTTATAGCCCTTGGACTTAGCAAATTTCATGATATTTTCAGTTTTCCGGACTTTTTCATGCCTGTTATTGCAAATAATGAGCTGATTTTTTGTATGTGAATACATTATAGTGTGATGCAGATTTGAGTTTAACTTGGACTTAGCAAATTTCGTGAATTCATTTTCCAAGACTTTTCCTGGCTGTTGTTGCAGAAGATGAACTGATGAACATAGATGCAAGTCATAAATTTCTGCCGCCGGTAGGGGACTTATATCGCACAGCGATCATTGCATTTTTTAAAATAGCTTTTGCACTTTTATGAAGGACGCATGGCACGGCATGTCTCAGATTTTGATAAAATTTATACATAAGGTTGGGTCTGACCCCAAAGTAAAACATTTTAAAATTATTTCTTAAAATCACATCCGGTTGCCTTGGAAACAGACTTTGAAAATTGATATCACACGAATTATAGAAAAATCTAATGTTCTGCTTACATGTTTACTAACCGCGGGGACAAATAAACAAGCCAGGAGCGTACATTGTAGCCAGGCGTACAACGTCCACATCCTTTTCGCAAAAAAAAAAATAATTTATTAATAGATAAAATAAATAAATAATGAGTGCCTCCGCCGACAGCGGCCAAAAAGAAGGGGGACTTACGAAATGGTACAGTTCAGAAATAGCTCAAAGACACTCCGATTTGAATGCATTTTTCAAAACGTTCTCAAATTTCATTCGAACTCAATTCAACGATCGTTAACAAAGAGCGAGCGGTCGATTTGAAAGAACTTCCAATATCTGTATGTGGACGTACATTTTTCATGTTAGATACGGAATATGAAAGGGAAGTATGAAAGCCCTATCACTTCCCATTCAAAAGTTATGTCCAATGTAAAAGTTTTTCGGACAAACAGACAGGCAGACAAACAGACGAACAGGCCAAAAACTATATCTCCCCGAATCTTTGATTACGGGGGCATAAAAAAGAAAAGAAAATTAAACAAACAAACAAACATAATAAATGTACGATTCAAATATTTAGCGTTCTCTTTGACATTTCTGATTGTCCATTCCATTTGTACATAAACCCCATATAGATATCACCAAGGCAAATATGGCGACAATAAAACTGTATGATAAGATCAAATAAGGGTGCGACTAATCTTTCCTTCGATCAATTGTTGACATTTTTCAAATACGTTTCGGTAATGACATGAAAACGTAGGACATACATTTTGGAAATTTGAGCATGTCTAAATTTATCTTTGTGTCGCTAACCTGAGTCTACACAATATGTTTCATTTCATACATATAGGATCTCAAATGAATTTTCATTTCATACGATGTATTATGAAACGAGTTGTGTGTTTTATATCCCCGAGCCTTGGCGAGGGGATATAAAACGCACAACGAGTTTCATAATACATCGTATGAAATGAAAATTCATTTGAGATTCTTTTTATCACATGATATTGCCTAAAAATGTGTATTTCCAACGTGAAATCAACGTTTCCGAGAACTAGAGAGGCGAACCACGCCGTGATCTTGAGGTCGTCTGCTACGCCATGAGAAGTAGTGCCCCCATCGTATAGATATTCTGTGCGTAAGAGAAAAGTATTTCAATTTTGAATAGTATTTTAATGCAAGATAGTATTTTAATGCAAGAATTAATTCAACAACAACAATTTTAATCACTGATACTGAATCTTGGTCTGAATTTAACAGTTGAACGATATTTGAAAGGTCACATTTGTCAAGGTTCATGTGATTCGGTTCCAAACTTGACCAATCGCATTCAAGCAGAGCGATATGTAACGTGTTATCATATCATATATTTATGAAATGGCTTTATGAAACTGCATAACGGGTGTATCATGTGATAAGATGTATTATGAAACTCGTTGTGCGTTTTATATCCCCTCGCCAAGGCTCGGGGATATAAAACGCACAACTCGTTTCATAATACATCGTATGAAATGAAAATTCATTTGAGATCCTATATTTATCCCACCTCTGGCAAATTTCTTGCAATCTGATTGGTCGAGAAGAACCGAATATTTTGTTGTATTATTTTACTGATATTATTTTGATATCCTGCTTCCATTAAGGTGGCTCAATAATCCAAGAATTCTTTGTCAGAGGAGAAAAAGATATTCTGTTTATTTCACATTGATATCTGATGATTTATATTTGTAATTAAGATTACATATCATCGACCATTTGACTGACCAGTGGTCCTCTGAATATACATATATAAACCAACCCCGAGATATGTCGCAAAACAATGAATTTTGATAGATAAAAACGTGTTATATTGATAATGATTCCAGATTGAAACCATTCTTGTGATCATTTTCACCATATTATCATCAAATATGTATATTTCTTTGTAGATAATGCTTTCAAAGAGTGCAATAGCTAAAACTGTTCCAGAAAAGTGCATTTTAGGTACCCCCACCCCATAATGAGAATCTAAAAAAAAAGTACTCAGTACCCTTATTTGACATCAAAGTGATAAGAAGTCTTTGTCAGAAGTTATTTTCTTTTACATATTTCTCAACGACAAGCTCTGTCCTTCGAAAAGAAATATAAAAAAGTAAATGTTATCGTTCATTCTGATTTAAAATATTTGGTTGTCATAGTAACGATTTTGTAACAATTTGCAACAAGTCAATTAGAATGCCCTGTTCCCTTAGTTGACATTATAACGATGAAAATATTTGTTAAAACTTATAATTGACATATTTTTCAAGATCAGACAAAAGTACAAGACATTCCGTTTTACCTCGTTTCCATATTGTAAAAATCTACTTGGTTTATGCCGGACGGACGACAGACGACGGACGGACGGCGCGCTATGACAATAGCTCAGGTGAGCTAAAAATCAGATACTCTGAGTCGAGATAATTCTTTCCCAACATTCAGTGAAAGTTTCAAATTCTGATACAAGGAAGAATACTTACACAATTAACATTTATCATCGAAATTAAATATAAAAATAGACAAGTTTACAAATGATTTGTCGAAAAAATAAACAAGAAAGGGAAAGTAACATGTGTACTTCTAAATATCCTTGGCAAAGCGTTATTCGACCTTGTCTTTTATAAACTCACCTTTCATGTTTTGTTAGTGTCAGTTAAATGAGATTTGTCAAATAAAGTTCATGTTCAAGTCAAAGCTTAAAAAATGTTTTGTTCAAAATTTCATATCTGATTCCATCAATCTATTTAGAGATACGAAAATATATATAAGAGAAATAGAACTAAAGTAAACGGAAGCGTTTTTAAACATTTTGACGTTCAAGGTCAATAAGTGGATGTCAATCTCCTCCCTCGTTCTCGATAATGCATGCATTTATCTGTGAAATGGATATATCTTTGAACAAAGCTGGGTTTAAACTAAAATTCATTCGCTTAAGTTTTTCAAATAGGGAAACTTTATTCGATAACATCTTGTTGCAAAGTACGAAAGTTGACAAAATTGAAGAAAATTTTTTTAAACCAAAGATTATTAGAGAAACCAAAGTTGAAATATCTTATCTATGATATCGCTAAAATCTCCAAGAAATATCTTTTTTTATCATGAACTTAAGTTTTCCTTCTTGAATTCGTTCATAGGCAACAGGCGGTTGAATTTCCGTCGATGACGTTCTAAAAACGATACGTTTACGGCGTTAGCCACGGTGTCTTACTTACGGGATATTTTTGTATATATAAATTAAAAGAACATTTATTACACTCAGATTGTAGATGATAATTTTCTGTTTCCATCGATACCAAACATGTCGAAATCCGTCAAGAAACAAGCGAATTACGGAGGAGTTTGAAGGCCAAAAACTAAAAAAGGCCATATATAAAAGTACTGCACTCGATATCTGATGACGTCAAACGATTATTGAGCCTCCTTAAGACGCTTTACGATATTGACGTCACCGAAATGCTTTAAAATATGTTGACGTTACAAACACAAGCCAAAAGCCTTCGGTGGGATAAATTCGTTATACAGTGCTTTACAGGGAGACTACAAAAGTATATTGGGTCGGTGAAAAAAGTTGTATTGGGCTCGGCTTCGCCTCTTTTTTCATCGACCCAATATTATTTTAATATCCTGCTTCAACTAAGATGCTTTACAATTTTGACGTCACCAAGATGCTTTTAAATATGTTGACGTTACATACACAAGCCAAAAGCCATCAGTGGGATAAATTCGTTATACATTGTTTACAGGGGGGATACAAAAATATATCATACGGCAAAATAGCGCTCAATTTATTCATATATGCAAATATATTCATATGGCGATTGTTGATGTTTGAAACGCGCCAAATCTCAAACAAGAATGACCCGACATGCCAGGAAAAACAATGCATTTTAAATACATCAGATCAAATAATGCAAAGAGCAGAATGCGTTCATGGCAAAATACAACTGTTTCTAATCTATTTAAGTTTATTTATTGCCAAAAAATTTACCCACTCTACGTATGAAGACAAGATTATCTTTATCCTGTCAATAAAGTGAATCCATCAATATGACAGGCCTATTTCTCAAAATATCGATTTTTCAACCCAAAAGTGACAGAACTTAATTTCATTTTATGATTCTCATGGTGACAAAATCCGGAATTTGATATCGCGATCTCTCCGAAACCATGTGGACAAATACACAGCTCCTAAGATTTCCTACTGATAAACAAAGTTAAAGTGCGGCTAGTGACAAGTTTTGGACTTTTTTAACATTGGGGGTATGGGCAGTATCGCCTCGAATTTTCACCTCAAAAGTGACAGAAGTAAAAATTCGTTAATTTATCAAAGATGTGGATTTATAAATTCAGATTGTTATAGAGTTTCTTCCTATATGTGGACAAATTTGATTGGTGTCTTGAAATCGTGAGTATTCTCAATTTATTATTTGCTCCCCATAGACTCCTATAGTAAGAATATGAAGCCTACGGAATCCAATATGGCCGCTATGCAAATTAGGAAATTGAGCGCTATTTTGCCATATGTTGGGTCGATGAAAAAAAGTTGTATTGGGCTCGGCTTCGCCCCGCCCAATACAACTTTTTTCATCGACCCAATATATTTCTGTATCCCCCCCCCCCCCTGAAAACACAGTATAACTAATAGTTTCAGTTCAGTTATCTGATATATCACAAAAAGTAAATGAAACAAATTCACGAGTTGACATTGTGTGATTATTTTTTATAGCCCTCACCCGGAACGTCATGTGGTTTTTGGTAATCTGGCCAAATTTGCAGGGGGTTTTGTCACAAAAAGAAAAAATGTCAAATTCTTTCTTTTTTCGTAAATAATTTATTAATCTTCCGATATAAGCATGAATATTAAAGACATTTTCTCGCTCGGATGAAAATTAATCATATACATATAGTTATCTGAATTGTTAGGACGCTATTTGGGACTTTTTCTGCAGAATGACCCGGCGAGCGATAGCGAGCCAGCATTTTTTTTTCTCCGAGAATTCATTTGGAATAAAATTCACTATTCGTGTCTTTTTCGGTTTCTTAGTGCCCTTGTTTATTGATCTAGGTATAATATGTATATGTGTTGTATGTAGGAAAGCGCAGCATCATTTGAAAATAACTTAAATGTATGTAATCAATTCTGACGATCGGGCGCGTGCAGATCGCCAGAGATAATTTTTGAAATGCTGACGTCAAAATATCAAAATGAAAGATTTCTAATACAAATTCATGATATATTTTTCAAATATTATGACAACAAAAGGGGAATTGGGACTTAATCTTATGGAAAATGTATATGAATTATAAAAAAAAATAGCTAATCTTCGAAAATTCCATGGGGGTCCGAACCCCCCACCCCACCCCCCTCTGGATCCGCGCTTGAAATCTATTTACGGACAAATCTATGAAACAAATATATTACGGAATCTTTGAGTGTAGGCTATTTTTAGAAACGTACGTTATTTTTTATAACACCCACCCCCTTTCGATAATTTAAAGTTAGTATCACATTGATGACGTCACGTGGGAACGGCTGGTGCCCGCGCATGTTAGTCGACCGCAGTCTAGGTAGAAGTTGGAGTCTGTTCCGTCATCAAGATATTTCGAACAGCTGCAGGTGGAACAGGAAGGGTAGTCATGGGGATTATGGTTTATTTAGGTCAGTACACATTAAGTGAGGAATATATAATGAGGTTAAATAACAGATTACGCCTATGTCGACCAGGATGTAAAGTGCAATAGAGGAATGTGTGGATGAGTGTAGGCTATTTTTAGGAACGTACGTTATTTTTAACTACTAGTTAATAGTTGTTAATTATAGCATAGGGATTTCCAAGATCCTTTAGAATTAATTTTTAAACTACATGATTTTTTCATAGGTACATGTAAACGTGAAATTAGGTTACGTTTCTAATGAAGCCCCCTTCTACTTTGTTGCCCTTCACTCAAAAATCAAGTGAAGTGTTGAGTGAAGGGCAACAAAGTAGAAGGGGGCTTCATTAGAAACGTAACCTAATTTTACGTTTACATGTACCTAAGGCACAGTCCATTTGATATTCTGGGGGGGGGGGCTTGGGTTTTTTTCGAAAAAAATAATTTTGCTCTCAATTTTGATGAAAAAAATAAATTTGCTTATGGTGTGACAGAAAAAAATAATCTTGCTCTTACAAATAATCTGAATTTGAAGAATTACCATGAAATTTCGCTAAAATTCTTGAAAATTTTCCGGCTCGCTTCGCTCGCCACAGTTTTCAAAATGGTATCAAAAATTTTTGGCTCGCTTCGCTCGCCATAGTTCTCTATAAAAACATTATTCACTAATAGCATTTTAAGTTCAAATATTTGAAGATATCAAAAATTATACATGTATGTGAATGAAAAAGGGCTTCCTTAAAAGCTTCAATATATTATCAATATTTATGCATTGCTGTTAATACATGTTGCATGTATCCCATAGATGCGCATCACTTTAAAAAAAAAATTCCTTGCTCCAACTTTGCCAGAAAAAAATAATTTTGCTCCTGTCCGGGGCGAAAAAAATAATTTTGCTCCGACAAAAAACCCAAGCCCCCCCCTGAATATCAAATGGACCATGCCTAAGGATTTTTTGAGGGATGAAGGGAACGCGCCAAATTTTTATTCCAATTGTTTGCTTTTTTCTGGCTACTGTCTCTATGTCAGAATTATAAAGGGGTAGGGCCATGAAGCTCCTAAATCGGCTCTGTTTTGTGATTTGATTCTATGTAAAGTTCTGTTGAGATTTCGTAAATGATACATTTATCAGTAGCTTTCAGCTCTTTTGAAAACCCCCAAATCGACAATTTTCCGTGAAATTGCTACAAAACCTTCTGTGTACATATTTCTCCAAAATTAGCATTGGCCACATGCATCGAGAAACATGAAAAAATTAGAAATATATCATTTCGTCATAAAAGTTTTATGTATCTCATATTGCATGTGGCCACATCGGTATTCTCCATTAAAGACAAATTTTCGAGCATTTTTGACCGTATTTTTGTCAATAACGTCTAAATGACGTCACATGATGACGTCACAATACTTCCTACGAATCGGTTCGAAAGGTGATGATATTGTTTGTTTCATTAAAAGCGGGAAACCTTAATCATATTTTATGTAATATATCAAGTATTCCTCATTAAGTTTACTTTTAAGGAAAATTGCAGGGCTGGTTTAGGGGCCTCGTGGCCCTACCCCTTTTTAATTTTTTTTTCAACCTAGCTGACAAGGAAATAAAAAATGAAACCCAGATACAGATGCTTTATTTAGCATGCTTACCTGTGAATCTTTCTATTTTTAGTCCGCTACCGCTGAAGGGGACTCTTAGTTTTATAGCTCTACGGTGGTCTCTGACCTGTCAAGCTTATGTCATCACCCTTCATCCTGTGTCCGTCCGTAAACAATTCATGTGCTCGCAACTCCTCTGAACCCCTAATTAGGAGATAGAAAGTTAATTCTTTTTGCATTCTACTTGGTATGTGGTCTAGTTGTGCACCTGACATTTTGTTTGAGCCCCTGACGCCCAGGGTCCTAGAAAATGGGTGTGGTCTTTAAAATCTATGTGATCTTGTGCTCGCAACTCCTCTGCCACAGTGTAAATGATGGAGACCTAATTCCTTTTGAAATATAATGGTTCTATAGTCTCATTGTGCACCTGATATTTTGTTTGGGCTCCTGACCCCGAGGGACTTTGGGAAAGTGGGTGTGGTCATTTTCTCATATATAACTCTATGTAATCTTGTGCTAAAGCAACTTGCAACTCCTCTGACAATACCTGTATAAATGATGGAGAGATAATTCTTGTGCAATATGATAGGTCTGTGGTCTAGTTGTGCACCTGATATTTTGTTTGGGCTCCTGACCTCCAGGGACTTAGAAAATGGGTGTGGTCATATTCTCCCATGTGATTCTATGTAATCTTGTGCTCGCAACTCCTCAGACAATATAGATGATGGAGAATAAAGTCTTTGCAATATGATATGTCTGGTATAGTTGTGGACCTGATATTTTGTTTCGGCTCCTGGCCCCCAGGAACTTAGAAAATGGGTGTGGTCATTTTCTCCAGTATAAGTCATGTCATCTTGTACTCACAACTTTTCTGAAGCTATAAATGATGGAGAGTTAAATCTTTTTGCAATATGATGGATCTGTACATGCTGTAGTCTTGTTGTAGACCTGATATTTTGTTTGATCCCCGACCCCCAGGGACTTAGAAAAAGGGTGTGGTCATTTTATCCTATTTAACTTAAAATTTGAATTTTAACTCTATGTAAATCTTGTGCTCGCAAGTAATAGATAATGGATACTTAATCCTTTTTGCAATATCATGGGTTTGTACTATAGTTGTTAACCTGATATTTTAATTGTTTGAGTCCCTTGCAACCAGGGATTTAGAAAACGGATGTGGTCATATTATACATGTATATCCTACATGAATTCACAAGTGTCAATGAGTGAATTAAAAAAAACAAAAACAACCAGAAGAGGCTAACACAGTCTCGTCAGAGACTTCTGGTTATCATGCTTTTTTAGCTCACCTGCGCGAAACCCTAGTGGAAGCTGGAACTCAAAAGTTTGTGTTTTTCTTGCCAATGACGGTCAACAAATATGGCTTCTGAGAGCTCTGATATTGGCTGAAGCATTTTCAACCGCTGTACAGAATTTCACGAAATCTTACAGGAAGAAATTAAGGTCCTCCACCAAATTGTCCACACCGTTCTTTTGTCTGCAACTCAGGTGAGCTATGTGTGGCCCTCTTGGGCCTATTATTCATGGGTTCACATAGTTTTTTCTGTCTGCCAGACTGTTTTATATTTATTTATTTATTCCAACAAATGTGTAATTAACTGAAGACATGTAAGAACATTAAGAAGTATTGTTTGCAGACCTCATTAAACTCCCATATCTAATAGTGTAGTCAAAAACTTCAAACATTTTCACAACTTTCACATTGAGATAATTCACTATATGCCCTTACCAAAATTAACTAACATAAATCTAACATGAGATCTCGTGTGAGATCTCACATGAGAATCTCACCTAATCCTCACGTGAGGTTTTTAACATGCAAATTAGGTGTCTCTCATGTTAGATTCTAACATGACCACATGTGGACGTCTCTAACATAACCTCCTAACGTGAGAAATACAGTGCCAGCATATTGTTTTCCCTTAATCAAGTCCTCATAAAACCTCATGTGATGTTTTGTGAGAAATTCCCACCTTCACAAAAATTCTAACAAAACCTCACGTGAGAAATTCTTAAAAATACATCAAAATACACTTGACAGTGCATGGACAACAACAATAGAATTTTTCAAATTTCAAAACTTTATATACAAAAATTTCATGACATTTATATACAAAAAAAATCATACTTTCAATGCTTTATGTTAGGATAGAAAGTTTCAAACATTGTTGACATCTTTCAGTGTTTTTGTTGTTATAAATTTTCAAGAAATATGATGATGCCATGGCCATAGTTAGTTTTTCATTCTTTCATTTGGATTTCTTTACATATTTACACTATAATTTACACATTTACCATGTTTACACTATTTTTTTTACATATTTACAGTATTCTTTACATATTTACACCATGCACTATACACTAATACTCCTTCTCTTCTATTTGGGTGATTTTACACAATTCCACTATTCTATGCACTATACACAACACAAATATGACACTCTCCTTTTCTTCCTTTGAAGTAATTAAAAATCTCCAGTTTTGAAAGAGTAATTGCTTGTATGTTGATCTGATCACATCCCTGTGAGTTCTGTAAGAATTAATTCACTTTGTTACATTTTTGGCATGGTCTTTGTAATTTTCTGGTAGTTTAGAGCTGCTTTTGTTTATACAATATATACATGTACATGCTGTATGTTGCTCTCCAAAAGCCGACTGCTGAGCCTGAAGGTTGTTTGTTAGTGGAAGATAAGTTCTATCACATATAACCTCACTGCGAGACGTGGTGTGTCAGCAGTACTGGAGTCTTGTAAGCAGGACTTGTAGAAGATATCTCTTGGTTTCAGGTGCCATCTGAAAGGGTCTGAAAAAAAGTATAAATGTGTAATAATAATAAGGTGGTCACATCTTTTTGATTCTCTACGAATAGACTTTTAATTCAAAAGTTTCAATTATATTAATTAAAAGAATATTTTATAGAATGTCATGCATTTTCTAATATACATAATTCTTTTAAAAAATTCACTTTTCTTTTTAAAACAACTGACCTTACATGGGTTTATAATACATATGTAGCGTTTAGGAGTCAGGTGGGTCCCTCTGCTTCTGATTTATATATAGTATGGCATCAATAAAGGTATATAGTGGTTCACGTCATCCACAGGACACTACTCCAGTTCATCTGTAAAGTTTTCATTTCAAATAATCAATTCATGTTTAATAGCTAGGAGGAATTTTTGCATAAGGGGAGATTCAGCCTACATTTTTGAAAGAAATTATACATATACATGAAAAACTTGAAATAAGGGGGAATAATAAGAATTTATGATAAATTTAGTGAGGGTCCTGCTCCCCCCCCCCTTCTACATCTATGCTTGAAGCTTGCCCCCCCCCCCCGACCCTGTACGCTTTAAGAGGATTCAGATATTGGATTTATGATATAATTTATTCAATCCGTATCAAATAGCTTGGTCCTTTTCAATTATGTTTATATTAATTATTAACTCGCATCCTTCACGAGCTGCAAAAGTATTGACTCATTCAATATGCCTTGGGAAAATTATGAATGCGCATGCCCATGGCGCCACTGATGAATTTTGAATACGCTATTATATAGACATAGACTCCTTGTTTTGTCCATCGGAGACAATATTTTTTTCAAAACAATCTTACAAAAGGATCGATGTAGATTAAAGTGATTTATTGAACACAATGTTTCTTACCTTCATTATTTATGTTAAAGCTGACAATTGTTTTGTCATTCCCATCACAAATTTGCTTCGATCCCTTCCAGCATCCTGTTGTTTCGTTTGGTTGTATAAAGTTCGGTAAAGAATATATGTACAGTATCGGAGATCCATTATGATATGATGTAGATTCACAAAGTATTTTTGTTAACTTTAAACACAGTGAAATATCCAAATCTGCACATTCGTGGAGCTGACCTGCTTACATAAACTAGTTCCAAGTAAATTTGCCGCGCAACAAGCGAGGTGCGGTCTCACGCTGGGAGCGGCATCAAATTTCACTAAGAATGCGCGATGTTACTGTACGAGGTCAGCAAACATGTGTTATATTTATAGTAGTTACACATTTCCGCTGCGCCAAATACGACTTTTTCAGCATGTTCAGGTAAATTAAGCTTCAATAGATTGTTTCCATTGCTTGTTTTCGTGTTTGGGGGTTGGTTTTTTTTTTTTGGAGGGGGGGGGGGTCTGGCGGTGGTGACTTTGAGGTGAAAAGTAATGTACGGTTTTATGAGGAGGAGTCAAGGAGTGAGAACCCTCCTGGATTTTTGTTAACATTATTTGATTTTTTTCCCAATTTTAATTTTTAGTTACATGTTCAAAGTCATAGCTAGGCGGATCCTTGGTAGTCAGGGTGCCGGCTAGCTTCCTAACTATTAAAAGCACACTCCATTTTGGCGACCATCGTACTTAAAAAAAAAGTTCTATAAAACGTTTAATTGTCTAAACTAATATTGATATCGGAACATGAGAAATTAGCTTACATCACTATAAGTTCCCGGTTTTCTGCCTCATTTTGATATTTTCCTTATTATTTTTTGTTATTATGATTACAATATCTATTTACACTATTCAGAAACGGGAATGCCCCCTCCCCTTTATGCGGCCGATTTTATTTAAAATTCAGTTTTTTTTGGGGTTTTTTTTTTTTTTTTTGGTTGGGGGCAGGGGGGCCCGCGGTTCAATACTGCCTTCCTGGACTCTTTGTTGATTAAAATCGATTCAAAAGAGTACACTCATGATATCATCTCGTATAATTGGAAGCACTAATAATGAAAGTTTTAACTTGGAAACTTGGAATTTTTTTTATTTTGTTCACTTTACATCTTATGCAGTTTCCAGGGGCATATCCAGGCATCGTTTTCGCACCAAAAAAAAAATAATAATAAAAATAAATAAATAAAAAAGTGAACACGTCTCCCTCAGCATGCAGTGCCAAGAGAAGGGAGTGATTATGGCATGGCTTTTGCAACAAAGTGACTGTTTAAAAGTAGTCTATAGACAGTATTAGACACTCCAAGAAGCATAAATTTGAATATATATTTTTTTTGAAAGATTTCTGAGGTATTCACATTCGAAGTTACACGCAATGATCGCTTCCAAAACGCCAGTGGTCGACTGGAAAGGATTCAGGACTGTCACGTCCAATATATGTGGATGTACATGTTTGGGGAAAAAAGATACAACATGGTCATATCGGATATTTTCCTCATCTTAGACACAGTTTGTCTTTTGCTGATGCACTTGATCCCTTCTCAATCTAGCTCAAATATTTCTGAGGCCACAGATGCGTCTAATTCTCATTTTTTCTAGAGGAATTCCCCTAATCCCCACAAACGAGAGGGGGGGGGGGGTCTTCAGTACACTCCGGTAACTCAACACTTGGGGTCTCGCAAATAATCCCCTTAATAAGTGTCTGCCCCCAGCCGGGCCAGCCCCCGGGCTGTCGAGGTTCTGGGTCAACCCCTTCTGTAGACATTACACATCGAAAGCTCTTTAGCTACCGCACCTGTTTTTCAATGTATATTCCTCTATGTTCTGTAAGGGTTTTGAGGCCATCCAATATTTGTATTAAATTGGTATCTTTTAAATTGCATATATCATGTATATGTCAGAGGTTATTGGAAGACAAAAAAAGTGTTGAAAGTGAGGATATATTCTGTAGAAAAACATAATCTGGATGCACAAAGCGAATGGAAATTACGAGTAATGTTTCTGGTGCCATCTGTATAATAATGGAAGTGTTCCAACTCTTTACCGTCTTGAAGAGAATTATTTACCTAATATATAGGCATGTTTTTACTCTGAAACTAAGATTTTGGACTTAGTCTTCTTAATTTGAAATTTCTCTATAGATGTCTAAGACCAATTTTCTAACATATTTCTCATGTGAGAAATTTGGACTTAGTGCATTTAACTAACGATCTTCAATACAAATGGCAAAGTTAAAAATCCTAATATCTTTCTCACGTGAGGAATTTTGACTTAGTCTTCTCTTCTATCGAATCGCATTAATAGTGGCAAAGTCCAAATTTCTAACAAATTTCTCACGTGAGAAATTTGGACTTCGTGCGCACAGTAACCTTAACATCGATTTCTAACATGATTTCTCACGTGAGAAATATTCCACACGTGAGGAAATTTGGATAAAAAGAAGTTCACATTTGATCTAACATAACCTCACGTGAGACAAACTAATTTGCATACACTTCTAACATGATTCTTACAACTTTCACACGTGAAAGTTATGAGGTTTTGTGAGAAAACTTTGTACGGGTGGACACCTGAGAGTTGATAAATTAATTACACATTTTAATATTACAATGTACTCTCTCATTTCATTACAGATGAGCCTTTGAGGAGGAATTAAAGCATGCCTAGGGTGATCCCTTGTACGTACAATGTTTGAACAAAACACTGTAGTACAAGATTCAATTTCCCATGATTACCCTCAAAATGCTCCAATAAGTGAAATTCATCCTGCAAACCATTCGTCTAATTTCCCACCTCAAAGTTCAGAACAAGCACCGTATTCGACTACAACAAACCAACCTCCACCAAATCAAAATACAAATCCTCCTCCTGCTTCCGGAACAGCAGACAAAGCTAAGGCAACCGTCAAAGAATTCGGAATCAACTTAGACAAACCGAAACATCCAGATTTCGCCGTTCTCTCTGTGCGGATAAAAACGTACGAAAACAAGTGGTCTGAAGACTTAAGACAAACCCCTAAAGAATTATCACTTGCCGGTTTCTTTTACGGAGGTAAGACATTTTGTGTAACTTTACACTTGTACGACTATACCAGCATACAGCATACAGTAATGATCTAATTCAGAAGGGATTTCCTTCATCAAATCCATTGAATATAGATATGCATGTGAAGAATTTGAGTTTAATGCTTTAATTTTCTTGAAATCCTTTCAAATATCTTGCATTTTGACAAAGGCATTATTTAACAATTGTTCAGATCCTGTAAAAAGTCCTATGAACTCCTTTATTAATGTCTTTTCTACTGCAACATACTGTAATAACTTTAAATACAGTGCATTATATGATCTCAGATTTTACTCTACACATGTTTATAAAAATTTTTTTTGATACATTTGAATGTTAACATATATCCTTATACAGGTGTAGGAGACACTGTTTTCTGCTTTTTCTGTGGTCAAGGACTCCATTCCTGGGAAGAACCGGACGACCCCTGGGAGGAACACGCCAAGTGGTCGCCCAAGTGTGTCTTTCTTAGGAACGTCAAAGGACCTGAATTCATTGAAGCAGTTCTAGCGAAAGAAACTGATCCAGAAAAGGTAGGATGATATCTCAAATAAAAATTGATATCTCAACATGAAATTATTATTACCTTATTTTCTGGTATTTGTGACTAAAGTTAAATATTAAAAGACTCATCACAGGGCTCTCGAATGGCCTGATTTTGGGCATTCCCAATGCAATATAGCATTTTTTTTTCTCCACTTTATTGATGAATTTTTCCCAACTTGAAACCTCATAGAAAATTCAAATCAACAAATTTAAAATGCTAGATTTCAAGTGAAAAGGCATCAAATTTAAATCTGTATATATTTTTCTTAGTTTTTCAGGAAATTTCTCTTTTTACCAATTTCAAATGCCCCGCCACAGTCCCAAAAATGGGAAAGGGAGCCCTGAATCTTGACCTTGACCTACACATTAACCCTACATGTGTACTTCAAATTTCAGTTAACCTTACTTAGCCAGGTTGGACTTATAAAGCTCTGATCCCAACCATAGACATGTACATGTAAATACATGAACTGTTCAGAATTCATGAGTTTGTTCTGAATTTGCTGTAGATCATATGAAAGGGTCAACTGTTGTATTTATTTGTAAATACCATGAGGAAGTAACATACACGAGGGGGTGGATAGGGTGAAAGGGAGGGGGAAGGAAGGGGAGCATGAGGAGGGAGGGAGGGGGAGGTAAGGGATGGTGAAAAAGAGGGGGAAGGAGAAGGGGGCGAGAGGTAAGGGATGGGAGGGGGGGAGAGAGGTACCCCCTGTCCACCCCAATACATTGAAGAGTATACACATATCTTATGTAGTTAATATTAGAAATATATTTGATCTCTTTTAGTACCTTGACTGGAAGAAAGCAGAAGAAGAAAAAGAGAGGAGAAAGAAATTACCAAGAATAGAAAGAGGTAATGATGGAGTGCTAGTCACAAAGGCATTGGCTGTTTCTTTAAGCCTTGCGCAACATTGAATCTGTTCTTAATGAAAAAAATTGGATAATCAGTACTTACTCAGGATGTGTTACAGTGATTGGGATAAGCATGCGCCCTGTGCCATAGTCACATTTAATAACATCAGGAATTTTTTAATTATAGCAACGAATCTTTAAGATGATCCTTTGAGACTGCATCCCCCTATTTCCCATGTTTAAGTAAAGAAAAGTCTGTTTAGACATTTGGAGCGGCGGGTGATGCAGATTTTTCTATGTTCTTGTTTGTGCGGGGTTTTTTTGGCACATTTCTCATGGCGCATTCATTTTCAACAATGGCACATTCATTTTGCAAATGACTCATTGATGTTCAAAGATATGGGGCCATTGTCACATTCACCTGATTGCCTATCCTGATCACTGGTGTTAAATCAGGAACGGAGCCACTCACCAGTGAGCAGGTGGCTAACTTTGATAGGTTAGCTCTGCCTGAACACTGAGCACTAATTTTGAGTCTTAAATTCTCCTTGCCGATAAATTAAAAGATGAAGAAGACTAAAAATTATTTGTTTAAATTTATTCTCTGATGATCTTACTTACAAAAAATAAAGATATTCTGATGAAAATTGTATGAAAAATATAGGATTAATACATTTGTCAACCAACTGACATCGCTGCTATAGCAGACGACATGACACTTAGGGAGAGTTAGTATAGAATTTTTTACTCTACATAGTGGCTTGCTGAGCAGTGCGTTCAGCTACGTAGGACTTTGTAGTGCTACGTAGCTGTTACGTTCCTGAACGCACCTCTGGTCAATTTTAGGTATTAAAATAACATAAACCTTGTTTATTTGAAGCGTAAATGTTTCTGCATGCATTTAAGGAAAAGATTGGGCTAAAAAAAGGGAGGAAAACCTTGCTAGAATGATGATTATAAGATGAAAACTTGTTTAACTTCCTCATGAATGGAGGTGATTTCATTTCATTTTCAATTTTCTAATAAAATTGCATGAGCTCTTCAAAGTTATTTATATATAAGATCAATAAAACTTTTATCATTCCAGACTGCAGACCAAAAGCACAGAACGGTATCTCTGTCGAAGCATTGAATTCATCTGCCTTTCTCAGTGTTGTAGAGGTATTTGGTAAATCAGTGGCGGACGAAGCTCTTAAAATATTTATTTATAGAGAAGGTAAAAAGATATTAATTCTAAATTCATTCCAATAAATAAGAAAATATCCATTTTGGTTTCTGCCTTGATATAGATTTAATTTTCACCTTTAACAAATGATCAGTAAAAGACATTTTTGCGATTAGGCTCCAGCTGGCATATTACTTTCTCTTATTTTTGCTGTGTTTTATCCACTTAGAACAATCAATAGTCCGTTTACTAGTTATATGTTGGGACTATTCTTTTAAAGTACAGGTCCATGTAAGCATCAGGCAGTTGAGAAACCTTAAAATTTTTGCAGAACTTTTTTCTCTTTAAATGTGTCCAGATGAATGTTCTGAAGGAATTTTCCTGATACTTGAATGGTGAAGAAAGTTATAGGGGTAGCAAATTTGGTTGAATTATACAGAGAAAATTTTCCTGCCATTTTTAGCTCACCTCGACGAAGTTGAGTGAGCTTATGCTATAATTAGCTCACCTCGACGAAGTTGAGTGAGCTTATGCTATAACCCCACGCGTCCGCGTCCGCGTCCGGTTAAGAAGTTTGGGGTAGCTCAGTATCTGACAAAGTACGAATGCTACAGTAACCAAACTGGCACAAGTGATTCATCTTTGGATGCTGAGGTGAACCCATGCATCGTATGCAGCATCTGACCTACATTTTCTGCTTGAGTGACTTGGTTAAGAAGTTTGGGGTAGCTCAGTATCTGACAAAGTACTGATGCTACAGTAACCAAACTAGCACAAGTGATTCATCTTTGGATGCTGAGGTGAACCCATGCATCGGATGCAGCATCTGACCTACATTTTCTGCTTGAGTGACTTGGTTAAGAAGTTTGGGGTAGCTCAGTATCTGACAAAGTACTGATGCTACAATAACCAAACTGGCACAAGTGATTCATCTTTGGATGCTGTGGTGAACCCATGCATCAGATTCAGCATCTGACCTACATTTTCCGCTTTAGTGATTTGGATAAGAAGTTTGGGGTAGCTCAGTATCTAACAAAGTACTAATGCTACAGTAACCAAACTTGCACAAGTGATTCATCTTTGGATGCCGAGATGGACCCATGCATCGGATGCAGCATCTGACCTACTTTTTCCACTTGAGTGATTTCGCTTTTAAAAGCCAATATTGAGCAAAGTATAAGTGCTACATGTACCAAACTTGCATATTGGATGTATCTTTGATCAAACTTTCATAAAATGACCTTGACCTACTTTTTCCGCTTGAGTGATTTTGCCTTTAAAAGCCAATATTGAGCAAAGTATAAGTGCTAGATGTTCCAAACTTGCATATTAGATGTATCTTTGATCAAACTTTCATAAAATGACCTCGACCTACTTTTTCCGCTTGAGTGATTTTGCCTTGAAAAGCCAATATTGAGCAAAGTATAAGTGATACATGTACCAAACTTGCATATTGGATGTATCTTTGATCAATCTTTCATAAAATGACCTTGACCTACTTTTTCTGCTTGAGTGATTTTGCTCTATAAAGCCAATATTGAGCAAAGTATAACTGCTACATGTACCAAACTTGCATATTGGATGTATCTTTGATCAAACTTTCATAAAATGACCTCGACCTACTTTTTCCGCTTGAGTGATTTTGCCTTGAAAAGCCAATATTGAGCAAAGTATAAGTGATACATGTACCAAACTTGCATATTGGATGTATCTTTGATCAATCTTTCATAAAATGACCTTGACCTACTTTTTCCGCTTGAGTGATTTTGCTCTATAAAGCCAATATTGAGCAAAGTATAAGTGATACATGTACCAAACTTGCATATTGGATGTATCTTTGATCAAACTTTCATAAAATGACCTCGACCTACTTTTTCCGCTTGAGTGATTTTGCCTTTAAAAGCCAATATTGAGCAAAGTATAAGTGATACATGTACCAAACTTGCATATTGGATGTATCTTTGATCAATCTTTCATAAAATGACCTTGACCTACTTTTTCTGCTTGAGTGATTTTGCTCTATAAAGCCAATATTGAGCAAAGTATAACTGCTACATGTACCAAACTTGCAAATTGGATGTATCTTTGATCAAACTTTCATAAAATGACCTTGACCTACTTTTTCTGCTTGAGTGGTTTTGCCTTTACAAGCCAATATACATGTACTAAAAAAATATGTTTGAATTGAATTTTGCTGTCACGAGGTGAGCTTTGTAATCTGTGATTACCTATGTTTTCCCTTCATAATTAAAGGTGAATATCTCGCTTCATCATCGCTACCTTGAGAAATGAATATCATATGTTTGATTTGTACCGCATACATGTATTTTTCTCAAAACAGAAATAAAACATTTTGCAAAAATTTTTGATGTATCACCCCTGCCTGATTCTTATGTGGACCTATACTTAACTTTTTTGATGTGCATAGACAGCAGGCATCACTTCATTTGGCAAAATTTTTCATTGTCACATCATATTTGATCGCACATCTTGATGCTTTCAAATGCGTTGTTTTGTTTTCTATTTTGACATCACAATGAATGCAGCAAATACTGGACTTGGTGCAGTATTCTGTACAAATTAATATGAGATGTTACGAATGTACATGTGTATAGGATCTCAAATGATTTTCTATTTCATACAGTATTTAGGAAACGAGTAGTGTGAATTTTACATCCCCAAGCCAAATTGGCAAGGGGATTAAAATTACACAACGAGTTTCATAAATACTGTATGGAATAGAAACATCATTTGAAATTCTTTTTATCACATGAAATATGATGTAATTGATCGAAATAACGTCAAAATGTTATAATTTGGACTTCATTTCTTGCAAATAATGCGCCAACATTGCCGTTTCTATTGTGACGTCACAAAGGATCTGGAGCGCTTCATCCCATGACCACGCTCCAAAAGTGATATGTAACATGTTATCATAACATTTATTCATGAAATGGCTTTATGTAACTGACTAAAGGGTGTATCATGTGATAAATATGAATATCATATTTAAAATACACATCATGTACTCATGTTGATGTTCTTCATTTCAGGCAATAAACAATTTACAACTGACGATTTGACCAATATTGTCTTCGATCTCGAAGATGGAAACATTCAAGCTCTAGTAGAACCTACCGACGTAGCGGACGGACGAGAAAACCGAGCCAAAACACCAGTTGATGAGGAACTATATCAGTTGATGGAAGAAAATTTAAGTTTGAAAAAGCAGACTACGTGTGTTACCTGCCACAGTGAGTTGGTTTCCGTCGTCTTTTTACCGTGCGGACATATTTGTTGTTGCGCAGACTGCTCACCAGCGATGAAAGACTGTCCGCTCTGCAACGCTTTCATAAAAGGAACAGTTCGTACATATCTTACATGAAAGTTTATAGGAATGGCTTAATTACAAATAAAAAGTTCTTTACGCATTCATTTAAAGTTTTCACAAATATTCATTTTATTAATCATTATAATAGTAATCATCATGTACATGTATATGTTATAACCTTACGAGGTACCAATCCTTCTGTATATGTACCTTTAAATTGTTTGAATAATTGCAGAAAACATAAAATCTTAGTCAGAAGAATTCTTTTTGATCATAATTCACAAGGATGGGCAGACTCTCGAAACTTCCCCCTTGTACTGTTTTATAGACACTTGAATTGTGATGTGATTCTCAATACCAATTCTATAGTCATCAAAACTGACCTTTTATTTGATATTCATGATGTGAACAGGTGACAGAGGCTTGATAGTAGCTGTCAAAATAGGATACTGAACATTTACATTCATTTATAATATAACTACTAAGTGAACATAGTATTCTTCTCGATATATTGCACTGAAAGTTTGATACGATATGATCAGAGGGAATAATAATAGACCATTTTCCAATCCTGGTTAAAAACTCAAAATGTCCGAGTCAACATCTTTTGGCATTATTTTTCATTATGACGGCACTGTTAAAATGACAAATATGGATAATAACCATATCCCTGTATACAGCACAAAATCGATAATTCAGAAAATCAGAAACCAAAGGCATACAAAATCAAGATAAAACAGGAACCAAAGCAAACAAACAAAAACCTCCACCACATGAAAAGAAGCAAACCCCCGATATGGGAGTGAGACCAGGTGCTACATGTATAAATTGTGCACCTAATATTTGATTTGGGCCCCTAAAAGACGCAATTCTATTGAGACGTAACAATGAAAAAGAGCTCGAAAGTTGCCTGTCTCGGACATTTTTTTGTAATTTTGTCAGCCATTATGGATTTTGGCAAGTTACTGGTCTGTTTTCTCAGCTGTAGGTTATGTTATGAGATTTAGGTATATACATGTACGATTCATTAGGAGGATCTCATATTGTCTTTGATTTAATAGCTATGTGTACTTTCTGTATGAAACAAAATGTACTCTGATATTTTTCTTCTTTTACACACAATTTTCGATAACTTTCAAGATGATTGATGAGCTACAGGTACTAGGCTTTTTGTGATGGTTTATAGCTTTGCAAGACATTCATTTATGTTATGAATAATTTGTTCGCAATCCTATTTTGACAGTTACTATCATTTAGCTTATAATTTACAATTACTTTAATTTATCCTTTGTATTTATTTAATGTGGGAATTGGTTTTTATTGTGTCGCCTGCGAAGCATAGCGACACTTAGGGATCACTTTGTCCGTTGTCCGTCTGTCCGTCCGTCCGTCTGTCAGTCTGTCTGTCTGTCACACTTTGGGTGTCACAGCCCATAACTTTTGATTGGTAAGTGATAGGGCTTTGATATTTCACATGTGTATTCCTTGTGACAAGACCTTCCTACACATACCATAATTTTTGACCTAGTGACCTTGACCTACATATTTGACCTACTTTTCATAAAAATTAAGAATGGATATATCTTTTGATTGGTAGGTGATAGGGCTTTGATATTTCACATGTGCAATCCTTGTGGCAAGACCTTTCAACACATACCATAATTTTTGACCTTGTGACCTTGACCTAGATATTTGACCTACTTTTGAAAAAAAGATAAGATTCGCTATATCTTTTGATTGGTAAGTGATAGGGCCTTGATATTTCACATGTGTATTCCTTGTGACAAGACCTTCCTACACATACCATAATTTTTGACCTAGTGACCTTGACCTACATATTTGACCTGCTTTTCAAAAAAATTAAGAATTGATATATCTTTTGATTGGTAAGTGATAGGGCTTTGGTATTTCACATGTGTATTCCTTGTGACAAGACCTTTCTACACAGACAATAAAATTTGACCTTTTGACCTTGATCTAGATATTTGACCTACTTTTCAAGAAAAGTAATATTGGCTATATCTTTTGATTGGTAGGTGATAGGGCTTTGATATTTCACATGTATTTTCCTTGTAACAATGCCATTCTTAACATACCATAAGTTTTTACCTTTTGACCTTGACCTTCTTTGCCAAGATTGTATATATCTTAATTGGTAGGTGATAGCTCTTTCATATTTCTTATGGTGAGACCTTTTTGTTACAAATTTTTACGTAGTGAGCTTGACCTAGATGATTGACACTCTTTTCTGAAAATTTGAGAATGACCATATCTTTTAATTTGTAATTAAGAGGTCTGATATTTCAAATGAATTTCATATGACAAGACTTTTCTATTGATACCAATAATTTTGATCCACTTTCTAGAATAATAATCAAACCGCTTCGCAGGCGACACAAGCATTCCTTGGATTGCTATTTTTAATGTAAATAATGTAGTTATTTGATTTTTGTTTTCTTTTTCTTTAAACTTTACATTGGTCATGATCCCAGACCACAAAAATCTTGTGTTTTGTTAGAATACATTAATATGATTGGTTTTTTTAAGAGCCTTTATTCGTATGTACATGTACCTAATCTTTTTGTTTTAGTCTTAGATACCCAGGGTCCTGTGTAATGGATATGGTCATGAGCCTTGTGATTATCACTTTTCAAATCTATAGATGAGAGGCAGCCACATGTAATTTGTTTAGCAAAATTTATGGCCTTTGTTCAAGTTATATTTGATCTAAGGTATAGAAATGGGGATGAATTTGTTGTTTACAAAACTCTTTTAACCATTCTTCTCAAGGAGTTTGATGTTGGCTCTTAACTCAAGAAGTATATAAAGAATTTTTTGCCAAAAAGAAATTTTTTCAAGTTCAGATACAATGATATATGAACATACAAAATATAAAAATTCCTGCCTGGATTTTTACGAGTCCTTAAAGGGAACACAACTCTGAAACTTGCATGCTAGAATGAAATTAACTTTGTAGTGGAATGGAACCTTTGAAATACATGTACCGGCACTTTCTTATATTCATAAATTAAAAGGTTTATAACTCAGGAATGAACATGAAGGTTCATGCACATGTATAATGTTGCAATACATTGACCATGTTGATGTGATCTGTGATATATTGCTCAAACTTTCAATATAAAACAGTGACAGTATGTTGAAGATGTATTTCATGCCCTATAGATTAAAATGATCCTTGTAAACAAGTTTATCAATATTCAGTACAGACTCAACATAGAGTAGAATTTTTTTTAAATATTCAAGTTTTTATATAACCTTTCATGTGCATGTGTTTAATAAATGTTTGCAGTAGGTTTTATTATAGAAAAATATGTAATTTTTTTCATGTTTCTAATATGGATATTGTGCAAAGCCTTTACATTTTTTTGGCCGGATTGCAAAGCAAAATCTGGTCTATGAAATGGCGAAGTTTGTCTGTCTTTCAGTCTGTCCAAAAGTGTGTCAACATTTTGGTTAAACTGTTGACATTAAGTCTTTTTGTGCGAATAGCACATAGCGATCGCCTGATTTTTCACGCAGGGGTGCCCCGTTTACTGAGTATGTATAAACGATGCCACTCTGTTTACTTTGGTCTGCTTCAGAATCGTAATCGGTATAAAGTCTGATCACTATCTCAACCAATGAAATAGTTTCTATGTTTTTCTTCTTCCGGATGGAAACCCATTTCAATTATCATCCATTTATTTAAGTTGACAATACATGTATAACATATACAGAATTACACATGCGATGCCATCGATGAAAATACGAGGCCCTCGTAGAACAACTGCGTTTGTGCATATACAATGTATATATTTAAAAAAAATCATATAGTGAAATACAAAACATGAAACCTTAGTTTCTTGTTGTTTGGAATGTTTCTATCACTTAAACATATGTATGAAGGTGTTCAGGAACAGATATAAGTTTGAACACCGCCCCCCCTCCAAGTATTTTTGCTTTCATCATCGGATATTCATGCTATTGGCACTCAGTACCTTCAGTGCTTTGATTTTTAAGAAAACTTTTTGTAGTAGCAACTTTTGATCTTTTACATGATGATAGATCTTGATGAAACAAATCAAATGCATCAATAAATTTTGACATTGACCTTGCCCGTTGAACTTGAGATAGAAAATTCTGAATATGTAATTTAGCAATTAAGAAGAAAACTTTTAGGAGAATTGACAAGTAACTTTATATAATAATTGACGATGATAAGACCTTTCATTTGAAGCCTTGACTTTTGACCTAGTGACATGGACCTTAAAGTTTGACCTACTTTACCAAAACATTAACCTTGACCATATCTTTTGAACCTTTAAAAGAGGTAGGGATTTTATATTTCACAAGTAAACTCCTTGTGATATGACCTTTCATTTGTAACATGAGTTTTGCCCTTGTGACCTCGACCTTGAAGTTTGACTTGCTTATCAAAAACATTAACATTGACTACATCTTTTGAACCTAAAGAGGTAGGGATTTTATATTTAACATTATAACTCTTCATTATAAGACCTTTTATTTGTGACCTTGCCTTTTGACTTTGTGACCTTGACCTTGCAGTCTGACCTTCTTTTCAAAGACATAAACCTTAGTTATATCGTTTGAACCATAATTGATGGAGCTTCCATAGTTCACTCATACATAGATTCCTTACGACAAAACCTTTTAATGGGACCTTGACTTTTGATCTTAGCCCTAGTAGTGGCCTTGACCTTAAACTTTGGTATATTTTTCAAAGATTTAAACATGACTATATCTTTTAAAAAATAAGGGGTAGGGCTTTAATATTTCACTGGTAGATTGCTTGAATCAACAATACCATAGATGAAATATATATCAACTAGAACTGGCACTTCGCAATCCGGCCATACTGCCTTTAGCGGTTTAGGGTTTATTCAATGTGTATAATTGATTCATGTTAATTAAGCTTGATATAATAAATGCTATAATTGTATTGTTGGTACTAGCTTCTATAATGGTGTATATAAATATTAACTTTATACATTATCATATAATATCAATGTCATGTAACACAGTGTGCAGTTAATCTTATATAGTACATGATATTTACTACCCCTAGATACTAAATAGGTAAACTTTACTTAACACATAACAAATACATTTGTATCTTATTAACAGTAGAAAATTTATTTGTTTCTTGTATATAGAATAAAATGAAAATTGTATTGAGAGCAAAATTTCATTTTTTCACATTTTTCCTTTGTTGTGCCGGATTTTTTAAATTGTTCGCCCATCAAAAAGATGGAACCTTGACATGAATAAACTTCAATAATGGGTTTTCATGATGTTGCCATGGATTGCAGTCACCATGCTCATTGTTCTCTTTAATTATTCCAACATGGGATTTATATCCAATGGTCTTTCAAAAGTTCATGTGTTGATAAGATAACATGACATACATAAACCTGTACTGTCAATTAAATCCACTGGAATAATTCAGATGATCTCAAAATTTGCCATTTGCATACAATTATTTTCCTGTATTTCGTTTTTTTCCAGCTATGGATGTATTTGAAAAATGAAAAAAAAAAGAAAAAAATAAGAAATAAATAAAAGAATAACGCAGAAAGTGTTTGTTTTCTTTCAATATTTAATTTCTTGTGTATTACATATTATATACACATTACACCCTTTTACTTGTGTTATTTGCTTGGTTCTGATCATCTACATTTTCAAATCATTGGAAACTTGAGCAACTTTTTTTCACAAAATAGTGTTCATATGATATGTATGGAATAGTTGTCCAAAGGGAGACACAATATTTAAATCAGTTTTCTTTTTCAAGGTCAAACTAAACATGATTTATGTAACACCAGTATTAATTTTTTGCAGAAACTGCTGTATTGTGGGCAAATTAAAAAAAAAGTAAAAACTTTGTTCAGTTTGTTTAGAAATTGAAATTATGAAAATAAGGAAAAGAAATTTTTTGAGGAAATGTCATTCAACATTATGCAATTTTTACAATGCATCATCACACATTATAGACTACAGTTTGACTCAAGGAATTGTTCTTATTTGATATCAGAATGTCGCAAATCTTGTCAAATGTCCAGACATTTCCTCGTGGTCCTAGATGATGCAAACATAATTAACAATCCCAGGAGAGTCAAAGGCTTTAAGAATATCCTCTGACATCTTTATTGAAGAAGTGATATGCCTCAAACATAAATTACAAATTTTCAATAAAATATTGAGGTTGTGTATACAATGTAATTTACATTTTACACTACTAAGAGTGTTCGATTCACATTGAATATTCTATCAGTATGGATGAAGTATGATTTATAGTACATGAGCTGCAAAGTGGAATATTCCGTCACGACTGTATTA
Source organism: Pinctada imbricata (assembly GCA_033119305.1). NCBI lineage: Eukaryota > Metazoa > Mollusca > Bivalvia > Pterioida > Pteriidae > Pinctada > Pinctada imbricata. The sequence goes on from VSWD01000011.1 coordinate 43,282,318, forward strand.
AGTTATTTGATGTCCTTTAATTTTGCAACATTAAGAGTTTTTGTCAATCGATATTGATAATCTATGATTTATACATGAGCCTCCAATGAACCATTTTAAAAATATTAGCACTGTGCAATGTGTTACTTGACATCCTTTATTTTACACCACGAAGAGTGTTTGTCAATTGATATGGATAATCTATGATTTATACATGAGCCTCCAAGTGGAATATTATGCATCCATCAAGATTATGTAATGTTACTTGACGTCCTTATTTTTCCAACATTTGGAGTTTTCGTCTATCAATTAAAAATGTCAGGACTTTAATGTCACGTGACATCCTTTTATTTTGCACTATTTAGAGTGTTTGATAATCAAAATGAATGAAGTTTAACTATGAATTTATACATGAGCCTCCAAGTGGAAAATGCCGTCTGTGCTAAGTCGAACATTCTCGTAGCGTACTTGTTCATCCATGTCCATGTGTCTCCTATCCATTGTTAGGTATTCTTTGATGATATGGAAACAAGACTGGTACTCCTCCTGTACAAATATGGATAGAGAAACTTCTTATTTGCTACATATACAGTAATGCTATTTCTAAAATACTAGCTCCTCCTGTACAAATATGTATGGAATAAACAATAATATTCAGTGGTTACTATTGAGGGGGTGGACAGGGTGAAAGGGAGGGAGAGGGTAAGGGAAGGGTGAAAAGGAGGGGGAAGGGGGGAAGAGGTACCCCCCCTGCCCCCCCCCCCCCATATTATTCACCAAACTTTATGTACATGTATGCTACATGAGGAGATGGACAGACGGGTAGCTCTCCCTCAATCTCTTCCATCGAACATTTACATTTATGAGAGGAAGGAGCGATTACTCTGTATGAAAATTGGCTCCCCCCTTCTTGCCTGAACCCCCCCCCCCTTTCCCATCACGTTCTCCAACTCCAGCCCCCCCTGCTATATAGCATTTTAAAGTATTGATAATTTATGAAATAATGGATGTTATCGATCTACAGCTGATTTTTCACAGCATGTACCTCTCAAACCAAGATACATGTACATTTTCGGGTTTGTATACTTTGTGATACATAAACGAACCAATACTGGTAATGTCATAATGAGACTGATTTTGCTATACGTGTACTTCAAATTTCGAAATTCCATTAAAGATTGAATGTTTCTGAGTAATTACTTACGTAGGTTTGAATCAGTTCTGGTCGTCTGCTGCGCACGCGCTTTACAATGTTGTAAATATCCACTTCATCATCCTCCAATATCTGCTCCACGGAGTTGTAGATTACACTAAAAATTCCACAACCCTTAACTCCGTCTCTAAGAAACAAGTAGAAACCATTTTTAAAAAGTTTTTAAAAAATCCGCAACAACCCTTAATTCCGTCTCTAAGAAAAAAAAAAGATGATTCAATTATCAATACGAAAAAAGAGATTTGTTTGTGAAACAAGAATTGGCACCTTTGTAAGTACCAAAGCTTCATTATCCAAAATTGCAGGTCAAACTAAGGTCAAGGTCACGTGCTGAGGTCGTCCAAAATTACTTTTTCGCCCTATATATTTTCATACTTAATACATACGGGCTGATAAACAGTATAGGTCCCGTGCCATTAGTGTGCCTCCAGAGTCTTGTGAGTTGAACTGCCCTCAATACACAGGCCGGACTAGGAGGGACGGGAGAGGCGGGGTCCCACTGTACCATCTCTATCAGTTTGACTTTTAAGGAGGTGTCCTGCAAGAGATACCAAGGTTACGCGCCATATACAGTGGCGTAGCTATGACAAGATAATGAGGGTGTTTTACATGATTTTTTAAGGACCTCATATAAGCCTCCAGGGTTTTTAATTGTTCCGGCAGCTCAACAAAACATAATTTCAGCGAAGTTTAAAAAAAAAAAAATGGGGAATAACGTCGATACTTCGGTATTCATAGTAGCTACGCCACTGTAAGATTTTCTACAACTAACAAATTTTCATGAAAAAATTCTAATTTAGTAATAAACATTGGATTTCTATCTAAAGAATTAATACCAACCTCGGATAAAATATTCAGAATGGACGTTCTGAGACCATCTTTCTGTTTCTCTTCGTTTGATTTTGATATGTCAAAAGAACTACACGATTTAGATCCATCAACAGGGGGGATCCAGGTGCAAAACTGAGAGAAAAAAAATAAAGATTAGAATATTGCAGTAATTGACACTTTTTGATATTAGACTATTCCAGATTGATTTTTCTGCAACTAGATAGATAATCTATATCACTTTCATATTCATCAAAATCTGACCCAGAACATTAAATGACACTGAATTTTTCCACTAAATGTCAAAGACTTATATAATTTACAAATAAATTGTAGAGTCTGAATTATATAGTTATATGTTACATAAAATGATAGCTCTTAAATGTATAAATCATTGAAATTAAAAACGGAAATACTTTTGGTTAAAATTTTAACCCATATGTTTTGTACCATGCTCGGATCTTAAGACATTTTCCATAAGGGGGAAGTGGGGCTAGCCAAATTAGGATGTTTTACCTAATTGGCTTCAGGAAAAGTAAACGTTAAAAACGAGACTTTGACTAATATCAGGGAAAAGGGGTCTATCCACTTGAACCCCAATCCCATTTAATATCTTCACACTAAACTATGCGTCAAATGTTCACCTTCATCTTCTGCTGAAAAGTTTAGAAATCTGAGAATACGACAGACGGACAGAAAGACAGACAACGTGATTATAAAGCCCCTTGTAAGATTTGCCTATTAGATACTTTAAATGAAACTTACATCATCGTTGTCGGTTGATCCCTGGATTATGACAGTGTCTATTTCATAGTCCGTAATCAGTCTCCAACAATCCACTACTGTATTAGGTAAGGGGGACCTCGTCACAAACATAGCCTCACCCTCTGTGTACGTCTGAAACAGGGTCAATTTTGACATTTTCAATTTTTTTAATCGAAATATTATCAGAAAAAAGAAAGAAAGAATTTTTTCTTCACTTAGTAAAATATAATATTTCATTAAATAAAGGTTTATTAAATATAAAAGCGACAAATCGCAAAATACTCCTGAAGATGGAATCAACAAGACGCAGAAAGAAGAATTGACGATTCACATCAATTAAATAAAATAAGTACATGTCAATCTATTCTACTATAAATCGAACACTCATAACTTCAATTCTATAAGCTCACCGATATCTGCACAGCATTTATGTAGTCATTATGTCCCTCGGATTTCGATGTGAGCTGGGGTCGGAACTGTTCCACTAAAAAAAATGAGACAAAGTACGTAGTTGTTTAATTAATTCATTGAAACCTAAGGAAAAGCTGGAGTGAAAATGTTAAATAATTGTTCCTCTCTGAAGACTGGTAAATTTTGGGCATTATCTACATGTAATGCGACTGGGTTTACATGTAGACTCGGTGCCAAACGATGTATCCATGTGAGAAAAGATCATGGAGCTCAACGATTCTATGACTGAAAGTGGTACAGTATGGCCTGTTCTTAATTTCTTGGTCGAATTTGCTAAGATTTTCGTACCATAATTTCAATCATTTTGGTATTCTATTATAAGATTGCCGCTATGAACTATAACGTATACATCATGTTTTCTCACCATCTTTATCTATACGTTGACAATCCATGTGAAATTGCATAAAACGTTTATTTCAAGCGATGCTGAGCATCCATTGTCGTGTAAGAGTACAAATTGACTCGTATTGTTCTTAATCCAAATATTTGATTGTTTGTGAATCTTTGTACTCTTCAAAGGGCAGATGGTATAGCAGGCCTAGGCATAGCTGTTTAGATGGTAAATGGTTTAGAATGTATAAATTGCCTGACTTTTCGACAACATTTTTGTGGTGTTTGGAGGAAAGGTCTTCCAGCAAATTGTCGGAATTCCAATGGGGACAAAGTGTGCCCCACTCCTTGCCGACATTTTCCTTTACTCGTACGAAGCTGAATTCATTCAATCTTTGGTCTCTGAAGGGAAAAGATACTTAGCTTCTGACTTCAACTTCACTTACAGATACATAGACGATGTGTTGTCCATCAATAATCCAAAATTCGCGGATTACCTGAGCAGTATCTATCCCTCGGAGCTTGAAGTCAAAGAAACTACAGAGACAGATAATTCAGCATCCTATTTGGACATAATGTTGTCCTACGACACTGATGGTCACATGAACACCTCACTCTATGACAAACGTGACGACTTCAATTTCAGCATTACAAACTTTCCTTTTCTGAATAGCAACATCCCTTCATCGCCAGCTTATGGTGTGTTCATATCTCAGTTGATACGCTATGCCAGAGCAAGTACCAAATATGCGGATTTTGTTCTTAGACACTGTGTATAGCCGTACACCGGATATTGGTACTACCTGTCGGCGTATTGGTACTACCGAGGCGGTAAACAAGTATGACATAGGTATTACCTTTAGCATTTGACAATGATTTGTGAAGAAAATATGATCTTATATGGAGTGAACTTCAAGCAAATAATTCTGTAATGGTAACCTCAACATCGAAACCCTCAAAACAAAGGATTTGATCGGACGATAATAGTAAAATAACACAAAATGGGGTACCTAGTACACATAAAATTGCACATGTATGAAGTTTATATTCTTTTTAACGAAAGAAAGTACTATTGCAGATCATGATTCTGTGCACAGTCTATGTAGAAGTTCATAACTATTAAATATTAATCAAGGGTAATGTAGAAATTGCATCTATATTTACATACGAGCTCAACAAAGAAATTGTTTGTGTACGGCATGTTATTAGCTAACTGTACGGCTAGTTGAAAAAAAGGTACTAGGATTCCTTACAGATAAAATGACTCATGCATATAAACTTATAGTTTTAAATTTCTTTCTTTCTTTAAAGATGTATATACATATGTGTATGAATGCTATATACAAAGCCCCAAAACCACGTGAGCCTCGAGTACTCGTTAGATATTACGTACACTTGTCTCGAGAAATTGCCATCTGAATAATTTGCATGGTTATCTTCATGTTGACGCAATATTTTGTCGGGAGATATTTCATCGACCAATTTTTTATTGGGGGGGGGGGGGGAATCGAACATAGTTTCGGCTTTTGTGTTTGTCAAATTGACTTTCATTTCCTGATTCGAAGCAGACTCGACAATTTTCAGCAAAAAGCCATCATTGCCTATATTTCGCGTCGACGAGGTGAGTTATCGACGAAGCACGATTCCTTCTTAGTTTTGAACTTGACTTTTATTTACTGATTCGAAGCAGACTCGACAAGTTTCAACAAAAAGCCATCATTTGATATTTTTTTCCAAAACAATGACCCCTCAAAGAAAAACTGAAAAAAATGCATTGAAACATTTAATTTTTATAAGTACCCCAAATTTTTTCGACATCCTCTACTGGGCAGATGGACAACATGGACAAGTTACATTATACTTAAAATTGATAAAAATAAAAAAAAAAGTATCCTCGTCCGGGATTCGATTCCACTCGGAAAGGTTTAAAATAAAGTTCAGATTCAAATGTGATAACCACTACACCATAGAGTTTCTTCACATATATGTCTATTTTACAGTCAGATTTAAAACTTACAAAAATCTGATGCATACAAAATCAAATATTTACTAATTACTTCATAATATTTTTCAAATATTTATACAGCCAATCTACTTCTGTCCTCTTGTGCGATAATATAATTACTTTTCGAACGATACTGTAGTAGAATTTGAAAAGAAATTTCTAATGACAGGGGATGTTTCAAAGTTCATTTCAAGGAACGGGCACATGCGGTTGCGCGAAGCGCCATCTGGTATCAAAATTTAAGTTAGCATTGACGAAGCAATAATAGCGTTAAGACGAAAGGATAATGGCAGAAAGAAGGATGTCATAACGCATGGTATAATGACAGTTATGCATTGACGAAGGACAAATGTAAAATGCAGGGAAGCAAAATCACACAAAGAAGAAAGATAAAGTCAATTTGAAATGAAAGCAAGACAAATGAACATGGAATAATCAAACATTGAATGAAGCAACATATCATGAAGCATGTAAGCTTTTGACCCTAATCCCCCTCCAAACCACTGATTGCCTTAAATATGGCAAACATACAGTTATTGAGGGCATAAAACCGCATGTCTTGGGGGTTATTCAAAGAAACAGTTCTCTCTAGATCATCCTGATGCTTTCGGTTTGTCGATATGTGCTTTGGTGTGTCAAAGGAGGATACCCCCTTACCTGCTTTTGCTTGTGGTGACGCCACCTGTTGACTGAACCGGACGAAGAACAACACCACCCGTAGGGAGCCATGAGTACTTCATTCCTACCAAGTTTCATCAAAATCCCTTCAGTGGGTCTTGAGAAGTCGAAAATGTGAAAAGTTTACGACGGACGGACGGACGGACGACGCCACAATATGACAAAAGCTCACTTGAGCTTCGCTCAGGGCCGCCCTTAGGCCCCCAATGGGTCAAGGACGAAGCCCTGGTGGGGGACCATGGGCGAAGCCCCCTGAGGCTCATGGATTTCCAAATTTTAATCGCCTGAAATTAAACAATGCGAACTGAATACCTAAAACTGAAAATGCAAGCATATGGGAAGTATGGTAATTAACACAACTGATAAAAGTAATTTTAATATCAATTCAATATAAGTATGTCTTAGTTGATGTATCCTTTCATACAAGAGTTTTAGTATTTGGCGAGCGAAAGAGAGCCGGAAAAAATCCATATGAAACAATTTAATCTTATGTCGTATTTGGACACCCCCCCCCCCCCCCGAGATCTGTCAGAGGTGGGGACCATGGTCCATGGACCCCACCTCTGGCAAATCTCATGGAAGGGGGGGGGGTCCGGACCTCCGATCCCCCCTTCTGGATCCGCGCATTGTAGAAACAATAAAAGTAGCATGTTGGGGTTATTGTCCTGCTGTGAGTACCAATGTTTTATGAATACATTCACACCCTTGAACTCTTTCGAAACAAAACTGTGTAAAGACAGATGATGGATCAAGTGACGGACAGGTACACATAGTAGGTGGATTGTCATCTTCGTTCCATAAGCCCCGAAATTGCTTTGCAACTCCGACCCCAAAAGCAAGTCGCCGTACACTGCCTATTTCAACATGCCGTACAGTAAATTCTTTTCGTCCAGCAATATGCCGTACACCTGGCATGTATCTTTTTGTGAAAAATACACGTTGTTCTTCGTAAGATCTCTACAAATCCATGAAATCATGATACAGTGATCAAATCGTAAAACATAGATATATTGCAAGTCTAGAAAAAAGTACAATATGCGAATTTATATCCAAATAAAGTTCTCAGTATGGAAAATTTTACGGTACTAGGTGATGCATTTTGCTTTTAAAAGTTAAAAAGTCTTCTACTTAGACATATCTTACTCATATAACTTCAAGGATGACTTTCTGTAGTAATGCATCATACAGTTGCTTTTGAAAGGAGCTGCCAGATTCAAATAAAAAACGATGTTAGAAAGGGACACTCACACCTCATTTTTAAAAATCTATCGCCTCAGTAGTACCAATACGCCGACAAATAGTACCAATATCCGGTGTCGGCTATACACAGTGTTAGAGCTAGGCGTCTATCAGATAAGCTTCTCAGTCAGGGATATGTTTGTAACCGACTAACATCGTCACTGAGGAAGTTCTACGGTCGATATGGGGAACTCGTCATACACTATGATGTCCCACTCTCAAGAATGGTGGATGATATTCTGTCATAGACCATTTGAACCATACAACCAAAGATTATACTCTATGTCTTCCGAAGTGGAAGTAACCGGATGTGACAGTTCTACCGAATTGAGGCGACGGGTGTTGCATGCAAGCAGGAAATGCTTACTCTTCCTGGGCACCTGGTCTCACTCCCATATCGAGAGTTCGCTTCTTTTCATGTGGATGAGGTTTTTGTTTGTTTGCTTTGGTTTCCGTTTTGTCCTGATTTTGTATGCCTTCGATTTCTGATTTTCTGAATTATCGATTTTGTGCTGTATACAGGGATATGGTCATTATCCATATTTGTCATTCTTATGTATCTCATCTTAAACGCAATCAGGGCTGCTCTCTGACAGCCGAATTGAACGTTCTGCTCATTTTGTTTGAAGATCGTGGACTTAAAACTTGGAAAGGATCTATTAGACTGGGGTTAATTGTAAAAGGTGATAGATCGTAGGAGGTGCCCTATGACAAACTAATGCATTTCCTTGTTCTCCCTTTCGACATGCCTCAGGACACTATTGTTAGACTTTACTAGGTCTGTCAAACGTTACAATTACCACGTTCTATTGCAATTTACCTTCCAGTATATGCCACATTAAAAATATGCCCCAATCCTACGATGATCCACAAAACGACCCGCATTCCCTAATGGCATAACATGATGATGGGTTACCTGGTAAAGCTTCCGATGTCCTGTTCTTTGATTTGTTTGTGGGGAGCATTGCGCCTTTATAGTCCTTTTCACCATATAGTGGCCTGCAGGATTCCAGGTCCTGATAAATCAATCATCAGTAATATGTAAACTATTTTTGAAACTAAGTTTTCAGAAATCCTATGTATATTCAAATCCTCTAGGGGATCAGATTTGCTTAGACGATAGATTAAGTTATACATGAGGCATTTGTTGTACAGATATGCACAAACATAATATGACTATGACTTTTGCGTCTCCTTTTGTGGGTGTCTGCTCGGTGTTTTTACATTGGGTGTTTTGGGGTTTTGCTGTGGGTGCTGAAACCGAGTGTTGTTGGATATCCCTTCCTTTCCTTAATTATAAAATCATTCATCAACTTCATGTTAAGTGATTCAGAAGGACATGAAATGAAATCAAGCAAGACTACCCTGCACTGACCATAGCGAAATTCACCCGCATTATTCACTTATTTTAGGCTAGATTTTCAAAAGATTTCAGTGACCTCTACGACAAAAATGACATCAGAATGGTTACAAAAATACATTAAATCATACAAATAATTTTGAACGAAGTTCAGTATCACACCTGGAATTGTTTTCTCAGTGTTGACATGTTTGTCGGCTGCTGTGCCTCGGTCATCGTCTGGTACCTTGTTACGAATTGTGATTTAGGTATGCTTTCATCTACATGGCGAAACCCTTCACGTAGAACGGTATGAAGAAAGATGTACTGGTCCTATACCAAAAATGAAGAATTTTATTTAAAAAATGTAGGTGATTAAAACTAAGTGTCCAAAAGCTTCATTTGAGTTATCCGTGCTTGTGGTGCAGTTGGTACTGCAGAAGAGGAATGGTTACTGATTCTTAAAACTAAAGTTTCATGATTTACAATACAGCTCAATCATTATCATTAGCTTAATTTGTAAACATTCAAAGTGTCTGAAGTGATTTTTAGATTCAGAATGAACAGTCGTATGAACGACTAGAATGAACAACCTCACAAATTCAAAATTCAGACTGAATAATTTCATGAAATTGTAAACTTTATAAGAAAAACATTACTTACCAGAGTCTGTACCATATTCATTCTTTGCTCTCGCATCAGTGCCACATAATTACTGACGTTGATAAACCCTGTATCTTGACCTTGTCTGAGAAGGACGTCTAAACCAATGTATGTACCCGTCCTTCCTATGCCTGCACTGATTAGAGGAAATAAAATATGAACATTCCTTAAGAATATGATACCCCGTCATGTAGGAGTTTCTGTGTAACTGAATTGTTTTCAAGTATGAAGTGAAAAACATCACAAATTTCATTAGCCAAATTTTTAAGCAAGTTGTGGGAATTCCAATGGGAACCAATTGTGCTCCATCTCTATATTTTGATGACATTTTTAAAGGCATACTTATATGTAGCAGAGTTGGTTCAGAGCTTATTGTCCCATATTCACAGAATTATCCTCATAAAAGGTTCAAAATGTCAAATCGATCATCCAGAAGGGGATGACGTGCGACGTTGACTATGACTGCATAAAAGACTGACGCGTTCCATCGCTTCAGTCTAGATTAAAAGATGCAGAAATGTATAGGAAAATTATTATTTCCGACCGTTTCAGATATAGGGGAAAAATTATCAATCGCTGGGAGTGATAATTGACAAGGAAATCCAACCCTCGTGTCCGTGACTCCTCCCTGGCACCTGATCCTACCTCTTGCTTGCTAGGGGTCCATTGATGCTCAATTTTGTGCTCTATTGTGAGTGCTGTTGAGATTATCGTCAGGATATCCTTTAACTTATTTGTGCCACACTTATGTCCTTTGTCGTTAAAAAGTTCCCCACGAGGGGTTTGACGGTAAGTGTTTTGAATATTTTCCCCTGACATGGTCTCCATTGCACTTTCTGTATAAACAAAAGCTCAGACAGTTCATGTATTTTAGATATCCTTTTTATTTTCGTGCGTGAACATCGACGGCGTGTGCGGTTAGCCAAACAGAGGATGCTTACTCCTCCCGGGCACCTGGTCCCACCTCTAGCTTGCTAGGGGTCCGTCGATGCTAAATTTTGTGCTCTATTTTTGGTGCTGTTGAGATTATCGTCAGGATCTTCTTTGAATCATTTGCTTTTGTCCTTGACTCGGCAAGCTTCGTTATGGTACAAACAAATCCCGGACACTCGGGTTGGATTTCCTTGTCAATGCTCAAGCCCGGTGATATATTCTATTACTCTCCATAAATTACTTTACATGTGCATGTTTTGAAGACATTGTTTTCATTTTCATGCATGGACATCGACGGCGGATGCGGCTAACCAAAAATGGGATGCTTACTCCTCCATTAATGTTCACTTTGGTGCTCTATTGTGAGTGCTGTTGAGATAGTCATCAGGATTTTTTTTTACTCACTTGAGACTGATTAGTCCGCGAGACTGATTAGTCCGCGAAATTAGGTGTCAGGAAAAATGTTGTCTCATCCTGCAAGGTGAGATAAGCTCATTCCGGTAGTGCTTTTAACTGTAACGTCATTGTGACGTCATGTTATACATGATTGCTGCGTTAGCCGGTCAAATCATTTAAAAAAAAGAATACATAACAACTCATTTTTTAGACAGTGAGAGAAAAATAATCAATCCAACCCTCGTGTCCAGGATTTGCTTTTGTTCACGACTTGGCAAGCCTCGTCGTGGTACAAGCAAATTCTTGTCCCTGATCACATATGGGGATGGATACTATTTATCTCATAAACAGCACTATTCTTTTGGACATTGGATTTTGAGTTTGGCATTTACATACTGGCTATATCTGCAACGCATTTATGAAGGGTTTTCCCAACGCGTTAGAGGTGTTTTCCTTTATCTTGTGTTTCTTACTGAAGTCCTATAATTTATCATTGAAGCAAAATGAGTTGCATTTCTACATAGCAAAAGAAACGTAAACGAATATAATTACCTGCAATGTACTAATAATGGTCCCTGTGACTTAGATGTATTTTTCATCACAACCTGATGGAACTGCTGCAATCCCAATGCCTCTGGTACACCGTGATCAGGCCAACTTGTGTAGTGATACTGGACTATCTGGCGTTCCTCATCCTCCTAGTAGGGTAAAGCATAAGTATGTATTTATACTAATGCTTACTTTTGTCTGAAGAAACAATTCTAGTCCGTCTTAGAACATTTAGTTCAGGCCGTCCAGAGAACTCAAAGGAATAAGAAGTGTCCAACTTTGCTGCCGGGGAGCAAACTTCTATAGACATTAAGTTTCAAATCCTGTGCACAAGACATGTTTGTTTCGGACAATAGATTACCATCGGTAGCAAAAATATTTTTTAATAGCTGAGTTACTTTTGTTTATCTTCTAGGGTCAGAGAGAACAAATGCAGAAGATTAAGATGACGGGGAAACTATTTTTATCTTATGTTTTTTTATGAATTTAATCTGTTTCGTCTCTTTTCATTCATTCATTCATTCATTCATTCATTCATTCATTCATTCATTCATTTCTTTCTTTCTTTCATTTCTTCCATTTATTTATATACTAGATTTAGTATCTACAAATTTATTTATTTATTCGTTAATTCAATATACTCATTCATTCATTTCTTCATTTAATCATCAGTTTGTTAAACTCACTATTTCATCAGCCACTGTAAAATACCGAAGGGTGAAGTCGTTATACTTCTTTTCTTTTGTACATGTGATTTGTAGATCCCTGCTATCCATGACGTCATCCTCATTCGGCCAGTATTGATGACATTTTCTCTAAAGAGGATGTGATGAAGTCGTGTAATATCAGTTAGTTAGCATACTGTTGTCAAAATTAGTGTACTTAAATTAACATGCATGTTTGTAATTGATCATGATCATGTCTTGGAATATCATCCGATGTTTGCCTTTTACTCAATTAACATTTTGTTAAAATATTGAATCACACTGTTGTCTAAAATCTACATATAGATAATTGAAAAATCACTCAATGGAAAATCAGAAAAGAACACGATTTTTTAAATTCCACTCTTCTGTTGAAATACTTTCAAGACGTTTAACATTTCAATCTTATCATAGCAACGGAGAAAGTTGTCAGTAAAGTCTCGGACTGTTTAACGTGACGTTATGCATTTATATAAAAAAGATTTCAGATTAATATAGAATTCAGTGTTGATTTTCTAATATACGAGATGAGCTATATTATAAAACAAATCATTGTGTACCTTTCCCGACTCTCTCAGATTCGTCAGCATCACGATTGTTGCCACATCTTCCTGCCAAATCATAGTCCAGAAATCGTCAACCGTGTCAGGTTTCGGACCTAAAAATCGACGTGCAATATGAAATATGATTAGGAAATTGTTTGCTTTACGAGTTTGTTACCTGTTGTTTTACAAAAGAACATCATAAAAAAATATGATTTGAAATAATGTGTTAACATGAATTTGAGACGGACATCGTTGAAAAAATCAGATGACACGTGCTGAGAGAAACATGACGTGCAACATCGGCTACTTCCTGAATTCAGAGTATCACATTCTCGCTTACCTTGTGAAGCTATGTAAGCATTTCGCCTTTCCATTTCCCTACAAAATGTGAAAAGGCTATTACTAATGTAAATGAAAACCACATTTCATCTTGGCAATCTGGGTTGTCTTGATGTAATTTCTCGAAGTGCCATCACATAAGAATATTGGATACGCTGGGCTTAGTTTAACTAAACATGAAAGAAGTACCTAACAGTCACCCAGTCCCAAAGTCTAGAAGGCAAGGCCAAATCGTGAGAATTCCCACCGGAACGGCTCCGAACACCGGAACGAACAGCACCCCAAGAAGTTGCTAATATCCTCTCCACTAGTTTCTTTATGTAGTTGCCTTTCTATGCATACATTCATGTGTGCTTTGTTGTATTAATTTCGCCACACTCCCGTTGGAGACCTTAACTTTTTTCTTAATTATTCATATGATATAGTGCTGTCCATCATGTTTCACTAATGTTATTGTTAACGGTGTCGCCGTCTGTTTGTTCCCATTTTTCTCGTCGTATGTGTGTGTATTCCGTGTGATAACTGCTTCGGCGTCACGCCGGGAATATCCTCCTCATCTTTCTTTGTCGAATGATGCCGTGTTGGCATATTGGTAGCATTGCAATAATGTTCAACTCCCACCAATTCTAACTTGCCATATATTCAATTTAACTCGAATCTCCTACACAAAATTTGGAGCTGCACACTCTTTGCAGAATAAATGCACATATTTGAATCCAAAGGAAATCAAATTATAAGCCGTTACTAAAATAGCTGTGTCTGAAATAACACGGAAGTGTTCCAACTCCACAGCTTCTTGAAGAAACAAACCAATTTTCATGCACCAGAAACTTGTTTCGAATACCAAATTATCATGAGCGACGCTTCCAGCCAAAGAGCTTTTCATGCGCCGCCCAAATTCAATTCACTAGCGCTCTCTGGTTTTATTTTTAGAATTCAAATTTGTGTATTAACTGTACAGAGTGTGCGCGGCTCCAAATTTCCTCTACGGTGGAAAATCACATTATCGTAACAACTGACCTGACCGGGCGGAGCTTATTCAATCAAGCGAATTTCATGAGTCGATAAAATTTACAGGTAGACAGAATATGTGGTACATAAAGTAATCAGAGTAAATGCTCATTACCTATAGTTTTGTAAAGCTTATGCCACCTGGTCTGAAATAAACTATAAATCCGATGCCCAGGTGAAAATATGCTCCACTCGGTCAGGTCAGTTTGCTACGACAATACCACTAGCCAAACAGGATATGCTTAATGCTCCGGGCATCTTGCCCAACCTCTGGCTTGCTAGGGGTCCGTCGATGCTCATTTTGATGCTCTATTGTGAGTACTATGGAGATTGTCGTCAGGATCTTCTTTATTTCACTAATGAGGATTTATTAACCGAGAGACGTACGTGTCTGGTGCATTAAAATTGGTTTCAAACTTTACGCAAGAAGATAACGAGTTGGAGCGCTTCAATTTCCTTCTAAACGAAGTGGCTGGTGTTGCATGCAAGCAGGAGATACTTACTCTTCCTGGGCACCTGGTCTCACTCCCATTTTGGGAGTTCACTTCTTTTCATATGGTGGAGGCTTTTGTTTGTTTGCTTTAGTTCCTGTTTTATCCTGATTTTGTATGCCTTCGGTTTCTGATTTTCTGAATCATCGATTTTGTGCTGTATACAGGGATATGGTCATTATCTAATTTGTCATCAAGAAGTCTATACCAAACAAAATTATGACATTGCAGGCAATCTTTTCATCCGAAGTAGACGTTCCAAGTAAAGGACCTCGATATACACATTTGTCTTCAAATTGAAATATTTCAACCGTTGACTGGACTTGCTTTCCCACAAATCAAAATGCTTCTTGTTTTTAATGAGTATCACTGAGTTGTCGCAATTGATTTGATAAATATGAATGATACCCTCTTATATAAGTTGATTCTAAGCAGTAGCTTACAGTAATTACCTTGACATTTAACACAGTTGTCCTAAAATCGATTGAGACTGCTCAAACTCTATCAAGTACCCTTAAATCCGATGCTTTGGACAGGATGTACAGTACATGAGTGAATTTGAAGGCGTTTAACAATTGTTTCCTGCATGCCAATGGACAAATATAAGGAAAGCAAGTACTTATGTATGATTAAAACTACTTACATCTATGAAGCTTGCGTTGATGTAATCAGATGATTGTCCCTTGAGTATCACTCTTGAATTATCATCTGCAAGGTTACATTAATTGTGATAAGTTTGTTTGTAAATTAACCATTAAAAAGTTGTTTTACCGCATCAAAATAAATAATTACCAGCTATATTGTACTTTTAGTAATATCTATTAGAACGAATAGTCATTACATTCTTGGTATATACTTTTTACATTGGTGCATTGCCATCATTAATCAAATGATGATTTGGCGTTTTTCAGTCATGGTCAATTTTATGAAAATTATTTGCATTGGTGAGCAGGTGAATTTTTTTTTTTTTTTTTTTGATTGAACTGATGAAGTTGGATGACATTTGATTTACGTTGCAAAATAAGAATTGACTCATCATGGAAAAAAGCTCTTGAAACTGAATATCTACCAAAACATTGCCAATCATTATTTACATGGATATATTGCTTTGAATCTGTTTTTCTTTATATTTTCCGACTTCTTAGCAGCAACACATTGTCCGTGTTGACCATATGGTATACCCTGAAAAAATACGTGCAAAGATAATACTTCGTGAAATGTTTTCTTCTGACAATTATCTCTCTCTTTCTCTCTCTCTCTCTCCCAAGAAACAAAATCCATGTTTACTTCTTTGATCAACAGGGTCATCAATATTGGTGACTTAAAAAGTAAACAGTTAGATTATAAAAGTATTTCGGAAGGATGAAATTTTTCATGTGCACCTTAAATTCTTCTTTTTCATTTCAGATTTTAGCTAATTACCAACATTTGTGATCATATAGATAGCATTTATACAGAATCCAGAATAATGTTATATCAAATACGCACCTTATATTCTTCGTCAAATTCTTCGTTTTCATTTTCAGATTTCTGTAGTATGATCCGAGGAAGCTCCTCCACGGCAATATCCCCGAGGACGACGTTAGTGTAGTTAACACTGTTGGTATATACAGTTGCCTTGTCCTCTATCTTCTGAGTAACCTCTTCCTCTGGTTCCTCGGTTTCCTCGGCTCCGGCCTCACAAACAATGGGGATTCTGTCATTTATATTGATGGTTACGTCCTCTTTTCCTATACAAAATTTAATAGAATGAAATTTCGATTAAGTGACGTTGACTTCAGGAAATTTATACGTAATTAGATTACAAAACTCACAATCAGAAGTTTAACAAATTCTTGAACAAAATAAAAAAAAAAAAAAAAATATAAAACAAAACTTTCTCATAATAGAATTAAAACAAACAAACAGACTGTCAGATAATTTCACAGCTTCAGAGAAACACGAAGGACGACTTTGTCTGAAGAATAATCTCAAAAGTCCAATGCAAGTACAAAATGCGTTGTAGGCAGCGCCTTTCTTATTAAGGCATGTCATTTCTTAACTAAGGAATTTCAACGATGTTATGAAAACCATATTAAGATTAAGATTCATGTCAATTAATCATTTTATGAAGAAAAATTAATAGGTCGATGATGAAAATCAAAACTTTAGCTTATTTGGAAAACAGGTTAAAAATGCTTCAAATTTGTTGCTAAAAATAGCGTATTTGTAACGAAAATACAAAAAGTGTTAGAAAGCACTCATTTGATTCTTATCTTACATTTCTTTGTAAACATACAATAAAACAGGTTAGAAACTTTGTGTAAAACTTGATTTTGATAAAGTTTTACCATCGGTATGAAATTGACAGATCATAAGTTTAGGTCAAAATATCAGAGAAACTGAATATCAACGATTTTTTCAAACACAAAGTAAAATTTGCTCCCGAGAAAGACTTTTCAAAATATTGAAGAAAAAAGTATATGATTGTCCGTGTTGAAATAAGAGAGTACAAATGCTCAAGTATAATGTCATTTTGTGGTTTTCCTAAAAAAAAGTGTCAGCGCGGTAAAATTTGCCTTAATTTGGATGGAATTTAAACAATTTATAATTTTTCGGTTTTCATCAGTTCTACCTTATAAAACAGTTTAAGTCAAATATATTCCATACATAAAACGAAATTCATGTGTTATTACTTACGTAAAAGAAACTCGATCTGTTCAAAAGAGTACCTCCTGCTCAATTTTTGTAGAAATTACCATTTTCTTAAGGATACATTCAGTTAAGATAAGTTTTTCAAACTAATCAGCTTTTGGTTAGTAATGCATTAAAGTCTTCAATAGCGTCAGAAATGATACATTGGCAATAATAAATTGAAATATCTATACAATTCAAATTCAATGAGTGCTAAAACAGGAGATGCGCAAGAATGGTCCTAAATCGTGACAAATGACACTCCTTAAAACTGTATATCTAATCAAACAGCACATGAATAATCTTACATGACCAATGATTCGACAAAGACCATATCCCAATGCACTGTACATGCAAAATCGATAATTTAGAAAATCATAAACCGTCAAGGCATACAAAATCAGGAAAAATAGGAGCAGAAGCAAACAAGCAAAAACCCCATCATATGAAAAGAGTTGTACTCCCAATATGCGATTGAGACCAGGTGTCCAGGAAGAGTCAGCTTATCCTGCTTGCATGCAACACCCGTCGCTTAAATTCGGCAGAAAATCACATCCGGTTATTATTATAAACAAGTATATTCTGTGTATCATGCCCTCGGAGAGGGCATTTATAATGTTGTACAAACCAAGTGGTAGAAATGTTTAACGTCTTCAAACATCATTTCAGAACAGATTTTACAGGAAAATAGAAACACTGCGAATACTAAAGACAATCACTCCAACAAACAGTAAAAACACAGAAAATGTTTTCACAACAAGTAATACAATCAATTTAAGCATAAAGTGACTCCCCAGGGAGGGTAAGCATCTCCTGTTTGCTTACGACACCTTATTACGCACATTACATAGGCTGTCACTTATCAAGTCGTTCTAATCTTTTCATTATGTCGTCCAAATATTTTTGGAGTGGGATAAGAAGTTTCTTTGTTGATTGTCTTTACTCATAAACTCAAATCGCATAAATGAAAGCAATTTCAGACAATATTTTTGAGTCCTATTCTTGCTAGATCATTGAGCTTTTATTCAATGTGATGATAATTCTCCGTTTGACTTTTTATTGGAAATGGGGGAAAGTCATTTACTCAGAGAGTACGTATATTATGACCTGTGATGCGAAAAAATATTGGATATGGGGAGGGGGCTACATTCGTTTACCCAGAGAGGGGCTTCATAAGATTATTCCAATAGGAAAAGAGATAAAGATCTACCTTTTTCAAAACCTATTTTAATATCGCAGATCAGAATGACATGCTATATTTTTTTCTATTCAATGTTAATACACTGTACGATTATTAACATTGTCACATACAAATCTTGGCCTTGGTAGTAGTTAATCTTAATTGAATACACGGTACAGGTATTTTATAAAATCCCAACTCCCCCCCCCCCCCCCCCCCCCCCCCATTTCCCTTCGAAACAATTTGAAACAAATTCGAAACAGATTTATCTATCTGGCCAAGAACGGTCCTTTACGGTCACATACATACGCCTCATGTGAAAATTAGGGCGATTATTCACAGTGATGTAAAGAACCCGGTGTGAAATTACCCAACACGAAAAAGTTATGGTGCGAAAATTATCGTTACCTATTGAACATCCAAACGGTACTCGGTGATAATTAAACACCGAGATGATTAATCAAATAGAGCACAATTGGAGTTAATAAGATAAACTCGTCTTAGCGGCCATTGGCCTTGGGACTATCGGCAATACACTAAAAATTAACTCCTTGTCGATGTAGCGTGGAACTGGCTAAAAATAACTCTATTTTTAGTAGTATAGATAGCCTGTTGCCGGCGAAGCATTGCCTTTGTAAAGCGAAGCTGCAAATCCCAGAGAACACTGAAGTCCTGACAACAAAATCTTAATGAAAAAAGCCTGTGTTTGTGAAACACGAATGCCCCCGGTGGCATCTTTGTTAGTATGAACACTATTTTCTGTTAAGTACATGTATATGATGTCACTGGGTTTAAAGGTCAAAGGTCAAGGTCACGAGGTCAAAAATTTTGGTATCAATGGAAAGGTCTTGTCACAAGGAATACACATGTGAAATATGAAAGCCCTATCACTTACCATTCAAAAGTTATGCCCAATGTTAAAGGTTTTGAAAAGTAGGTCAAAGGTTAAGGTCAAGGTCACGAGGTCAAAAATTTTGGTATCACTGGAAAGGTCTTGTCACAATGAATACACATGTGAAATATGAAAGCCCTATCACTTTCCATTCAAAAGTTATGCCCAATTTTAAAGTTTTTGAAAAGTAGGTCAAAGGTCAAGGTAACCAGGTCAAAAATTTTGGTATCAATGGAAAGTTCTTGTTACAAGGAATACACATGTGAAATATGAAAGCCCTATGACTTCCCATTCAAAAGTTATGTCCAATGTTAAAGTTTTTCGGACAAACAGACAGACAAACAGACAAACAGACGGACAGGCCAAAAACTATATGCCCCCGAATCTTTGATTCCGGGGGCATAATAACTAGAATTTTGAATCTTTAAATACGTCCACAAACAGGGTCAATATTAAGCATCAAGACATACGAACCTCTGTCTGTATCTGGATGTGGTTTTGCTGCAGGGGCCGTTGTAGATTTGGTCGATCTTATGGAGTTTAATGTTGGTCGCCGATCACGTACCGACTTGAAAGACGAATAGACCTGCCGGGCAACCTTAGTAGCTTGATCCTTCATTCCAGAAAGTGTGTATCTGAGAAAAAAAAACTATACTTAAGCCCTTTTATTGAAAGCATTAGCAAATGAAATAAAATTCATTTGAATTTGATGTTTTGATCTATACTATCCATATCACATACAATACATGTATATTGAATTTGAAGACGTTTAACATTTGTACCACTTGATGAGTGTCACTGCTGGTGGACAAGGAGTCCCCGTGGGTATATGTATCCAAGTTCGATCTACTTCGGTTGAACATTTCTTCAACGCATTCGAAAATCTGTTTTCAAAATTTCTTGAATTTTCTAAAGCGTGGGTCCTGTACATAGCATCATATCCCAACCATCTTGCTACGTATTTTACGTATTCGGTGGGAAATAACTTTTACACTCTTTGGCCATATTACAATATTTATATTGAGGATCACTAACGAGGCTTAATTATCCGTAACGTGCATGTCTGGTCCATGCTGCAAATTTATCTGTTCTTAAATGATGATATTGAATTTGAAGACGTTTAACATTTAATTATTCATTCGATTTTATATTAGTGTTCTTTTATTTATCCATTTATTCACATACTTATTTTTTCATTTCATTATTATTCATTACAGAAAGACCAACCTTCTCCATAGAATGATGAAAACAATGACCAGGCCTACGACTAACAAGAGTGAAAGAACGATCAGAACTGCTGTAACCGCCGATGACTGACCCTCAGTAAGTGCTTTAAACAAAAAAAATTCATATAAGTGAGTGTAAGTCAAACAAATCGGAA
This sequence comes from Pinctada imbricata, assembly GCA_033119305.1. Taxonomy (NCBI): domain Eukaryota; kingdom Metazoa; phylum Mollusca; class Bivalvia; order Pterioida; family Pteriidae; genus Pinctada; species Pinctada imbricata. The sequence continues at coordinate 43,302,922 of VSWD01000011.1, forward strand.
TTCAAAAATCAGAATCAATGGGCATACAACTCATTGAAAAATACAAACCTTCACAAAATATCTGAAACATTCTGCAAAGAAGTAAAATTAATGCCCAACGGAGATGAGATTGTGTACTTGGGGAGAGTTATTTAAGCATCCCCTCGTATGTTAGAGATTTTCTGTTATTGAAAAACAGACCTCTCTCTTATAATTACCCTTTGCATTATGATGAGAAGGGAATGGGATATGCTATTTATCTTAATCAGTTCATTTATCATACCATTTTTGTTACCTATGAACAAGTTGGTGATACTCTTTGCAAATATTAAACGAAGAAGCATACGACAAAGAAATAAAATCTTATCATATCAGTTATAAATAGGTTCTAGCAAGCCATAATTTAAAAATCCATTAAACAATACATGAAATATATTACGTAGGGCGCAAGTTGGCCCCGTGGCATCAGCCGAGGAGCATCCACCAGGGCAAGTTCCGTTGACAACGTCACAGGGAAAAGTTTGGCAAAGACCACATTCTCTGGCACAATCCGGACCGTAGGTGTTTGACGAACATGCTAAATCAATATGAAGGTGTATAAATGCTTATATTGTTGTCATTTTTATACTGCTTTCTTTTAATTTCATAGGTAAAAGAAATGCCTTACAGATATGATTTTCTCTGAAATGTAGCCAAGTTCGATCAACATCGGTTGATCGTTTCTTCAACGCATTCGAAATTTTCTGTATCTTGAAATTTCTAAAACGTGGGTCCTTTAGCATCATATTTTACCCATCATGCTACGTCTTTCTGTACATTTTGGACATAATAACTTTCACACTCTTTGGTCATATTACATTGTTTAGCTTGAGGATCACTGGCTAAGGTTAAGTACCCGAAACGTGCATGTCTGGTCTATGCTTCATATTTATCTGTACTAAATTGATGCAATTGAATTTGAAGATGTTTAACATGGAATGAATTTCCGTCTTCATGGTAAGTAAGCGTGCTATGTTTCACTCATGGAATATGTAGCATGAGGATCACTTGTTTGAATATGGTAAACGGAAAGAGTTTGAACTTTTTTCAATGAAACGAATACAAAAAACATAGCTCAAGGCTTAATGGAATTCAATATTAATCCATACATGAGTATCTTATAATAGACTTACTTGTTGTACACATCCCTCCACGGAATCCGGCCTGACAGATCGGCCCCGACTGAGCATTACAACGCCCGGTTCCATGGTGACATGGGCGGTTCCTGTAGCAGTTACCGCATGTCATACTACAATTAAATCCGTAGAACCCAGGACGGCATACTGCATTTGAAAAAAAAGAATATCAAATATTCTGAAGTAAAATATAAGGGTTCTTGAAAGAGATCAGAAGTTCTTTTATTTGCTTTTTAAATTTTCAACCGTTTTTGTTATACGTTTGTTCTTTGTCAGATTCCCTCTGCATTCTTTACAATCAATTCATGATGTCTTCAAACTAAGGAAACTTAAAAGTAAAAGTATCTGCTAAATAAAACAACAGCATACTTAGTTTACAATCGTCTCCGAAGTAACCGTCTGCGCATGCTCCGTAACATGTTCCGTTTTTGAAATCACAAGGTGCACCACCAGAACATCCCCCGCACGTCTCTGTACAGTCTGGTCCATAGGTCCCCGGTGTACACGCTTGAAAAGATAAGGTATATTTTCGTAAGTATTTGTTAATAATTCCTTTATGCATATGTACAAATTTATTCGGCCGGTCCGAAATTTGCTCTCATCACATTTGGTTAAAGAGCAAAGATTTCCGAATAGTATTTTCTTAGTATTTACTTTGATTTTAATTGTATAAATGACTATGTCTTTGTTTCACATACACGCAATTTCACTTCATCTTTTTGTATGTGTGGGTTTTTATGACCTCTTTATACACAAGTTTAATGTTTGTTTGTCGTAATCCGAAATAGCGCACCTTTTTGCTACGTATACATTTATTCACATAAGCAGCAAATGGCCATCAAAAGTCAGTTCCTGGTGTTTCTTTTTTGGATTCAACATAGTAAATTTCCCCTGGCTTGATGGTGATGTTCCAAGATTACCGTCATATGGCATATACATATCAAAGCTCATCCGGTACGCTAGAGCATGTACTGATATTTTGGATTTTGGAAGGGATGATTTTGGATTCAACATAGTAAATTTCCCCTGGCTTGATGGTGATGTTCCAAGATTACCGTCATATGGCATATACATATCAAAGCTCATCCGGTACGCTAGAGCATGTACTGATATTTTGGATTTTGGAAGGGATGATTTTGGATTCAACATAGTAAATTTCCCCTGGCTTGACGGTGATGTTCCGAGATTACCGTTATATGGCATTTACATATCACAGCTCATCCGGTACGCTAGAGCATGTACTGATATTTTGGATTTTCACAGTAGAAATTTACAAATTACTTAGACTTTCTGGAAATTTTACAAAAATTACAGTCAACTTCTTTTAAAATTCGGATCTATACACGCAACAGCGTACATTACTTTGGGTATTACACAACCTGTCTTTTATGGTGATATGATAAACAAAATTAGAAGGATCAAAGGTAGCCAGCATAACCATCGAAAATGCGTCAGAATCATCAAACGCCTTTTATACCGTGGATATGATCCTACTGTCACCAGACGGACACTAGGCTTGGTACTTGACCAATCTACAGTCTTGTACAAGCGCATCCTTGAGACTTGCACTCTGACTAACTGTGACGACGGGACTCCATGACGGGCCCTGTCCAAACCTCTTTAGAGAAGACAGGGCCCCGACCACCTGTCCTCTCTGAATGTCAGTCGGACTCCTCGGGTGATTACATACATGAGCTCGCTACAGCCGGCAGAGCACGGACTGTATTACGCATGCCCTCTTTTTATATCCATTTACATATTCATCTGTGTTTCTAGGGCCTCTACGTTTCGCGGTCTTGTTTGTGTGAGGTCATCTTACAGTAAGGAGGTTGTTTTACAGCACAATTGTACGTTCTTCGAGACCTCTGGGTAATTGGAGAAGTGAGAGTGTTGTGCGCACGTAATCCAGGATAACCAAGGATAACTACTTGCGTGACAAATGCCCATTGGTCTCGTCGGTTTATGTGTAGTCTTTTGTGTTTGATGTTTACATGTCTCTTTTCCGTCTTGTGCTGTACTCGTCTTTTGTGTTTTTGCATCGGGTGTTTTGGTGTTTTGCTGTTGATGCTGCAACGAGGTCTTGTTGGAGATCTCCTCCCTTCTTTTGTATGTCCTCTTGTCGCGTGTTCCCTTTTGTCACATTTTCTTAAGTTGTTCGTTTGTTTGTCTGTGTGTATATCTAAAACTCGTTGCTATTTTGTAGTGTCCTTTTGAGTGTGTATTTCGTTGTGGTTTTACAACAAGTATTTTTTGTAATCTTTTCATAATTGGCATATTGGAAAATTCCTTTTATTAATGTTTATTTACCAGAACTACATGAACTACCCCTGTAGCCCGCAATACAGCCTGGAACACTACATGCTCCTGTAAACCTGTCACATTCTCCGCTTCTACAGTTACAGGCCGTCATACAGTCCTCTCCAAAAGTCCCAGTGCTACAAGCTGGCGTGCAATGTATTAAAAATATCAATTCAATAAAGACTTTTGGAAGGATATTTGCATGTAATTCACTATAATGAAATTTGGACTATAAGTGATTGCTCTTTTAAGAATTTAATGAAACCTAGATTCATAAAGATTGCAGTACTAGCTGCTGATGTCCGCAACATATATTTCTGGTGCACCATATATATAATGTTTGGGCAGAATCTTATAAATTTTCGTTTTCATTTTCGTGAACGGAACATCGACGGCGGGTGCGGCTAGCCAAACAGGGGATGCTTACTTATCCCGGGCACCTGGTCCCACCTCTAGCTTGCTAGGGGTCCGTCGATGCTCAATTGTGTGCTATTGTGAGTGCTCTTTATCTCAATGGACACTCAATTTTTATTCAAAATAAAACTTGAAGGCACACTAAATTATTTTTGCAACGTTTAATCATTAAATCATCAATTAGCTTTTTAAAAGTACCATAGATTAGGATGTATCACCCAAAACAAGCATTGCTAGTGTAGAAGGCTGCTTCGCGGCAGTATATTTGGACATTTCTTTTTTCTTTTCACCAAATTGTCACATATACCAAGACTAGGATAGAAGAACCATAGTCCAGTAGAAACTTGTCCAGATTTTAAATATTTGAACTTACGTAATGAGCAGTTAGAACCAAACCATCCAGCTCGGCATCCGGGTGTGTTGCAGATCCCTGTTTGTCTGTTACAAGTTCCAGTTCGGCAATAGCAAATGTATCTGCAGCTTGGTCCAAATGTTCCAGGAATACAAGCTGAGAAGAATCATAGCTTGAGTAGTTTGGACATGGTCCATTTTACATGAGATGAGACAAAATAATTTATAAAACGGTGTACGTACAAAGACAAGGAATGTTCTGTTGTGTACTGGATGGAATAGATACTGGATATTCAATGCATAAAAGGCATAAAGCGGCAATATTAGAACAGCAAGACAATTTGACATTGTAAATGAGATATTTTATCATATGGACAAATCAGAGAGAGAGAGAGAGAGAGAGAGAGAGAGAGAGAGAGAGAGAGAGAGATTTGTCGCGCTTCCCGGTTGCTTGATGGTACGATGGTGTCTCTACCGCATTTCTAGGTCGGACAAAAAGATGTCGGGTGATAATCGTGCAGTAGCGGCTTTAATGGTGCGAACACTTCAAAAACTTACAACTGCGTGATGCTTAGTAGCATCTCAGTAACGATGACATTGGAACCCCTGCCCCCCCCCCTCCCCCTATTGCTATCTCTTATGCAATCGCATCTTATTCATTACTTTCCTTCTATTTAGTTTAAACTCACTGATCCGATGCTTCTTATCTTATTTAATCTTAATCGTTAAAATGGCTTTTATTAAAAATTGTGCAAGCGTATATATATAAGTGGCTATTTTAGGCAATGCTATGTCTTTGATACATGTATGTCATGAAGATAGAGTATGGACTAATCATTCGAAATATATCGAAAAAAAGTGGTTTGACATTGATTAGCCTATTCCTGAAGACTGAAACGATGACTTGTCGGAATTTGATAGACACCGAGTTAGATCCCTTTATATAATCCATAGTATCATTAAGCAATCGGAAAGCGCGATAAATCCTTGTAAGAAGAGAGAGCAAGTACACGGGCTTGCACGATTTACACGTCTTTAAAGCAAAGCAAAGCAGATATTGTCAATCTCGTCAACTCCAACAACAGGGCATGTTAATTCAATTATTCAATCGCCAAATTGTCTTATTTGCTACGATATCAGTCAATATATTGACAAGGAAGTGTGGGTTTTGTGGTAAAAAACACTACTTGAACTTTTGAATTCCCTTAGACATAGTGCCCATCCATCACAGACATTGGGCGTTTTCCTAGGATCAAATTCCATATGAATGGAGACTGTTCTGTTCAACTTATATAACTAATTAGGCTATAAATATTGTCTTATGAAAAATTTGAACTATTGAAAATATTTAAATCTGCTAAATGACTTTATTTTAAATGTCAGATAGACAGAAGAAGATATTAGAAACATTGCGTCTCGCTAAAGGAAAGTTCATAATGCTGAATTGATCCCGTCACGTTTTCCATAAATCTAACCTACCCCAATTTTTTTAAAGATCAAAGCACTTTAACAGACTAAAGTAGTCCACTAAAACAGGATTTTAACTGAGACTGTCTTTTAAAAAATGTTGATAATTCAGATAAATGCCAAATAGGTCAGTAGGGAAATGAAATCTCAAAAGCAATTTTTTTTCATTAGCTCTGATATTTTGCTGTCACACACAGTGGCTGCTGCGCAGGACCTGATGGAGACCACTCCCTTTCTTTTAAAACGTTGATCAACTTAATCAAAGAAAGGAGGGGATCCCCAGCAACACTAGGTTGCAGCACACACAGCAAAATCCCAAAACACCCAATGCAAAAAACACAGAACAGACACCCACAGGAAGAGACGCAAAATGGACAAGGAACATCAACTCACACCATAGAAACATTAAACATAAAAGACCACACATAAACCAACGAGACCAATGGGCAACCGGTGCCGACTTAGGACGGCCATCTACGATATGAACTTGTAATATTTCTCGAAGACTGTACAATAAGATCGAATTGTTCTTTAAATCATTGTCATTTTCGGCATTATTTTTAGTCGATAACGACTACATGATGCCGTTAAATTATCTCAAATTAGTTTTGCATGCAAACAGGAAACGCTGACTCCTCCCGGGCACGTGGTCTCTCTTCGGTTTATTGTTTATTCCGGGATTTGCAACAGTTCCAACGGAAATTCTAATGATGTTACCTTACCTTCTCGACTTTGAGACTGAATATGAGAATTTGGTACTTCTTCGATGTTCATTATTAAATAATCCAATTCGAATATGTACATATGGCAACATGTACGACGCATGTCAATTTTAGTAACATTCAAAATGGAACTAGAAACAATATAAGACATTTCTAAATATTATCATATGATAAAATGATGAATAATACATGTGGGGAAGAGCAGTAAATATTTAGTTATGTAATCTTTAATAAACGTACATTGAAACTTCAGAAATCACGTGGAAATGTCAATTAGGAATTGCATAAATGGGAAAATAGACAAGGTTAGACGTTAGAATTGCAGTTTCGATATGTTTTAGTCATTTAGTTTCCTTGTAACGTAAGAAGGGCAAGGGGAACATTTTATGGTGCTTTTAGTCTAAAATTTTATTGGGTAATAGAACCGTGACAAATACGATTTCTTCTTCTATCGAATAATCATCAAAGAAGTACCTATCAGTAATTCAGTCTCAAAGTCGAGATGGCAAGGCAAAATCATAAGAATTTCCATTGGAAAGGTCGCGAATGTAAAACATTAAGATTTTTAGCGTATCGAATTCTAAAATAATTTTCTACCCTAATACGCTGGCAGGAAATGCTTAGTCGTCCCGGGTACTTGGTCGCACTGTTTTTTTTTTACTTCATATCTATTCCCTAGGTAGATTACTTCATTTATTTGCATTATGAAGAAGGAGAAAGGAGGGGATCTCCCACAGTACTTGGTTGTAGCATCCACATAAAACAACAGAAACACCCAAGTGCAAAAAACAGTAAACAATCATATTACTAGGATGAGCCACAAAACTGACAATGATGGAGGAATTTACTTTGGAAAGAGCAGACTAATCGATCTAAAGACCATACTAGATTACCTTGAGAACACCTGCTTCCAGTGTAGCCAGGTACACATCCTCGTATACAGGACCCAGTATCCGGGTCACACACACCATCTTGACAATTTACTGGACATCGACTGTTACAAGTACCCTGGCCGTAAAAACCGTTCGGACAACCTATAAGAAAATATATAGCACACTCAAGTAAAAATGTGTGTTCATATTTTGATATGTAACGTATTGATCGATATATGTTCTCCTATCTGGTTAAGAATATTTGAAAATTTGTAAATGTTTTATGAGATCATAATCAAAAGAATTCATGTATAAATGAATAAAAGTTAAACACAAAACATAAAATTCTTTTAATTCTTAAACTTAATTTTCTTCTAAGTTTCATTCTTTTGTTTATTGTATTCCTTTCCTTTGAACATGATCCATGATCCCATTCTATATAAAGCATTATAAACAATCACATACCAAACACTTCAACTTCACATAGCTCCAATAAGGCATCTGAAGAATAACCTGCTGGAAACGGAAGCACAGACCGATTGTTGTATATGGTGACCACTTGCCCCACAACTGGAGGAGTTAGTTGTAGATTCTGCAGGGTACTTGGTAAGTTCGGGCCTGTGTCACGGAACAGGGGCTGATTTTGGTCTTGGAAGAACTGGTCCGAACGTATTTCTTCATCCGTGACGAAAAGGGAATATCCAGCTAACCTGTCACCGACTGTGAAAATCACATAATGGACATTTTAGTCAGATAACATTTATTCTATGCAATTCTTTGTTATAATGCATATTTAAGGCACATTTTCTACTTATTTGTAACATTGATATCTACATTAAGTTATGCACTATAATGAAGTATTGTCTCAAGAGATTCGTCATATGCATGGGACACTACATGGTAAAGTTTACTTTTGTCACATACCACTATGTTCATCAAGTTTACTTTCGTCACATACCACTATGTTCATCAAGTTTACTTTTGTCACATACCACTATGTTCATCAAGTTTACTTTTGTCACATACCACTATGTTCATCAAGTTTTCTTTTGTTACATACCACTATGTTCATCAAGTTTACTTTTAACACATACCACTATGTTCATCAAGTTTACTTTTGTCACATACCACTATGTTCATCAAGTGTACTTTTGTCACCTACCACTGTGTCATCAAGTTTTTGACTAGTTTGTAATTGTAACAATTTAATAATTTATTCTAAAACTAAGGGATATCTCGGTTCCCTGTCAAGGAAACGAGATAAATCGACATGATACAAAATGGAACGAAACAGATCAAACCGGAGCGAAACAGATCGAAACGAGACGAAACAGACTGAAAAGCGTGGAGGCAAAAGAATTGTAGGATAAAGACACTAAGACTACTTTTTATTATGAAGTATTATAATTATAATTATGTTTGTGATAAGATGAAACATACTTTGGAAAAATATTTGCACGTATGAGTCTGTGAGTGAAAGTTGTCCTTTGTCTTTATATGTATGTTTCATAAAATGTTTTAATGTTTGTGTAAGAAAAAAGTATCAAAAATCTTCAAAAGCAAAGAAATCATAATGATTTGAAATGTCTCATTGGTACTTCTAGGTACCTTGATCACATTCTTACTATCAACAGTCCTATTTTTGAAAAGTATGCAAATGCTATTTATCACAAAAAAATGGACTCTAAACAAGGCAAACGTTACAGACACAGAAACGCCATTTTTTTTACTTAAATGCCAAAATTGTTAATGGAGAGATTCACAAAAGTGTGTATGATAAACAAGATGATTTTGGATTCAACATTGTAAATTTTCCTTGGCTTGACGGTGATGTTCCTAGATCACCGCCATACGTTATCTATACTTCATTTCGCAGCTAATCCGGTATGCTAGAACATATACTGATGTTTTATATTTTCACAGAAGAAATTTACAAATTACCAGGAAACTTTTAGGTCAAGGGTTTTCGCTTTCACATATAGAATAAATGTAATAATTTGTGTATTGTTACGGGTATGCAACACACAGCAAGTGCATTTATCGCATGGAATGCGTTAACGCGCATTACATGTACGATAAATGCACTTGCAGTGTGTTGCACACCAGTAACAATAATACGGAAACACAAATTAAGACATTTATTCTCAATGTAAAGACTTTCTGGAAATTTTACATAAAAATATAGTCAACTCCATTTGAAATTCGGACCCATACAAGCAACAGAGTATAATACTGTGTGTATTTCTCAACCTGTATTTTATGGTGACATGATTAACAGGATAAGAAGGATCAAAGGTAGACAGAATTATCATCGAAATTGTGTTGGAATAATCAAACGCCTATTAAACCGTTGATATGATCCTTCTGTCACCAGACGGACGCTTGGCTTGGTACAGGACCAATCTGCAGCCGTGTAATAGCGCACTCTTAAGAATTGCACTCTATATCTGACTGTGCCGACAGGAATCTATGACGGTCCCTGTCCAAACCTCTTTAGAGAAGACAGGACCTCGACCACCTGACACAGGTCCTCTCTGAATGTCAGTCGGACTCTTCGGGTGGTAACATACATGAGCTCGATACAGTCGGCGGAGCACGGAAGTATTTGGCTTCTTGCCTTCTTTCTTTATATCCATTTACATATCCATCTGTGTGCTTCTTGTGTCCCTGTGTCATGCTGTCTGTTTGTATGTTCATCTTACAGTGAGGAGGTGATTTTACACCACAATTGTGCATTCTTCGAGACCTCTAAGTAAACTGAAAAGTGGGAGGGTTTTGCGCACGTAATCCTGGTAATCACATCGTCTGTTACTTGCGTGGCAGATGACCGTCCTAAGGACGACGTCGGTTGTCCATTGGTCTCGTTGGTTTAAGTGTGGTCTTTTGTGTTTCATGTTTCTATCGTGTGAGTTCTTTTGCGAATCTTTCTGTGAGTGTCTGCTTTATGTTTTTGCATTGGGTGTTTTGGGGTTTTGCTGTGATTGCTTAATTCAACCGAGTGTTGTTGAAGATCCCCTCCTTTCTTTCATATTCTATAAATATTTCATAAGATGGTATCGATTGTGGTGCTCATGTCGTCTCAAAATGAATCAGTTGTTCCCTGATTGGAATCATTCAATTGATCTCGAACTAATAGAATAATCTATGACAACTAAATAATACTGTTATATATATAGAAGACATTACGAAAAAAGTAAAATAATCGATGTATCAAAAATGCATAATGATTACCATTATTATGAATATGTAATAGCACCCAACACTTCATGACATCGTCGAAAAACTCGTCACAATATCATATACCGTGAATTTATTTGTCGTGGACAATATTCATTTGCAGCTTGAAACTTTCAAGCTGCAAATGAATATTGTCCACGACAAATTTTAGTCATCGGTTTTCAATGGCTACATGTACTTGTTAAAGCTGTTGATCCAAACGCACTTTATTTGAAAAAAATCTGTCGATTTGAACTTTTATTTCTAGTTATGTTTTAGTGAAGGGTAACAGTGCGTAACACTTGTTTAATTTGTCGGTGGTGCCATCTTAAATAATTCCCTTTTTATGAGCGTCCAGTGCAATATAAGTCTTCCTTCTTTGTTACATTGCATGTCTTGTATTTCATTTTTTCCCGGATTGACGATGTCTCTGTCCGTCCGTCCGTCTGCCGTCAACATTTTTCAAAGGTGTCGTGTCTTATTTGTTGGTCGTTTTTGTGTGGATTATATTATTTAGAATTCGTGAATGTTCATTTAGTCGCTTGTTAGTGTGTATTATTTGTCTGAACGTTTTTATTTTAACGTTTATAAATAAATTATTTGTTCGTTCCGATGGCGCCATCTATAACGACTTCAGTCAGTCCGTACAATTCAAGTCATTGTTCTCCTTCCTATCCTCCATGTTTCAACAAAGTTTTGTTTTGGGGTTTTTTTTTTTGGTTGGTAGTTTCTACTCTCGATAAGTCGAACTTCAAGGGACCTTCAGAAATAGTTCGACTTATCAGGGGTTCGACTTATTGAACTCGTACATCATTAGCAATCGATTTTTTAAAAGACTACTTCCCTTTCTCAATCACCGTTCACAAACGTTTGTGTTGTCCATTTTAATGTCCAAACTACTTTAAATGCTTGCATTTACAACTCCATAGCAAGAAAGTATCAATTATCCGTCCACCGATCTCCTTAAAATGAATTGGTTTTTGTTTAAGAATTGAAATTAATTTGTGGTTCGACTTATTGAGGTCAATTTTCAATGTAAAATGACTTACGGGACCTAAAAATAAGTTCGACTTAAAAAAAACGGGTTATTGGAATTCGAGTTATCAGGAGTACAAATGCATAGAAATCAATTACAGAGAATCGGGATTATTAAAAACAGTTCGAGGTAAGCGGAATTCGAGTTAACCGAGTTTGAGTAAACGAGAGTAAACTGTATATTCATCTTTATATATCTGAAGGTCTATTTTGTTGCATATTAGTATTTTTTTATGTTTATTTGTTTTCTTTCTGTTTCAGTGGTGCCATCTACAACGAATTCCCTTTACAATTTCAGTAAGCCCGTTTTATGTAAATAATTGTTCTCCTTTCTTTTTTGTCTGTTATGACATTCGGGTTTAAAGATGTTTTCTCTAGGTTGTTGGTCGTTTTCCTGTGGATTATTTGTTCAAATCTTATTGTATCTTACACAATTTTGCACTTTGATAAGGTCAATACCTGGAATTATAGACCTGAAAAAATCTTATTGACCGAGGACGAAGTTCGAGATCAGTATGATTTTTTCAGGTCTATAATTCAAGGTAAATATATCGATCAAAATGAAAATAATTTATTGAAGTTAAAATCGACTTACATCCAGTTCTGTACACGATGTAGATCCTTTGTATGGTGGATTGAGAGGTGAGCCGAACGCGCCACCATACTGTTGTTTGAGCTTCCCGGGTATGGATACAGTGGCCGTTCAGAATGTTGGTGTCGTTGTTACCATCCACAGCACGGTCTGAGGTGTGGGGAAATGTATGGAAGGAGATAGAGGACATGTCCGTAGACCTGTTCAGGGCTAGGTTCACTGAAATAAAAGAAACAACAGTTGTTGTTGTTGTTGTTGTTTGTTGTTGTTGTTGTTGTTGTTGTTGTTGTTGTTGTTGTTGTTGTTGTTGTTGTTGTTGTTGTTAGAACAGGGTAAGATGTAATTTTTTTCTGATCAAACCTCTTTCAGGTTTATCGATATGATTCTGAGTACCTTGTACACGTAAACACACTGAAAATACCCAGTCCTGGAGCCAAAATATTAAATATGGAGGGGGTGCCTCAGATATGGACATTGAAAAAGTGGAAGAAATTGGTTCATGCAGATTTACATCATTAGTGCTTATTCATTTTTTATACTACCTCTACATGTTTTTTAAAGGTATGGGCATTGAAAAAGTGGAAGAAATCCCTACAGACAGATTTTAAAGCATAAGTGTTTACCACATAAGTTTAAATTTTATGACTTTTTGAAGACGATTGGACCAAACAGTTAACGCAAAGGTGAAAAACCAAATTCCAATGAATGCTTGTTTCTGATGCATGGCTGGATATAATTTTTTTTTTCAGGGACATATCCAAGTCATTGGTGGGGTGTAAGAAAAAAATAAACAAAAACACCCCCCAAGAAAAACATTAAACGTAAAAACAGGAATAAAGTAGGACTTTTTTTAAATTTCAGGAGGAGGGGCTGACTCTGCCATTCCTACTGCATGCTACCCTCTTTAATTCGAGTCCGCGATTACAAAAAAAAAGAACTTGAAATAAAAACAATCTTATTCGTTTGAATTTTCAAATTGTACGTGATATACTAGTAAACATATCGAGATCCTCTCAAAATGTATGATTAGAAATAAATCCGAATAATTCATCTATGTAACTTATTCACACATTGAAATTAACATTTCCGTTGAAATTTATTTCTTGCAATAAAGTATTTTACAGGTAAAAAATATCATTCAATACAACATTTATAAGAAAAACATGTAAAATAAACCTCAAATAGTAATAAGCCATCAGTAAGTTTGTCATTTGATATTTAATTTTCTTCCGAATTTGTTGAAAAAAAAAACTCACCTGACGCTTTTCCATCTTTAAAGAACACAATTAAAGTCGATAAAACAAAACATAATTTAAATTTCATTTTCTCCTCTGCTACTTCAATCGAACATAGAAAAATATCTGTATCTTATAATCCTATATAAAGTGTAAAATTCAGTAATCATATAAATACTGAAAATGAACAATTTCCTAATCTTGTCAATGTAAGTTCAAGTAACCAGATCCTGTTCAGAAGGAAGCTTGTCGTCGTGATCAAATGTGAAAAGAAAGTATTGAATACTTCAAGCGCGGATCTAGAGCAGGGTTAAGGGGAAGGGGAGGGGGTGTGTTAGGACCCCACTTGACTTCGATAAAATCCCTTGATTTTATGGGTTTTTTTTCAAAACCATAGGCTGGTCTACCCGATCCAGGATGTCCTTGATGCCCCTCCCCCCAACACCCCTTGAAAAATTCTAAATCCGCCACTGATAGTTGACCGGTGCTTATTCGATCGTCATTTGAGAGGGAAGTATAACGTCATTTGATAGTGTTGTGTACCGCGTTATCCCTATGTGACAGACAGATATAGGGTGCGTATCCAGGAGACAGGGGATGCTATACATGTAGGTAAGTGGTCTTCTCTCTCTCTCTCTCCATCCGTATTGTCTTGTAAATTTTAAAAATGTGAACTCAAATGTATCCCCCCCCATTTCTCTCAACGTATTGTCAACCCTCGATGTTTCCCCACAACGTATCCCCCGTCAAATTTCTTAGAATTTGCGCATTGAGAAGGGGGTTAGACCCCCGGACAAAGGTTTTGGATCTGCAACTTGAAGCAGCTAGATTTTCGTTTGATATCAGTTTATGTAAAAAAGAATACATTTATATAGAGCTTCATAATATTTTTTTATGTCACATTTTCTGACATTTGGTTTAAGTGAACATTATAAGTATGCACTTAATCCGTAAGAAATTTTCCCTAAAATAGCTCACAATTCAAAGATACATGTACTCTGAAAAATGAGAAGGAAACAAAAATCGATCTGTTCAGTAATCTCCTTAGATCTATATGCTTTGAAAAGTTATTTTCATGTTAACAATAATTGATGTTCAAGAATTATTCCGTTTGTAGTAATACTAAGGCCATAGTAATACAAAAAATGTTTTGCGTTCCCTGAAGGGTACCTTTTTCGAATTTTTTTTTTTAGAAAAAAAAACATATAAACATTCATTTTTCTATCCAGATAAAAAAAAACTCAAAAATCCATTCAAATTAAACAAACCCCTTCTTTTTTTAGAAAAAAGGCACACACATTCATTTTGCTTTGAATTCCAGAAAAGAAAAATCAAAAAATCATTTCAAATTAAACAATCCCTTTTAAAGTATCTTTAAGACGAGAATTTCTGAGTCCATCTCAATATATATTATACATGTATTTGTGAGAAAAATTTAAACATTATCCAGCTCACTTGAAAAATATTCCGATTTTTTTCCTTTTTTCAATCTCTCATTAGAATTTTTAGTTATATTACATGCACAAGTGTGCGAGGGTGTGTGTGAGAGGGTGTGTGTGAGGGTGTGAGGGTGAGGATGTGAGGGTGTGTTTGTGTGAGGCTGCGGGAGGGTGTGGGAGGGTGCGTGAGGGTGTGTGTGAGAGTGAGGGAGAGTGTGTGTGAGGGCGTGTGAGGGTGCGTGAGGGTGCGTGAGGGTGTGTGTGAGGGTGAGGGTGTGAGGGTGTGTTAAGGTGAGGGTGTGTGTGTGTGAGGGTGTGCATGAGGGTGAGGGTGTGAGGGTGTGTGTTTGTGAGGGTGTGTGTTAGGGTGTGTGAGGGTGTGTTAGGGTGAGGGTGGATGTGTGTGTGTCTTTTTCTTGTATGATAGGAGGGTACATGTACCTTTAAGAAAATGGCTGGGAAGTAAAACAAAACATCTAATTTCTATGGCCTTGTTGAGACGAAGTCTGTAGAGAACAAGCTTTTAAAAGCTAAAACATATATCTTTCGTCAAAAGTTATCCTTATCTCTCTGTCCTCTCATTATAGATTTATTGATAGATCTACTCACATTAGCATATTACTACAGAAAATTACAAAAAAAAAAATCAAGTTTTTGCAAAGGATTGAAAATTTAGAGCACAAAATTATGCGGACATCAATTCAAAAAGATGAAAGCATACATTTGTACAACATTAAAATATACTCTATTATTCAAAAAGTACTAGTAAACCATCATTTTTTATCAAAATAGAAATACTGATTTTTCCCATGTAAATTGCAGGCGATTGTATACATTATTAAATCGAATCTATTCCACACTAAAATAAGTACAATATTAGAATTCTTGAAGAGAGCAGTTACAGATTTTAAATAATACATGTTTTCATTTCATTAAAAGTCATTATTGACGAAGGAGTGGTGCTCAAGTTATCCGGATAACCACTCAGTTTAATCTCGGCGTAGCTTAATGATCGACACTGAGGATTCTAAATGATTATTCTTGAGAACTACAAATGTCATCTATGAAATGTTCATGTTTCAATTATGTTTGTTAATTTCATTTGTCCCTTCGTTTATCTGTGCTCTTCCCGTTTTATTATCCCCTCGCAACATAGTTGCAGGGGGATATAGTAACGCAGTCGTTCTTCTTCTTTTTTTCTCATATGAATTTCCATGTTTTATTGCCTGTTTTACCCTGATTTTACTCTTTTTATTTCTCTGGAGCTTCCTTATTCATGATAATGGACAAATTCATATGCATGACCATTTGAATACTTTCATGGGTTGAATTCTTGCAAAGGAATAATGTCCTTGAATAGCTGTGACCTTGACATCTGACATTGACAGCAAGACTTAATCTCCACTTACTCTAGTTGAAAAATACAAGTGGACAACAAACATTTTAATGTCAATTCATGTCTTTTTCTCTAATTTCCTGATGTGGCCTTGATATTCGAGCACAAGCCTTTGAAAGTCACTATTAGTACCATCCTGAGGCTCATCATAGGTAGCTCAAACGCAAAGTTTTGTGATTACATGTACAGTTTTATCACTGAAGCGGAAAAATTAAAATTTGTGGTTCGTGTGACCTTGATCTTTGAAAGCTTTTGATTGTAGCCCTGTAAGCATTGGAAACTTAAGCGTATCGTGTGAATCTAAAGCGAACATTTTTTTTCTCAAAAAGACGGACAGTTCATATAATGCCCTGTTTCCACTTCATAATCCCACAACCCTCAAGAAATAATTTTTCTTTCTTATGAAATAAATCGAAGCACAACAAATAGATGACTGCAGCAAGATTTATTTTAAGCACCATTGCATTACAACAGTCAATGCTTTAAACTTTTTTTTTCAGTCTTTAAAAAATATTTTCTACCGAAAAATTACTATTGATGATACCAAGTAAATTGTATTTCCACATTATGAAAATAACTCCCATAAGACACTGTAATATAAAATTGGCCAATCACATTATGAGAATGATTCATACACAAAAGCCATCAACAAACAAACAAACAAACGAGTACATGAATATTCTTTGAAGTTAAAAATAATACACAGCCTATTGTGCCTCATATGAAATTCATTGTGAAATTTACATGAACTTAACATAAAAGTTCACATGAAATTTGTGTGAAACAAGTGTGAAAATGAAATTTAGATGAAATTCTTTCATGAAATTCATGTGAAGTTTCTGACATAAATTTCATGGGAACTAAATTTTGTGTGAAGGTCACAAAGAAAAATTCAAATAAAATTCATGTGAAGTAAATTTTTGTGAAATAATTTTTAAATAAATCTTTGGTGAAATTTAAATGAATTTCACATGAACTTTCATGTGAAATTTACATGTTGCTCATTTCATATGAATTTTATGTGAGGCACAATTGGCTGTGTAAATGATGAAAATGAGTAACAGAAATTACACATATACATGTAGCTGAAAAGGGACTTGGATAGATGTAGATTCTTTATACATTCCATAGATTTATTGTTACTATGATATACATACATATAATATTGAAATGATTTTTAAAATTTTTGGAAATGGACAATTTTGATAACATTATTGCTAAGAGTAAAAATTGGGGCACCGGTCATTTTAAAAATTAAACCAAAAAATTCAAATACAAATGTATGGTCTTAATTCCATAAATTTGCCTATTGCACTTAAACAAAAACAAACACTTTGTCTCAAAATCATGAATTTCTTTGGGATGATACAATAAAATCTAGGTTTCATCACAGTTTTAATTCCATAAGTTTGTCTATGGGACTAAAACAAACACACTATGTCTCAAAATAACGAATTTCTTTACGATGAGACAATAAAATCTACGTTTTATAAAGTCATGAACATGCATGTACTCCGTAAAATACAATTTTCATTTATTTACAGTATACATACAATGTAGCAATGAAAGCATACTAAATCCTGAGTCCTATAAATGTTGAGACAGTGAAAAAAAAATCTAGATAAAACCAAACTTAATGAGTCGTTTAAAAGCAAAATTCTTTAAATTTCATGTTTCTGAAATCTTAGGACTTGAATAAATTCTGAGTATCAAAATTGCTCAATTTCCTGTACACCTTTTTTAAAATAACAAATATTAGTAACCGTCAACTGTTTTACATTAAGGTTAAAAAAATCTGTAAATCTGAATAATATAATTGTATGATACTTTATAATACTACAAAATAATGAAGATCAAATAAATGTATTATAAATGGTCATCATAAAAATCGTACATAGAAACGACATATCACAGAATATGATATAAAATATAAACGAAAAATAATTTATGATACGATATAAGTACATAAAGATCAGTGGAAATGAAAGACATTTAAAAAGCCAAAGCCAATGTCAAAGCAACGTATAATTTATGATGAAATATGATAAAAAAAAAAATGTATTTAAAACAAAAATGTTCCTTTTCTCTCATATTAGGACAAAGTCTTTTGTAATCATAAATTTTAAGGGTTAATTCAACATTGCACTGGAATGATTTCTGGCACAAACCATTCTAATGTTAGAAATTTCTTATGGAAACTTCTTTTTGTGCCTAATTTTCACACTGGTATCCAATGTAGCAAGTAAAAATTGTTAAATAAAGTAAAACTAACTCTGAAAAATGAACTCTACTGAATTTTAAATAACCTTGAAATCTTTGAAACAACATATTACGCTATCAAGAATTATGCACTTTAGCATTAGATAATTGTAATAAAAACATAACCCCCAATTTGAATAAGAAATCAGGAATAAAATAAGCTTATAAATCTACTAAAAGGTATTTCAAAGGAAGTATTTAAAAGGAATATACCGTACGGTATTCATTTTCAAATATAACGTGAATTACTTGATTAAACATTCAAAATAATAAAATTGAAAAACCAGTGCATCATAAATTATCCAAGGTACAACTACTAAAATGAATATTATAAAACAATTCCAATACATTCATATCTCAGCCTGAAATACATGAATGTTGCCATGGTAACTCCCTTTTTCATTCCAATTTCTTATACAAGTATATTAGGCTACTCAACAGAAAATGAAACGATACTATAAATAAACAAGGAAAGGAAACTGTGGATACGTAACTGTGTGTACATAGACACATCATTCTAAAAAATAGATGGCAATAAAAAATGTAGTAACATTCCCTTTTTATTATTTTTCTATCAAACTTTTTGGTATTTTCTATAACCTGAGTTATTCCTCCTTTTTGACAGTATCTGACGCAAACTAAATGTGACATCATCAAATTCTATGGAAACCTTCCTAAAACTCTTGGAAATAACGGTAAAAATTTTACATTACCATACCAATTTATGATATTTTATCAGTCACCTTAAATAGAAGATAACTCTATATTCAGAAAAGACTTGGTTTTCAGTGTGATGCTGGACAACATAGGCAAGTTTACAAATCTGTACAAAATTAAATGTCTGGACTAAAAACTATTACAAGAGCTTATGAAGAGAATTAACAAGGAACTTTTAAACGTTTTGACAAATTAACCCATTCTCAGGCATTTAAAATCAAAGGTATCACATTGTTTTGTAGCACTGAAAGTTGCTAGCGTGAAAATCATAAATACACTTCAAATAATTTTAAAAAAAATGTCGCAGCATAAAAAAAATCAAAACCCTTAAGTTTCCAGAATGAAATTTCAACCCGAGTTACGATTTATATATAAGATTTACCTCAAATATCAAGTACCTTTACTACCTTAAAATTCACTACAATTTATCACTTTTAAATATCAAGAAAAATTCCAACAAATGTATAATGTGACAACTCGTTTTCCTAAGAAATCAGGGTTAAATTTAAATCAAAAGACCGTGAGTAAGTTGAAACTTTTATATTTAGTCAAAGTCAATTGCGCGCTGCTCTCTCAAAACAAACTTAGTCACTATGTTCTTTTTCATTGAAATTTAAAAAAGTTGAAGAAACTCACAGGGCATTCAAATTGCTGACACACTAAAAATAAGACACTAGTTTTTCTCTATCTTGCCCACTTTTACTGACCAATTTGAATGTGTAGAATTGAAAGAACAGTTAAATGAAAATACACTTACACTATTAAGCGACATACATGTATGTAAATGAGCATGAAAAAATGTCATGTTGGGCAGGAGTTTTATCTTGGGCAAGTACTTTTCTAATATAAATGTAAAATGGACTTTTTTGTAAAATGTTGATGTCGCTAAAAAACTTGTGAGCATCCTGCTGACTAGCTTATTTGGAGTCTCATGACGAGTTAATTGACCCATGAGTAAATTGACTCATTATGAGTGAATTGCATGAAAATGAGATTCAAGTCAAAATACATGTATGCATTAAATGGAAGTAATACATTAATATGGAAAAGGCAAATGTTAAGAAAAAAATATAAATATTCTTTCCATGTAAATTTACTTATATTTTTCATATTTTTAAAAATATTTCTGAAAATTATTTTTCAACTTAAAAATTTAAATTATTTTACGAAAAAGACAAGACCTACAACATTAAAAAAATAATTCACCCTTCCACAATTTCTGGCAACACCTATGACAAATTATGTTATTTAAAAGTTTGCATTGTGTTGTCCAAATGAGAGTTTAAACCAAACTTCAGAAGCTTTGTCTATGAATGAAATGACGTCTTTTAGCTGGGTTGTAGAAGGTAAATGATGCACGTGATGAAAATTCAGTTTCACCGTGACTGACATCATTTTTTCCAAAATACTTAAGGTAAGAAAATTATATTCTTGTGAAAATTAAGACAAATTTTATAAGAAAATGACATTTCATCAAAATATAAATATTGCACTAGTTTAAAATGCTGTCAAACCAAACTTTTATAAGAAGAAAATAATTGTTATGTACATGTACATACATGTATTCATTAACCTTTCAAAAGTTGCCTTTTTATCAGACATTGCAACAAGGATGTAATAATTTGTCTTGCTATCTACAGAGTTACTTCCCATTAGGGACGATATCTGACATAATCTTATTATTATATCATCAATTTCTATGGAAACTGTCCTTAAATTCTGGGAAATGACAGTAAAAAATTGGCATTACCATTCCTTTTTCATAACGTGATAATAGTTTTACTTCAGCTACCATCTCAAATGGGAATTAACTCTGTATTCCGCAAAGACTCATTATGTACATGTATGTGAAAGAACGGCATATTCTTTCAACTTGAACAAGACTCTATTTTAATAACAGGAGAGACCTTTCATTGACGTCATATTATTATTTGTATAATTTTTTTTGTTGCTCTATCGCTTAAAAACATAATGATCAATTTGTATAACAATCTGGAAACAATTCCTTAAAAACACTAGCCTCTTCAATTAAATCATAAATATACATGTGTACCTTCCATTGGAAAATTATTTCAAAAACTGATTAAATAAAGAAAATAACAAGACAAAGATGCAATTAATTGGATAAACATTATATCACACAGCACTTCAAATACACTAACAAAACTATAAATACTTTAAGTTACACAAATTAATAGTATAATAAGTCATAACAAATAAACCATATACACTGTATATGAACATGTACATTTCAACCATAGAATCACAGAATATGTAATGCAAATATTAATAAATAAAGAAAATATGGAGATCGGATCTGGCATTGAAAAATAGAGAGATCACAACTGGTCCATGCTGAGAAACGATAACCGTGTCTGAAAAAAAAAACATAGGGTAATCAAAGATTACATAGCTCGCCTATACAGGTGTTTGTCAGAAACCAGGTTAAAGTTTTTGAAAAGTAGGTCAAAGTCCAAGGTCTAGGTCAAAGGTCATGGTCTCAAATGAAAGGCCTCGTCACAAGGTATCTACATGTGAAATATCAAAGCCCTATCCCTTATAGTTCAAGAGATATAGCCCAGGTTAAAGTTTTGTCGACAACGACAACAACAACGCCGAGGGTATGGCATTAGCTCTCCGGATTTTTTCGTCCCGGCAAGCTAAAAATGTACCTGTATGTTAAAGGTAAATACATTTAAAGATTGCACAAGGGGAAAAATTTAATAAGACTATTCACAAAGACAGCATAGCTGCTCATCAGTGGCTGTGTGCTAGTATTCAAAAATAGCATCATAAAGTAAATGTTCAAAGTTTTGGTCAAGGTTACAAAGGTCAAAAGTCATGGTAATAAATGAAAAGTTTCAGCCTTGAAGAATCTGCATGTGACATAACACAGCCCTACATCCTTCTAGTTCATGAGATATGGCTCATGTTGAGGTTAATAAATCGGACAAGTCTGTGGACACACATGCCTACAAAAATACTGACTGTACACAAAAATAGCTCTCAGGACATTTGTCCCAGATAGCCAAAAGTATCATTTTGTCTTACATTAGTAACATTAAAAGTTTTCAAACATACATGTATAATGAAAGAATTTTTCAACAGTATAATTAATTATGACTTTTGTCGTGGTCACTAAATTCTATCATACCAGATTAACGTTAAAACTCTACAAAACAAAGAGACCTACCCCAGAGTTGTTAAGGCTAAAAGTGACATCATCGTCACAACCCAATCCATCCTCACTGGCGTTATCCAATCGGATTAGAGGATCATCGTCGCTATGGCAACCTGACTGTTCTGAACTCATTTCCTCTGATTCTTGGACTATTTCAACTTGCTGCTTCACAAAATTTATGAACACCTGTAAGGGTATAATATTATTGTCAGTTATGTTATGGTTCCTACTACATTGCAAATAAAGACTTTTCTAATGTAAAATACTTAGTAAGAATTTTTGCAAGTTTGTAAAACCAACAAAATTTTTATTAAATTGAATTCTTCTCTATGTGAACATATACTAAGTAAGCTAAAATGCTTAAAAGAAAGTGATATACAATGTACATGTACATGTATATAAGCAAATGACATGAAAGTAAACATTTTCAAATTATAATTTCTTCGTATACATGTAGATGTAACACTGTTAATAGCTACATGTATTTAACGTATCCGTTCTGTACAAATGGAGATCTGAAATTGACATCTCAACCATTTAAACATTGTTAAAATTATCTCAGTTATCTTCGGCAGTAACTCGATATTTTCCATGGCTTAGATAGCTGTTTAGCATGTTGACCTTTGACGTTGGAAACCAACTTTTATGTTGCATTATGGTATATTTAGGAAAATATATACCATAATTCTAACTATATAATACACTTTATATTTATTTGTACAACAGACAACTTAATCTATTTACTTAAATGATTCTAATTTTTTTTTAATCAACCTTGCATACATGAATATTGCTGGCATATTATGGGGTTTACTCAATTTTTTTTTTTTACTCACATTATCCAGATTATTCTGACTGACTGAATAATCTTCAATATCCAAGTCTTTCAGTGCTTCTTCTAATTTACCGAAGAGTTCAGATAGAGAGAAACCCTCCTTCTTATACTCATACTGAAGCAGGTTATAATGACACTCCTGAAATAAAATGTTATATACATATAATTTACTTCAAACTTTAGTTTTTTAAAGATCATTGAAATTTCAAAATAAATCAAATTGATAAAGTATTGTACGACACATAAAACCTGTAAATATTTAATGAAGAACTCATATTATCATTTTGTCATACAGTGTCTTTAACTTACATGTACATGTACATGTATGAATTATTTATAGTCGGTATATTAAGCTCCTCAGAGCTAATGTTATATAGTAAATATACATGTATGTATCTGACACTCTAAATGAAGATTATTTGATTTGATTTGATTGATTTGAAAACCTTTACAAGAATACAAATTAATCCTAGAACATACCTTAGGAACTGCATCTGGAAGACGTCTTTCTATAAACCTTTTGACCATAGCTTGAGATCGTTCGAAGTCTGGACCCTTGAGACGCAGGCTGAATGTGTAGCCCTCACCATACTTATTCTTGAGATGCTGAGCACTTCCAAGACACTTGAACTGACCATTGACCATGATGGCAAGGCGGGAACATAATGCCTCACATTCCTCCATGCTAAAAGGAAATGAAGATCTTTTAAGAATTTCAAATAAATTTTCAAATTTTGACTTGAAATTTTGAATAAAAATAAAAAAAAAAATTGAATTAATTCTTTTTTCAATTTGTGGAAATTTTTTTATTGAAATCACAATTAAGTATCTTTAATATTGCTACTAGAATAATTGTAATAAATGTATTAAAAAATCTGTATCTGAAATGAGTTAAAGAAGATCCTGACTATAATCTCAACAGCACTCACAATAGAGCACAAAATTAAACATCGACAGACCCCTAGCAAGTTTCAAAAAGAACATTGCTTTGTGCTTCAGATTGGTATTTAGATTTCTGACTAAGAATGGTGAAAAGTACTAGCTTGAAAGAATCCTTTCAGTTCATATCTTAATCAGAATCAGTGTCCATGCAGTTTCACCAAAGTTCTTACGAACAAACTCGGAAATTTTCACAACTTTCGTCATTTAATAAAATTTTCAAAAGATTTTCCATGTAGTTTATACTATGTTTTCTAATATCATTACTACATGTACATACTTCATCTAAATTCATTTTAAAAGAAGAATTAAGAGATCAAAAGTTAAGAAAATCCTGAAATTGTTCTTAAGTATTTTTGTGAAACTGGCTGCAGATTCTTTAAGCATTCATAGACAATTTGAAATCTATATCTCTTCATGTATTTACATGCACTACATACATGACATGTATGGAGATTTTGTAGATTTCTAACATATATACCTATGTGAAGTGAGAATGACGGAGCGGCCATTTTTGACGAGATCATGTATGAGATCCCAGAGGAAGCGTCTGGAATGTGGATCCATGCCGGTGGTGGGCTCATCCTGAATAAACAAACATGAAAAGTTATCCTCTCAAAAGGCAAAGTTACAAACACTTGTACTAACAATGAATACTGAATCCATTTCAAAATCACAAAATTTCTTTACAAATAAGATAAAAAAAGCAAGCGATTTGGTACAAATTATGTTTCTTAATCTTAGTAATTTTAGTGAAAATCATCTGCTATGTCGACTCTTACAAACATTACCTGTGGGGCTCAATTTGAAGCTTGAACAACAGATTGGGCATGTGACGTGACATCATACATGTATGAAGGTATACAAGACGATTTTTGCAGGACAAAAAAAAACCACGATTCCAAGCATATCACTAAATAACAAATGTTGTCAGGATACTATTGTTGTCCCCATGTAATGAGCTTCAAATTCAGTAGCGCAGATTATTTGATATGAGTCTCTTGGGGTTTTTTCCACTATACAGTGTTACTTCTAATTTGGATGGTATCTGCTATAAACTTAATTATAAATCAAGATGTCTTTAAATTCCATGGAAATCAGCATAAAACTCAAGGAAAACATGATTTCAATGTTTCTATAGGAATATAATTACATCACAATGCATTTAATTCAGATACCATCCCGAATGGGGAGTAACTCTGAATATCTAAATACCAAAATACAACTCTTACCATAAATATAAGAGGTGGATGTCCCACTAAGGCTATGGCAGTGGATAGTTTCCTCTTGTTTCCCCCGCTGTATGTCCCTGACGGTTTGTCGGCATACTTGGTCAGGCCTAGCTTGGTTAAAGCCCACTCTACAACCTTATAAGATAAAACAAAAGAGCAACAATGAGCTACAGGAAAGATAGAGTGGGACTAACAAAGAATGCACTTTCAAGGTACATGTAAATACATGTATTATGATTATGCGCAATGGTACACTAACAATTAATGTATATTATAATATAAATAGAAGTGATCCGGAGTTCTTATTCCACAGAATACAAATAAAGAATTCATGGAATGAATTCACTCCTCTTTATTTGCATGATATAAATTGCAAATATCAAATTGAATATGGTCTAATAAAGTTAAAACTGCAGAGAAATGTAAATCCCCTAGCAATTTTTTTTTATTGCTTAAATCAGAATGTGCGTTGCAAACGGAGTGCATTAAATACCTGTTTTTCTTCCCTAGGTGGTACTCCCCTGAGTCTAGCATACAGTTGTATATGTTCCCTTGCTGTAAGCTCATCATACAGTGCGTCAAACTGAGGACAGTATCCTATATTCTGCTGGACCTTCAGCATGTCCTTAACTATACTGTAGGAAGAAGTCAAAAGAATATTTATTACCATCCGATACTGTATCCAGGTATACACATCTTTAAATAATCAACATGTATGTGTACTTACATGTATTTTAGCGGGATTTATATTTTAGCGGAGTTAGTGCTCTCATGAGCCCGCTAATTCAAGACTACACTAACATATAAATTTTTATTGTAATTATAATGAAAAAATGATGTGTGCGCTAATTCACGACTATGCTATATGCTAAATTTTTCTCCTTTTTTTCCTGTTTCCGCTAAAATATGGTTGCACTAAAATAAGTACACATACAGTATGCTGATCTTGCTCATTTTTCTTTTAACAGTGAATTGTAATCTTCGGATACATGACTGTATACTTAGCATGCACATTGCAAACTTATGAATTTTCATGGAGTTTACGGGTGAAAATTACTAAGTTTGGTCGTTTTTTAAGTGTAACACATTACATACATTCTATAATCTCTATTACAATGATGAAAGAGATTGAAAAAAGAAAATTCTGCACATATTATCATGTAGATGCATCAATATCTTTTTTATATTTACCTGAATCTATTTAAGTAAGCGTTCCCAGAGCTGGGCAATATATCACCTGTCAACATTTTAAACGTAGTTGTCTTTCCCGCTCCGTTTACACCCAATAATCCAAAGCACTGAAAGTCAAAGCAGTAAAATTAAGTTAAAGCAAACTTTTAAAAATTTCTTTATTCAATACTTCAATGTACATGTATCTGAACAACATATCCACAAATTCAATATTACGAAGATTTAGTGTCAGAGGCACAAATCTTTATTGTGTCCTTTCAGTAACATATCAGTACACTCCATTATTGATCTGGTGGTTATGCAGTAGTCACATGTGGACAATTGGTCCTGTAGCATCGTCTTGTGGTGACCCCTGCATTCCCACTACGTTTTACAATGCGTTCACTCCATTAATTACTGTCTCAGTATCTAGCATTATCTTGCTTTTATCATATATTTCTATATATCTTGATTTTGTGACATCAGTGACATTTACATGTACCAAAGAGTGAAAATCTTGCAACTGCTTGTAATATTATTTATTTAATACTCATTTCCTTAATTGTTACTAGTATCTTGTAATGTTCAAATCATGCCCTTACGGGCCCTTCTTTAGATAATAAAGCATATCTTATTTTATCTTATCTTATCTATTTGGCATGTCTCAACTATTTCTGTAATTTCATACATACATGTACGTTGTGGATTTGAATACTATCACCTTATATCATACATCATAAGTTTTTTATGCTTTGTAGGAAAGATTAAAGTAGAAAAAATAAATCCTAAGACTTTTAAGTATATTCATAAACCAAAGTAACTAACCCTACAATGGGTTCTGTAATCATATACTCTCGCACATGGGATAGGCTGATGCAAAATTTAACCAGCGCCGGAAAATTTGATAACCCCTGACTTGGCACTGTTGATTGTTGCTTTATGACATCACAGACAACCTAACATACCTTGTTTAACGTGCACATACATTAGCATGACATTCAGTCTGATGCGTAAAGAATTTGAAGGTTTCAATGTGCAGGAAAAATAATCAAGTACCACATTTGAGCTCCGGATAGAAAAATATAATTCTCGGGTGGGATGGTTCAATGTCCAAACCTCGACTAAAACCTTGGTTTTGACGGTTGATGAATCCCACCCTCGATTGATATTTTTCTATCCAGTACCCGGATTCTATTATTCAAGATAACACTCACCTCCCCTGTAGGGACACCAAGACATAGTTTGTCCACTGCTAAGTGTTTTCCTAGCTTCCTGGTCTTATAAACCTGTAAAATAAATCAAAGGTATAATGCATCATTACAAGATTTAATGGCTTGAGTGGTTACTGATTTTTTTTTCAATACATGTATATAATTAAAAACATGTAAGTATTTTACCATCCTGAGTACCCTCTGTCTCCCTACATCTGTAAGTCTTAGATCCTATATTTTCCTTCCTCCTAGTACTTCTGAGGACCCTCTTCCTCTGACTATTTTTAAAATTTAGTGCCTACTTTTGTGAGGTTTTTTATCCTCAGCAAGTCATTCCTTCCAGAATATCTGAGGACTCTCTTCCTCTGACAACTTAATTGAGTACTTACTTTTGTGAGGTTTTGTATCCTCAGTAGGTCATTTCTCCAAGAACCTCTGAGGACTCTCTTCCTCTTACGACTTTATTGAATACTTACATTGTACTTTTGGGAGGTTTTTTTTATCCTCAGTAGGTCATTCCTCCCAGAATCTCTGAGGACTCTCTTCCTCTAACAACTTATGTGAGTACATGTACTTACTTTTGTGAGGTTTTGTATCCTCAGCAGGTCATTCCTCCCAGAACCTCTGAGGACTCCCTTCCTCTGACAATTTAATTGAATACTTACTTTTGTAAGGTTTTGTATCCTCAGTAGGTCATTCCTTCCAGAACCTCTCAGGACCCTCTTTCTCTCTCCAGCCACATCTATGTCCTCATCATAAACTGGTAATGAGGGATTATGGGAAAGTCTAAAAATAATAAGCAAAATTATATGTTAAATTTTCTCAAACTGTTCAAAATACCTTCTTTAATTTTAAAATTCTTGAGAATGGAAACATTCAAATGCTCTGCAGTGATCAAGTTTTCTAGCACTTTTATAGTAGGTATACCATTTCCATATTCATGCAGATTTATTTTTATATACATAATGTGTGCAGAGAAGAAATTGCAACAAATATCACTTGAATTTTTAAAAACTTTTGTCTACTATGAACAAAGCAATATCATTTGATAAATAAATTAAGCATAATCAAAAAGAGACATCAAAGTGTACGTTATATGACACTGTTACAGCACATGAAGTTAAGAATAGAAAATATTACAGCATTCAAATTTTTAATTTTCATATTGATTTTAATCACTCTTTAAAATCTTTGTTCTTTAAAAAAAAAACAAACACCACAGACATGTAAACAACAGAGACAAGGACATTTTTAGTATATAACACAGAACATACAGGAGTATACGTTGACCGACCCGTGGTCCTAGTAAGGCTCGAACCAGCAACCTTTTAGTCACTGGCCCTACGCCTTTACCACTAGACCATGGCGCCGTCCACTCTTTAAAATCTGACAGAGAAAGACTTGCAAATATCAGCCTCGTACCTCCTTTTAAGGAAGAACTTGAATTCACACAGCAGAGTGATTAGGAAGAAACACAATCCCATAACTGTCATGGCTACCAGCTTCTTCCCCGTCAAATCCCACGTAAACGGACTGTGTACTTTGTCATACTGACCTATAATCAATCAGAAAGATAATGAATAAAATTAAATTACTGATCATTCATCTCATAATGTATCTAAAAACTTTGGATAAAATCCTAACTTCATAAATATGAAAAGTTTTTTCTTTTAACTCACAGCTGTTCACTCATTGAGAACGAATAATTATATTTTGGCCATTTCTTGTATTTATTCTGCTTTGTGTCCTTTTGAAATTTAGAAACCTACCAGCCAGCCAGGGAGAAAAACAAACAAGTAAATGAAACAAAATTGCAATTTCATAAAATGTGGCATATTAGTACCATGTGAAATTTGACAGAGACCTACTTGTTTCATTTGAATATTAACAGATTTTAGACAACAAAAGGATGAATGTCTTGAATCATTGAAGTACTTTTACATTTTTACATAATATACATGTATATAAAATTTAACAATTTATCTTTAATTTTAGTACAAGATACATTCAATTTGCAAAAGATTTTATCATTTTAATTTTGTTTTGGGCTAAAAACCTAACAGCACGAGGACGAAAAACACAAAATAACAAAGAAATGGCCTTGCATGTACACAATAATACCAGGGTTCCCATTTAGATTTCAAGAAGGGAATGATTCAGCTAGAAAAAAAAATTCTAAGGTGAAAATTCAAAATTTCGTGCAATCTTTTTCCAATTGACAGTACACGTAGATGGCAATTTTCCTCATATTAGTTGGTGACATGACAAATAGCCTGTTTTTGGTTCAGAATGATTAAGAATCCTGTAATACACTTACCAGTTTTATAATAAAATTCATTTCTGTATTCATTGTAGGCTATATCCATCAGACCTCGTCCGAGGCAGTAGTTGGGAAACATCAGGAACACGTCTTTTATGATGTCATTGACCTTCTTAAGGTCATGGTCATACGAGAAAATCTCCAGCAGAAAGCTAGAGACGATACATGTAATGCCAGTAAATAGGTTAACGACGATAAGGCTGATGTAGGCGGCGCTGGGCTCCTTGAACCAGAAAGAGGCTGGGTACATCACTGGCGTTATTGACCACCTGAAATAAAACAAATACCTGTATTACACATATGCAGCAAAGGCAAATGTAACGTTGAATTAACTTTCGCCCATAACAAAATGTGTAATCTTCAACAAAGACAAAATAATCTCACTTTGAATTTATTTTTTAACCTTGCATGATGTTCTCATCTCTAAGCATCATGACATTAGACTGATTCAAACAGCATTCCAACTAGACTACTTGCCATAATTCATAGGCTGACAAAATGACAAAAAATGTACCAGGTGGTCAGTTTTTGCGCTCTTTTTCATTGTTACTTCTCAATGGAATTACGTCTTTTATCAGTGACATCATAATGAAAAACAACGCCAAAAGATGTTGACTCGGACATTTTGAGCTTTATAACAAAATCGGAAAATAGTCTACTGAATCATAGAGAAATACTTTGAATAAAACGTAATTAATAGACAGACTTACCCATACAGTAAGAAGAGGGAGACAACTGCAGGCATGTTCTGGGGGGAGGAGTATGATGGTATTTGGAAGATTAACAGTATTATAATAATACATAAGGCTGGTATGATGTAATTACACTGAAAAAGAAACGTAACATTTGTCAGATAGTTGAAGTAGTTAGATACATGTACATGTATATAGAAAACTTTAACTTAATTAAACGTTTCCTCACTACATGTAGCTTATGTTAGAATAAATCTTAAGTTTATACATTTCTTTGTAATTTCACCAGAATTTCAATTTTCATGAAATAGCTGACATGTTTTGTTGTCCCCTGCACATGCCCATATTGAAATGGAATTTTTTAAACCAAAACTATTTACAGTACCTGTAACCTTGACCTTTCTTCAGATACAATTTCAAAGGAAAGAAAGAAAATAATTATATAATTAGGCTGCATTAAAACTATGATAAAATGTGCTCCTCGAACTTACTATATCCCATACATAGTTGGCTAACCAGTACATGACTGGATCTATACCGCTCACAAACTGTAGGTGCTTTGATTTGATCGACCTCTCGTACACGAGGAAGACGACAAAACTGGCCGGCACAAATGACATGGCCACGATGATGAAGATAGAGATGAGTACATCAGAACCTTGTAGACTGAAATTTATACATAATTATATTTGAATGAAAATTTTATGTTTGATCAATTCACTGAAATGGAAGAATGGCATGTGCATAACAATCAACACTAATGCCAAAATACTATCCAAATGATGTTATGTTCAACTTTGAGGAAAAGTGTTTATCTAATCTTAAAATGACTGAAAAATACAATTTGTTTCAAAGATTATAATCTAATTTTTCCCTACAAGACCTGAATAATGAAATGACGAAAGCACAGGCGATTTGCTAACATTCTATATTCACCAAGTCTCCTATGATTTGTATATTCAACTTACATGTAATCTTCATTAAGTTGATTGTTTGTTTCTTTCATTGGATGATTTGTTGCAGTGATTCCTGATCAAAAGAAATACAAATTTTAAAATTGTTGTCCCCTAAAATTAAACAATGATTACAATAGAAAATTGTTTTGTCTTTGTATATTTTGGAATATCAGAGTTAGTTTTAAAGAAAATTCAAACTAGTAAGCTGAAGTGATAAAAAAAATTAAATTTTGACTTTCAAAAAAGAATTTTACGAAACATTAAGTTTACCATAGGCAGCAGGGTTTCCTTTTGTGGCAGGGTCAAGGTTAGCTCTAAGTATAGCATTGTTGAGAGTGTTCAGGTAGACTGGCATCGCATGGTATCCTTTGTGGTTGTACCAGGCCTGTAAACCAAACGTACCACATATATCTTTCCATTGGTGTAATTTGAACATAGTAAAGAACACATAGTTTCAGTAAAATAATTAAGAACATTCGGTACTGGTTTGAAGTGATCACCTTTACAAGAAAATTCTGCAAGGTGAAAATCCATCCTAGAGTTACGATAAAGACAAAACTTGCTACATGTACTAGAAAAAACAAATTTACAGTTACTTTTTTCAGTATGAATATTTGAAAATTGCTTGCAAGCTACAAGTAAACATCATATAGGATAAACTATTCAATACTGTTAATTGGTTTTTATTCGTCAGATACCAATTTTCGTCATTTTCGTCAGTGCCTTCCATGACGAAATTACGTACTGACGAATATAAATACTCCTGACAAAAAATAAATTAGAGTAAGGAAACATTGAATCAGTCTCTTGGTAAATTTAAATATAAACCGGGATCACTGCGGAGGAGGAATGAAGAAGCTGAAGACTCCGTCAGTTTTGTGACTTTGTTAAAAAGTGTTATTGCGACACGCAAATGGCAAATCAATGAAAACTGAATGTGAACACAAAGACGCATATAATGTACTCCTAATTACTAAATAATATGTTAACACAGCAAGGTAGGTGATATACATGTCTCAAATTGTTTGTTTACCGATAATTGTTAAACAAACAATGAAAACAACACATACGACGGATTTGACTACTTGACGGCGGATCTAGATGTTAAGTTGGCATTTGAACAGACGAATTCACATTTTAGGGACCCTTGGTTGACGAATTTACGTACTGACGAAATGGTCATTTTTAACGAATTGACGAAAATTGGTACCGACGAAAATAAAGCAATTTACAGTATATCATATATCCAATGCTATTTTGAACATAGATTTTATTTGGATATGCTACTGAATCGACCCTACAGGAAATTTGGAGCCACACACTCTCTGTAATGTAAATGTACAAAGTTAATTTCAAAAAATTAAAGAGGGCGCTACTGAAATTATTTTTGGTGGCTCTGCTGGAGGCATCACAGATGAGAATTTAAGAGTCATTCTCTGTAAGCATCAAAGAATTCTCAGAAAACTCGGAAATCGCATATCTCAGATTTTGATGATTTTCACTATGTAAGCTAAGTTTGACCCCCTGACAATGAAAATGACATTGGTTTTTGTATATGGCCATCCGTTGCCATGGTAACCATACCACCCCATTTTGGCCAGAAAATGGGCTTTTGCAAGCTCGAAATTAGCAACTTTCATGTCCGTTTTTCACAATGATAGTCTATAGGTGGGTTATATTTTGACATATGATGAAAAACTACTTACATATATGTTTGATATGAGACATTACTTTTTGGTTGAAATATGGGGGAAAAGTATTATTTTTTATTGCAAACTGTCCATATTTTGACATTTTCCAAAAATACAAAAATACACCATTTTTGGCGATTCATAGAAAAATAACGCAGCATAAGTTAAATAGTGGAACAGGCCGTAATGAATCATTCATCCATTTTGAGAAAAATATAAAAAATCCAGAGATGTTATTTTTGTTTAAAGAAAATAAATTCAATTTAAAAATGGTTACCATGGCAACATCTGCATTTTACATGATATATGTTTTTCATCAAGTACCTTAATTTATGGACAAGATAAACGATCAAATATGGTATATTAAGCAAGTTCACAC
This sequence comes from Pinctada imbricata, assembly GCA_033119305.1. Lineage (NCBI taxonomy): Eukaryota > Metazoa > Mollusca > Bivalvia > Pterioida > Pteriidae > Pinctada > Pinctada imbricata. Next base: position 43,336,695 of record VSWD01000011.1, read on the forward strand.
TTTTTGTAACATTTTAATATCCACTATATTGGTATCTTATCATTGGTTGCTATGGTAACCATGGCCGAAAAGGTACAATTCTTACTTTTTATTCAAATTTTCCGTCGTTTTTAGGAGTTTTTGTACATTTGAATTAAATTAAATAGATACTTTCTTTGTTTTCCTTTGAATGATATTCCATTTTCCCAAAATCATTGAAATTCTGGAGAAATATATAGGAAAAACACAAGAACTTCTCCATAGCAACGCACACAATCGTTGCAGATACAGAGCTTAAACAAAGCCATGTTATATGATTTTTACGATAAGTATCTCGAATCATGGGAGAGATAAACAACCAATTGTGGTATATTAAGCAAGGTCACACTTTTTGTGACATCTAAATATCAAGTATATATGTATTTTATCATTTGTTGCTATGGTAACCATGCCCTGAAATGTATCATTTTCACTTTTTATTCAAATTTTCGGTCTTTTTTTCAGAATTTTTGTACAGTTTGAGTAAATTAAAGTGGTAATTCCTATGTTTTTCTTTGAATAATATTCCATTTCCGAAAATCATCGAAATTCTGGAGAAATATGTAGAAAAAACGCAAGAATGCCTCCTTAGCAACACACAAAATCGTTACAGATACAGAGCTGTAACGAGGCCATGATATATATTTTACATTAAGTATCTCAGGTCATGGGAGAGATAAACAACCAATTGTGGAATATTAAGCCAGTTCACACTTTTTGTGACATTTAGATATAAAATATATTGATATTTTATCATTGGTTGCTATGGTAACCATGCTCTAAAAGGTACCATTCTCACTTTTTATTCAAATTTTCCGTCATTCTTTTTTTTAGAGTTTTTGAAAAGCTGAAGTAAATCTAAGTGATAATGTCTATGTTTTCCTGTGAATAATATTCCATTTTCCCAAAATCATTGAAATTCTGGAAAAATATATAGAAAAACGCAAGAATGTCTCCATAGCAACGCATGCAATTATTACAGATACACAGCTGTATTAAGGCCATGATATATGTTTTACATTAAGTATCTCAAGTCATGGGAAAGATAAACAACCAATTGTGGTATATAAAGCATGCAAAAAAGATACATTCTTTACTTTTTCGATGCTTATGATCATTTGAATTAAAAAGACAGTTCCGATATTTTCCTATACTTGATATTTATATTTCTGAATTTTTTTTGAGAAATGTTCAGTAAATGTAATAAATCTCCATAGCAATGCAATCAATTAGAAATGATACACAACTAAAACAATGCCATGCTTTATGTTCTACATTCAGTTGCTCAAATTATGAAAGAGATAAACAGTCAATTCTGATGTAGAAAGCAAGTTCACAGTATTGGTGACATTTTAATATCAATAAAATCTTGATATTTTGTCATCGGTTGCCACGGCAACCATGCAAAAAAGGTGCAATTTTCACTTATTGAGCAAATTTTCCGTTCTTTTTTTTTTTTTATTGTTTTTCTATATTTGATCTAAATTAAGGAGACAATTCCTATGTTTTCCTATAATTAATTTTCATTAAAAGTAATTGAACTTCTAGAGAAATATGTAAAAGAAATGCAACAAGTCTCTATGGCAAAGCACACAATTTTTACTAAAACAAAGCCAGAATTTCGTATAAAGCTTTTGAAATTTCGGGATTTTTAATATCTCACCAATGAATACTCTGTTGCATAAAATAAGTACATTTTATGAAAATAATGAGAGTTGAATACCTACAGGCATGCTCTTCTCATTATTCTTCATCAGTATGTCGAATTTCAAAAGTCTAAGTTGAAAAGCTACATGTATACCTTGGAAGCTGGAGTCATCGGTTCATATCAAAATAATGATCTTACTAGATCTGCTAAAGATTGGCCTAGCTTCTTTGACTTCATTCTGTTATAGTTTGGAATTTCTGGGTGTGTTTCTATCATAGTTCTAAACCAGGATATGAAGCATAAAAAAGTTCCTTAAATACGTACGTCTTCAGTTATTGCATTGATATTTAATAAAGATTTACCTAAGTTTGACCTTGACTTGACCTTGAAGGTTTAAAATTAATAGGCATGTTCAACTAAGGATTCTTTATACATGTATGTATATTATATTTATTTATTGAAATTGCCAAGTTTGACCTTGACCTCTGACCTTGAAGGGTCAAAATTTATACGCATATTTCACAAATGATCTTTATTTTGTGTATGAAATGTGAAAGCTGTACCTTGAAAACTTTTCGGGTCAGAACTTTCCGGGTCAGAACTTTCCGGGTCAGAACCAAATTAATGATATTTTATTGAATTTTGCCAAAGATTGACCTGGACATTAGACCATGAAGTTTAAAAATTTATAAGCATGTTTCTCTCATGATCCTTGATCTGAAAGATTTACACTATTTAATTGAGTTATCGCGTCGGACAGACGGAATACATGATTCCTATAGGGCTCCCACATTATCAAACAGGGCCTTAAATAGTTGGAAATTGCAGAAAATCTGCAAATCAGATCTTATAAAGCACGGTTGCTATGGAAACCATTTCAAAAATATAGACAGCTTGACTTCCCAAATTGATTTAATTGATTGAGAATCATCATTAAAAATGAAGTTTATACAAAGATACAATTCTGTACATCTTAAACTAATTAATTTTTGAAGTTTTTTGGTGATTTTTATATTGAAAATACAGCTATTTCCCATATCATTTCATGATTTCCCCCCTGAATTTCTTTTGAAGGCTTCATATTTTATCTATCAAGTTTCAAAAAATTTTTTTGCTTCAAATTTTAGAGAAAAAGACCGAAAATAAAAGTTTTTCACCAAAACACTGAAAAAAAATATGTCAGTCTAAAAGCTCATAAGAGCTTATGTTGCACTTGTTACTTTGACATGCCGACTCAAAATAAAGCTCATCTTATCTTTAACAACTAGGAATTTGCACAATGGAAAATGGAATATCATTTATTGGAAAACACAGGAATGGTCTCTGTAATTTAATTAAAATATACAAAAACAATAAGAAAAAAAGAAGAATGAAAAATTTGCATAAAAGGGAAAATTGTACCTTTTTTGGTGTGGTTGCCATGGCAACCGATGATTGAATATCAACATCATTGATATTAAAATGTCACAAAACTGCTAATTTGCTTAATAAACCAAAGTTGATTTTTAATCTTTTTCATAATTTGAGAATTTGGATGTAAAACATATATCATGTATTTCTATTGGATTTATATCAACTATAATTTTATGCGTTGCTAAGGAGATTTCTTGCATTTTTTATACATAATTCTCAAGAAATCCAATGATGTTAGTGAATGGACATTAAGGTATAGGAATACATAGGAACTGTCTCTTCATTTCTATTTAAATGTACCACTACAGTCCAAAACAATTGAAAATTGGCAGAAAAAGCTTAAATTGTACCTTTTTTGCATGGTTACCATGGCAACCAATTACATAATACCAACATTATTGATCAAAAGACTATCACAGATACTGTAAAATTGCTGAATATACCATAATTGGTTGTTTATCTCTTCAATGATTTGAGATACTTAATGTAATACATATATTACTGCTTTGTTTTGGTTGTGTATCATATATGATTGTGTGTGTTGCTATGGAGATTTCCTTGCATGTTTTCTATATATTTCTAAAACATTCAATAATTCTGGAAAAATGGAATCTCATTTATAGGAAAACATAGGAATTGTCTCTTTAATTTTATTCATTTAAACATCGAACAATGACTGGGAATTAGTATAAAAAGTGAAAATTGTACCTTTATGTGGATTGTTACCATGGCAACCGATGATGAAATATTGACATAATTGATATAAAAGTGTAACAGTAACTGCTAACTTGCTTAATATACCGAAAATGGTTGCTTATTTTTTTCATGATTTGAGATACTTATGTAAAACATATATCATGACTTTGCTTTAGCTTTGTATCTGATAGAATAGTGTGCGTTGCTATGGAGACTTTCTTGCATTTTTTTTCTAACATGTCTCTCGAATTTCAATGAATTTTGGAAAATGTAATAGAATTCATAGGAAAACGTAGAAATTGTCTCTTTAATTTAATTCAAATGTACAAAAACACCAAAAAACAACGGAAATTTTGAATAAAAAGTGAAGATTGTACCTTTTTGGGCGTGGTTACCATGGCAACCGATGATGAAATGCCAACATATGTGATATTAAAATGTCAAAAAAATTATGAACTTGCTTAATATACCATAATAGTTGTTTATCTTGTCTATGAATTGAGATAATTAATATAAAACATATATCATGTAAAATTCAGATGTTGCCATGGTAACCATTTTTAAATTGAATTTATTTTCTTTAAACAAAAATAACATCTCTGGATTTTTTATATTTTTCTCATAATGGATCAATGATTCATTAGGGCCTATTCCACTATTTAACTTATGCTGCGTTATTTTTCTATGAATCGCCAAAAATGGTGTATTTTTGTATTTTTGAAAAATGTCAAAATATGGACAGTTTGCAATAAAAAATAAAACTTTTCTCCCACATTTCGACCAAAAGTTGATGTCCCATATCAAAGATCAATGTAAGTAGTTTTACATCATAAGTCAAAATATAATCCACCTATGGACTATCATTGTGAAAAACAGACATGAAAGTTGCTCATTTTGAGCTTCCAAAAGCCCATTTTCTGGCCAAAATGGGGTGGTATGGTTACCATGGCAACGGATGGCCATATACACAAACCAATGTCATTTTCATTGTCAGGGGGTCAAACTTGGCTTACATAGTGAAAATCATCCAAATCTGAGACATGCGATTTCCGACCCACTTTGATGCTTACAGAGAATGACTCTTAATGTTCGAAACATGTGTCTGGTGCATGGAAATTGGTTTGGAATTTTCTTCAAGAAGGTATAGAATTGGGACCCTTCGACCTTACTTAAATATAGTTAAATAGTAAAATGAAATCAGCATTTACATACATGTATTACAAATACAAATTAAACGATACCTTAGCAACGGTTTTGACGGCTATCTTTCTGAACAGTGGAGGGGCGTCTTTACCAAAATCATCTGGAATGTTATCTCTGACCATACCAAAGGATAAACCCCCATACCTGAAAGATGTAAATAAAGGTGAATCATTCTCACAATCTATAATGATCTATAGAATGACAAACATAGAAAATATTTAATATCATAGCTTAAAATTTTCATAAAACATTCTGAGTGGAAAACCTTATAAATGATACACTTATTGCTCAAATATGTTCGAAAAACCAAACAAAGAGTCGTTAATCCATCTTTTGATATACAGAGTCCAATTTGGGATGGTATATATATCGGACATAAACGAATTATGACATAATGAGATTCCTATAAGAAACTTTTTAATTTATTTGAAGCACATATTTCCCTGAATATTATGCATTTACCGCACATCAGGTATCGTCCCAAATGGGACATAACTCGTAATGGACGTTACTCTATTAATAAAATTGAAAAGAGGCTTTTTTTAAGAGCGAATAACCATAAAGTTTTATTATTTACCTATGAAGTCTGTATATAGGATCCTGTGTATATAGTAAGAAATCCTGGGTCTTGCTCCCTGTGATGTTCTGTAATATATCCTTAGAGACGACTCGGAATTCCGGAGGCGTCTCGTATGAACTCGATCCGCTGCAGACAAAACCTGACTTGTCATCGGCACAAAAACACGTAGGGTAGTAAGGCTTCTTGTTTTGAGGGTTTGCTGTAAGTAATGCAAGTAATTTGTTATCAATAACTTTTCTATTGAAAAATATGTAGAAAACATAATTATTTCGTATGTGTTTACCTAAACAGTCTGGTATGGTCTGACAGACTGATTAATTATTTGGTCTTTTCGATATGCAGTAATTTCCCTTCTGAGATGGTACTGGATGTAAAAGCATTATGACGTTATGAAATACAGTATATTTTATGAAAACCGGATCTTCTGTATTCCGGAATCTTGTCTACATCGGTCCTTTCTTACGGTCCCGAGCTATTCTCCGTAACTTTTAATAGTAAAAACTTTTGTGTATACCCTATCTTGTCTATACCGTACTCCGGCCGTCAATTAGGGGACCGATCACACTAATTAGGATTAATTGATCACCTGTATACCGGCCTTGTGTAAACATCTACTCAGGTATATTTTGGTCAACAGTAATGATACCTTCGGCAACGTATTTTTTTATAACAAAGAATTTAAAGCTATTTAGTGTACATGTTTAACATGGCGATTACGCCGAGAAAAAGAAATAATGTTAATAATGCATATCCATCTCATAAAAGACAAAGAAAAAAATTAAACTGGAAGAAAAAATATTTTTGACTGACGATTCGTAAAAAGTACAAAAAGTCAAAGAAATATGGCATCGGAGCAACTACTGTTAGTGACATAATAAAAACTTGCAGCGCGCCCTTTGCCATAGTCCCATTCTGATAAAAATGACCCATAAAATTGACAACTCACTGCGTCCTGGTGCGCATTATTCTTCGTGTCCCATTTTGGTTTTTTCAATCTATCTAAAACTTCTGTATTCCTATTTACGTTCTTACGTAGATCTATACCAGTAGAAGTAACGTGTGGATCACAGCTTACTGTACATTGCCAGTCAGAAGCACAATATTCTTCTGTTGACCGACAATGCTACAATACAGTATTGATTTTTCTCCGACATTTTTTTCCTCGTTCTGCGCCTGAGATTTAAATCTCCAACGTCCACTTACGTATCTTATCTATATGTTACAGTACTTGTGTATGCGTTCGTCCGTAAAAATGACCGAATGTAACCTTATTTGCAGACTTTACGCATTTTAGAAGAGAATGAAATTGTTAAATGCAAATCATTTAAAACTCATCCTTGAAAGATTTTTCCGCAAAACATAGACAATGATATGAAATACGTTTGATCTCTGTTTATATATGATTAAATCTGTTTGTATTTTGTATTGATATGATGATCAATTATTCTATTCATCAGTAAAGGTATAGCAGTGCATGCATAATGAGCACTCTTGTGTATATTATTTCAATTTATTTGGGTCAAATATATCGATTTTCTGCACACTGGTTCTTGCCGAAACCGGCCGATTCAACCGGAACCAATGAAAGCCGGTTTACACAGATTATACTGTATTTCTAGAAACCTTACAGATGTATGTGTAGCAAAGTTCCTTCAATTTGTTTGCTGGTTTCAAAAATAGCAATCCAAGGAATGCTTGTGTCGCCTGCGAAGTGGTTTATTATTCTAGAAAGTGGATCAAAATTATTGCCATCAGTAGAAAAGTCTTGTCAAATGAAATTCATTTGAAATATCAGACCTCTTAATTACAAATTAAAAGATAAGGTTATTCTCAAATGTTCAGAAAAGAGTGTCAATCATCTAGGTCAAGGTCACTACGTAAAAATTGGTGACAAAAAGGTCTCATCATAAGAAATATTAAAGACCTATCACCTACCAATTAAAAGATATATACAACCTTAGAAAAGAAGGTCAAGGTCAAAAGGTAAAAAATTATGGTATGTGTAGAATGGCATTGTTACAAGTAAAATACATGTGAAATATCAAAGCCCTATCACATACCAATCAAAGGACATAGCCAATATTACTTTTCTCGAAAAGTAGGTCAAATATCTAGATCAAGGTCAAAAGGTCTTATATTATAGTCTGTGTAGAAAGGTCTTGTCACAAGGAATACACATGTGAAATACCAAAGCCCTATCACTTACCAATCAAAAGATATATCCATTCTGATTTTTTTTTGAAAATTAGGTCAAATATATAGGTCAAGGTCAATAGGTCAAAAATTATGGTATGTGTAGGAAGGTCTTGTCACAAGGAATACACATGTGAAATATCAAAGCCTTATCACTTACCAATCCAAAAATATAGCGAATCTTATCTTTTTTTCAAAAGTAGGTCAAATATCTAGGTGAAGGTCACAAGGTCAAAATTATGGTATGTGTAGAAAGGTCTTGTCACAAGGAATACACATGTGAAATACCAAAGCCCTATCACTTACCAATCAAAAGATATATCCATTCTGATCTTTTTTTTAAATTAGGTCAAATATATAGGTCAAGGTCAATAGGTCAAAAATTATGGTATGTGTAGGAAGGTCTTGTCACAAGGAATACACATGTGAAATATCAAAGCCCTATCACTTACCAATCCAAAGATATAGCGAATCTGATCTTTTTTTCAAAAGTAGGTCAAACATGTAGGTCAAGGTCAATAGGTCAAAAATTATTGTATATGTAGGAAGGTCTTGTCACAAGGAATACACATGTGAAATATCAAAGCCCTATCATTTACCAATCCAAAGATATAGCGAATCTTATCTTTTTTTCAAAAGTAGGTCAAATATCTAGGTCAAGGTCACAAGGTCAAAAACTATAGTATGTGTAGAAAGGTCTTGCCACAAGAATTGCACATGTGAAATATCAAAGTCCTAATACTTACCAATCAAAAGATATATCCATTCTTAATTTTTTTGAAAAGTAGGTCAAATATGTAGGTCAAGGTCACTAGGTCAAAAATTATTGTATGTGTAGGAAGGTCTTGTCACAAGGAACACACATGTGAAATATCAAAGCCCTATCACTTACCAATCAAAAGTTATGGGCTGTGACACCCAAAGTGTGACAGACAGACAGACGGACTGACGGACGGACGGACAGACGGACAGACGGACAACGGACAAAGTGATCCCTAAGTGTCGCTATGCTTCGCAGGCGACACAATAAAATTTGATGACATAACAAATTGAATTTGTTTACATTAGATACCATCCAAAATGTGAGGTAAATCTGTATAATTTGAAAAGACCACAAAGCACTTATTGAAATTAACATATTACACATACTTCTAATCTTTTAGGAGAAGTAAAACAAACTTACTAGGAATTGGTTTAATAGAGGTGCCATTTTTCAGATTTTTGGGATGAACAAAAGGTACTTGTGGTGTATAGCTGGCAATATGGATCCCGGAAACAAACACACTACCGCATTTGTCACTGTAATATCTCCGTAACAACTCAAAATTCTTATCGCTATAATTAGCACTATGAATCCAATCTACATCAAATGTACTATTGTATGCCGATCTTAAAACGCACGTAGCACCAACACCCGAGGCAAGACGGAATGTATTCATCATCCGATTCGGACCGGCATCTTTCGAGAATGTCGGCTTGTTCATGGTCCCCTGACTTTCGTCTGTAAACGGAATGTAATTTCCTCTCGGTTGAGTGATGTTGAAATACTGAGAAGGTGAAAGTTCAATAGGTGGCATATCATCCACCTGAGGGGCTGACAAGGCCACTGTCATGGCAACGGAAATAAACAATGCCGGCAAAATGATCTGAGAAAACAACCCTTTCCAATTCCTAGTGATATAATGGAATCTTTTAACAATAATCGCCCTGAATTGGTTCAGACGTAAATAGTTCTTGCTGAGTACATATGAGCCTTTTCCTTCAAGTCGGCACTTGGAATACAAGGCACTGTCAGATTCTGAAATGAGAAAATAAAGTCTTTATACATATGTACACGCATCATTCATTTCGAAAAAGAAAGCTTATTCATTTGATTTTTAGAAAACATTAAATTAAAGGGCATACTGAGAAACATGTTAATGCTTACAAACAAGTAGGATACCCAGATAGAGGCCAGGGTGGATAGAATTTTATATCAAGATAATAATACATGTATGTTATACGTGTATCTAGTTTTTCTTAACATTTCTTTTCTATAAATGTTCAACAATAAATGTAATACTTTAATTATATCCATAGATAAATGACATTATTGCAAGAATATAAATTCTTCAGTTCTTTCTAACAAGCTGCCATAAGGTTTTTAACTACATTCATGTAGCTACTGAAAGGTGCAATTTAAATAGAAAACTACATTAACATATACATGTTGCAAGAAAATTACTCGTAAACATCTCAGGGGAAATGAATCCTATAAATGCCTACAACAGTATAATAAATAAACACACAAACCTGCACTAAATGTATCTTCTGTAGCTAATTTAGAGTACCCTCCCTTGTGAGAGCTACCAGTATCAGGCACAATAAGACTGTCGTCCTCGCTAAATCGGCTGTTCTCCATGTTCTGAATTTCCTCTAATGAAATGTTACTAATGTTACTGGCCGTTCTAAAATGTCCTCTTCTTGACATGGTACCAACATCAAAACCTAGAGAATTAGTTACCGTCACTGACGTACTATCGGAAGCGTTAATCCCATTTGTCTCCATGTTGAACGAGTCTGACGGCAAAGTCGTGTCGATCTGATCTTGATCCGAGAGATTTAGGTCCAAAGGATTCACCGAGCTTGCATTTTCGGACTTATTGTCCTCAGCTGGTGATAAAAGAAATGAACAGTAATATTTAATTTGACAAAAAATCATTCCAAGGAATGCATGTATTGCCTGCAAAACAAAGCGACACTCAGGAATCACTTTTACAGGCATGACATCCAAGTGTGACAGACAGACAGACAGACGGACAACGGACAAAGTGATCTCTAGGTGTCGCTATGCTTCGCAGGCGACACAAAAAAATTGCTTACGATAAATTCTGCGAGTGTAGCCTTTCCAGTCAAATTATTTAACAATGAGGGCCCGGAACATATAAATTAAATTCTGACTGATGCCAAATCAACGAATAATACTCTATAATATTAGAAGGTTAGAAAGGAAAACAGACACATTTTTAATCATGGAACATATTTGACCCAATATCTTGTGTACTGATATAGTCAAACAAATGGAAGTTTGTTATTCTTAACTTTAAATACTCAAGTTGTTTTTTCCAAATTCTGGATTTTTCTTTATCTTGGTAGATAACTTTTGAAACACTTTCCCCAGAACCCTTTTAAAACATTACTTCTGGGACAATTTAGAACTTACCTTCTTCTTCTGCTAAACCTGCCTCTGTGACCTTCAGGAAAACTTCTTCCAAGGTGGTATCCATGACACCATAACTTGTCAAATGTAGCTGATCCATTTTCGAATCTAGTTGACTGAAAAGCTTCTCAAAATTTCCCTTCTTTGCTTCTTCAAACGGCAGGATGTAATGTAGCTCCCTGTTGCTCTCTGATTTAAGATAAGCCGTAGATACGTGCTTGTTGATGAAGTCTGTCACTTTTGAGGCCTTGCATCGTGAGACGAAGGACTCATTTACAGCCCGTTTGCCGTTTTGTTCACTCACATCTGACAAATCTAGTATGAGAAATGTAAGAATTGGTCATTTTTGCTATGAATTTTAATAGAGATGCAACCATCACCGTGAAAAATTCAAATCGAGACTTCATGTAGATGGCCTACATGTACATGTAAAAGAAATTAAAGGAAGAGAACAGTTACTACTGTTTTGTGAATAGTACCATGCCTTCACACCTAATAGACTTGCTATCTACATGTACATGCATGTCAGATAATAGAGAGGTTTAGTTACAAGTGCTTTCAACGTGTACGTATGACGTACATGTACACGTCACCGTTTGACGTCATAATCCTAAGACGTTGTTTAGTTGCACGTACGAATTGAAGTACATGTAGGTATAGGTATAGCTATGTAGTAAGGTGTATGTGTAGCTAGCTTCTTTTCAATCAGTTTAATATGCGAGAAAAATGCATCGAGATTCGTAAAACCTTGACGCAAGGAAAGTAAGAATCCTAAACATGCTTTATAACACGGAAGTTCGTTCAATAATAAGTCTGGAAAATTTCAAAGAAGTTACCCATCTTGTCGTTACATGAAGAGCGTCGTTTACACGTCCATAACTTGTAGCTATACGTCACGACACGACGTCATTTGAACAAAGATCGCAGGAAGTGATGACGTCATACGTACACGTCGCGCTAGAACTTGTAACTAAACCTCTCTAATGCGACATTCTATAAGCACATGTGTAAGCAGAGGGAATCTAGTAAAGTGTTCGAGAGAAGGTATGCTGCTAGCTTGACCATAAATATGTGACTTTGACTTTGAGGGTGACCTTGACCCTCATTGAGTGTTGAATGTCAGCATACTTGACCCTCCCAGTAAGTTTGAGAGTTATGTGTGCTTATTTAAGCAGGATTTACATTTTTAAGTGTAGTTTAAGCTGTCCAGACTGGGCTAATTTAAGAATACGTTAAATATCTTAAACCTAAAGTAAACAATGGAAAATATTAGTAAGCCAAGTTAATCAGGATTACACTAAACGTCTTGTACATGTGTATGTCAATTTGCCTTTTTTTTTTTGTCTTCTTTTGGTTAATATTTGGTTGTGCTACATTTCGGCTAATAATTGGTTGCTCTACATTATATGATGGAGATCAATAAAGTTATAGCCATTTATGTGAAAAGTGGACTACCAGACAGATGAACAGACAGATGCTGGACAGAGTGACCCCCTATATTTTGCTCTTGCAGTGAAGGCAACATAAAAATTAGTACCTGTACTGGCAATGTCTTCTTCAGAAGCTTTTTTGACCAAATATAAATGGTATCCATCCCCAAACGTGTTCTTAAGGAAGATTGACGATCCACAGCACTTCAATTCTCCGTTAGAAATAATAGCGATCCTATCTCCTAATATATCAGCCTCATCCATGTGGTGGGTGGACAACAGAATTGTTCTTCCTGTAAAACAAACATAAGAATTAAACATAGGGTAATCAAAGATAACATAGCTCGCCTATACAGGTTTTTGTCAGAATCCAGGTTAAAGTTTTTGAAAAGTAGGTCAAAGTCCAAGGTCAAGGTCACTAGGTCAAAGGTCATGGTCTCAAATGAAAGGTCTCGTCACAAGGTATCTACATGTGAAATATCAAAGCCCTACCCCTTATAGTTCAAGAGATATAGCCCAGGTTAAAGTTTTGTCTATGGACGACGACGACGACAACAACAACAACGACGCCGAGGTTATGGCATTAGCTCTCCGGACTTTTTCGTCCCGGCGAGCTAAAAATCTCTTCTCACATTCCATGTCTTCTACGCGGTCTTTATAATATACAGAGTTACTTCCTATTTTACATTACATTTCAGCTTAAGTATTTCTGCAGGATTTATTATATACATGTAAATGTAACAACAGTTCAAACATCACACATAATCAGTTAGTAGGACTGCAACAATTCACCGCATGCAATTAATTGACAGTTATACAATGAAAATAATGCAAAAGAAAATCCACAAGCAAATATTTCCATTGCAGAGATATCCCCATGTTAAGCACCTGTTAGGCAAAGTGATTTATGAACTATATTTCGGGTTGCCTATTATGACGTCACGCTTTAGTTTAGAGAGTACAGAGAATTTACCAACGTTCAGATACTTTTGACATTATAACCTTCAAAACACCCTTTATTAATGCCAAATGGGGTGTCTGATGTTTAATGCAAATGGAAATATAAGTAATGACTGTCTTACTTTGGGTGATGGTAGTATAACTCTGGTTGGACACTTGCAAATTTTCTGAGAATCGCTTCAGGATTCACGGAATTTGCACGTGACCAACCAGGATTATACTACCATGAACACCCAAAGTAAGACAATCACTTCTTAAGTGTGATGTCAGAAATCGGTGTCATATGATCTTCATATACATGTACTTACCATGTTTGTATTTGATGAGTAAGTCCCAGATAGCTCGCCTGGCATACGGATCTACACCAGCCGTCGGTTCATCCAAAATAACCATCTGTGAACCACCGACAAAAGCTATGGCGACCGACAATTTCCTCTGCATACCACCTGACAGGCAGTCTACCTTAAAGTGCCGCTTTTTTGGTAAACCAACATCTTCAATCATCCTGTTGGAAAATAAAGGTAAGATTACTCTATATGCATGTTACTTTCAGAAAGAACCTTGAAAAATCTATTCCATGTACCAAATGTTGTACAATAAGTATAATAGTGAAATTGTCTGAACTTTTTGTCTGGTATCATAAATTCATTTTTTAAGAGGATCAAGTTAGTACATATTCAAAAGAAAAATCTCAATACAAACATGTAAACATGTATGACAATCAATTATCTTTCTTCTTGTCTTTTTAATGACTATTTTACAAAACATATAAAACCCAACTCAACTGACCTACGTTCCTGTAGTAAAGTCAGTAAGAGTTTGCCTTTTATAGGACATTTCATATAAGTATCGTACAGTAATTTGTAACAAATCTTCAAAGAAAACACTGTCCTTACGTTTCCATTTCTTGTTTGATATCATAGCCCTTCATTCCTTTCAGCCGAGCATAAAACCACAGATGTTCCTCTACTGTAAGTCTGAAATACATGTAACATGTGTAATACACAGTTTGCTTACATGTACAAAAAATGATTCAATTGAACAATAGAAAAAAATTCTGAAGTTAAAGGTCAAAAACGGCATTCTTCAAAAGAGGAAACCCTTGAGAATGGATTATTGTCGACCAAATTCAAGGTTTGAAGCTGATTTCCTCAAAGCAGAAAATAATCATTCTCATGAACTTACAAGAATCTTTAATATGATGCATAACAGAAATTAAGTCCAAAATGATAAATTAAGTACATGTACATGTACTTATATTACATGTAAATGTTTATTAAAATTTTGCAATTTAGAATTATTTGAGCTCAACATTGTTTTATTATCTTTTATATTTTCTTTTACTTTCTTTTCTGTCACATTTCAAAATGTATTATAGAATGATTAGAATATCAAAATGAACTTACTTATCAAATAATACATTATGTTGTGGACACATTCCCAAACTCTGTCGTATCTCGTCCATTTCTGTTCTGATGTCATTGTCGTATATTACTGCATGGCCAGATGTAGGGGGAAATAACCCTGTCAGTATGGACCTGTAAATAATGCATATTTACAGAGAATTCAATTAAAAGTATGTGTAACTTAATAATGTACATGTACATTGTATGTACAATGTACATGTAAGTTGTCATTGTAAGTTGTACTTTTCAACCATCAAAACAAGTAATTGTAATTTACCATCACAAAATCTTGTAACTTGTAATTTATCTAGATACTTGTACATTTTAACTAAAATTCTATTATAACTCCATTTACTAAGAACAAATACAAGTACTTGAAACTGGTACTTTTCATCCGGAAATAGTTAGAATACTAAATAAATGTATACTGTGATTTCAAGCATTTCAAGAAAGATTACTTGCACTTAAAGTTAAGATGCACACAAGTACATGTATGCATTGAAATGTTTACAATATTTTCTTCCTAACAAAATCTTATTCACAAAATTATCAAAGTATCGAAATCGAAGATACATGATGTACATGTACAAATTTGTACAAGATACAACACAGGGCATAAATGAAAAATAAAATCCTTCTTGACAACAAAGAAGAAGTTTAGCTTTCTGTAAATGTTACCCCTCAAATTATGGTAGCTTTAAATATAGAAATCTTACATAGTAGTAGTTTTGCCGGCCCCATTGTGGCCCAGGAATGACGTTATCTGGTCCTCGAACAGGTTTAAGCTAAGTTTGTTTACTGCCAATTTCTTTCCTGTCTTATAAATCTGAAAACAAAAAAATATATACTTAAAACGGTTGTTACCATTCATCATCTATACTACATGTCTCATCAAACAAAAGAGCAATTATTCTAATTGGCATTCAGTAATACAAACAGTATGCCTTCATGATGTAGAATGGCATTTATGTTACATTATAATGGAATTTTTGTTCCGTTACGACAACATTTATGTTCCATTAAAATGGCATTTATGCTCCTTTATTATTTTCCAAAATAAAATAAAATAAAATAAAATAAAATAGTATGTAAAATTATTTCCCATTATAATGGTACGATTTATGTTCTATAATAATGGCATTTACGATTCATTATACATGTACATGTAACATCATATTTTTCCCATTATACTGTATTAACATTAAAATGTCAAATTTGCAAATTACAATTTACATGTCTTAGAAATATTAACTAATTCAAATAGAAAGACATTATTACAGTTGAGATGTAAGGTACATGTATGTTTTACCTTGGTCAGATTAACGATGCTCACACCAAGTGGGATATGGGTGGGTTCCGACTCAAACCTCCGTGCAAATTCTGAAAAATTAAGATTTCTAATTATATGTAAATTCTATCGTGAATTACAACATCATTCCTATAATCTCGGACAGCCACAAGCAATAAAATTCATTCTGCTCCTGGTTTTCAATCTAACTGAAATGTAACTGTATGCAGCATACATTACATGCATTATTTTTTCTAGTTATTATAATTCTAGATAGATTATTAGTGAAATGCAAAAAGGGAACTAAAACGTTCTGCCATTCTGCAAAAACAAAGCTGAAAAGAAATTCAGATCTTCTTTACATGTATCTGTAAGTAAATTGATATTATTGGTAACCAGAGTTACTTCCAATTTCAAACGGTATCTGTCGTAGAATAGTTGTTATGCCATTGAATACTATTGAAACCTTCCTTAAGTCTGGGAAATGACGGCAAAAAATTGGCACTACCATCCAAATTCAAAGACATCATATTGGCTTCATGTCATATATCGTCTCAAATGAGAAATTACTTATCGGTAGTTCTGTAAAAAGACTCAATATGAAAAGGGGGTATCGCCCTTGACAAAATCATCCAGGATATCCCAGGACTTCCTAGGATAATCTCAGGATATCCTGGAGAAAAATCCTGGGATCCGAAAATGTCAGGACGGTATTGGAACAAGGGTTTCTCAGGATTACCCAATAAATCCCGACAAACTCTTAATCTACTGAGTAGTAGCACTATCTTGGTTCGTGCCATAAACTTTCAAAGAAATGAAAATTTTAAGTACAGCCACATACAGCATCCTTCAATAAATCATTAAAAGAGATATACATGTACATACCAGCATCTCTTGGTTCCATGCCGCACGCCTGTTCTTCATCTCCGATAAGCTGGTAAGTATGTCCGTGCCGACGGCACATGTCCAGTACATGAGTACAGTCTATTTCTGACGACTTGTACGTACCACCACACCAGTACTGCCTTGTGAACAGGAAGTACCAAGGCTTTGGTAAACCATAAGATCCTGTAACATGATAAGAAATAATTTTCAATTTTTCAAACTTTTCTTTAAAAAAAATCAAATAGGCTTTAGTAGAGATAAATTATGACTCTTCTTACAAAACCAGGAAATAATTTTCAAATTATCCGCTCCCCCCCAAAAAACTGTGATACATGAAAAGATATGTTGCCTATGGCATATTTTACCCTAAATAAATGACCTTAATCTTCATTTGATTTTGAGTCCCATCACGCTTTGTTATCCTTGAAAGTTTGTTGAAAGTATAATGTATATCAAGTTATAGCCATCTATGCATTTTTCAAGTATTTACTATTCAGCTTTGTAGGATGCAGGATCCATGACGACCATGAAGACAATCTCTACACAGAATCTTCACAAATAAGACGATCAATTTGAGAGCCTGTGATTGGCTAGCCTAAATGTAACCATCCAAGCCAAAGTGTGACTATCAGACAAACAGACGGACCCAACGCATATTCCTATAAAGTCACCCATGCTTTGGTAAAGTATAGAAAGAAAGGTAACATACAGAAAACCTATCAATACCTAAGCACTTTACCTGGGAAGACGTTTTCGATATACCATGACAGTATACAGTACAGGAAGGTGTCCATGACCATCATCATTATACAGGTCAAAAGGTTAAACTGGTCGTTCTCTACCGGTGATAAGTGTATGTTGTACCACTGTACACCCACACCCTCCTTCTCATAGAACGCAAAGTACTTCCCACTCAGACCAAATGCAGTGGTGGAAAACAACGACTGAAAATAAAACGTAAAATTTAATGTATTAAGCTACATGTAAGTCATATCTTTCTTCATAAATACTTCATTTTGTAGAATGCTCCTTCACAATCACAGCACTGCAAAACTCAATCTGGTAGCATATATAATGAACCTAGTCTATACCTTTAATATTTCTATATTGTTCAGCACATGAAATACTACAACAAATATGATACTTGTTTCAACAAATAAAATATAAACATTCTACATATAATATATAAAGAACATAATATTTCTTTTTTTTTCAGCAATTACATTTTTACAAGAGTTATCCCTCTTTGTCTCCAAGTACAAATGATATATAAATTGAAATAATGAAATACATGTACATTTCCTATCATTTTTAATGAGATGCTTATTACTTGCTAAAGCTGTCATAAATAGTAATGCATGTACATGTGTTGAGAAAATTATGAAATTGTGAACTGTCTACATCGTCTTGACCAGAAAGGTTTCATGCACGTACATGAATATATATTGCCAATACCATAAGTACAAGTATTTATATCTCAAATCTTTAAGTATGAAATACAGTTTTTAAATCACTCAATAATTATTTCATCTGAAATCCAATGAAAATCTCAAAAGTGTAAAATCTTCATCATTTGGGAAGAGACCTTAATCATTTCTTCATATTAAATTAACTTCTACAACCTTGCATATATTTAACAAATTTCAACATACCACGGCTGATTTGACGACGGCAGAGATTTGGTCACCAGCTACATCTTCTCTGATAGCTACATACATATATGGCACGTATGTCAGGAAATATACAATGCCAGCACAGGCTGCCGCTACTTTGGCCTTGGAATAACATGTGCTCACCAAGAATCTAAAAATTATGGGAAAAACACTTATTACTTGTATGAATTGCATGTTTTAAAACTTCAAAACATATCTAGCATTACTTTCCATAAATTTGATAAAATAATATACATGTAAACTATATGTCTTTCAATGAAAAAATGTTTGTGCAAATAATAGTCATCAAAATCTAAGCATCATAAGTATCTGCGGAAAATCAGGTTTTAGAGCAAAAAAAAAGGGAGGAAAATAAATAAAAATATGATAAGAAACATTCTAAATATACATGTACATTACTCATGTTATACATGTACTTACGAGAAGCAAATAGTAACGATAGCGAATATCTCCAGTACGATGAACACAATGTATGGATTACTATAGGTCAACACTTCACCGACCTTCAGCATGACCGTTAGAACACACATGGTTACCGTCATCTGTACAAACACTACCGTAAACCACGCACACCAATGGACTGCATTACTCAATCCCATCATTCTCATTACCTATAATTTTACAAAATTAATTGCAATGTGTACATGTACATCTATTTCCAATATTTTAACTGTATGTAAGTATTTTTTTCCATATTTCCATTTTTTATCCATATTTTATACATATTTCCATATTTTATTCATATTTCCATATATTATCCATATTTCCATATTTTATCCATATCTCATTCATATTTCAATATTTTATCCATATTTCATTCATATTTCAATATTTTATCCATATTTCCATATGTACATGTATGTATGGAGATTTTATTGAAAGGTCCAAGTGCTCAGCATTCCCTTTCTTCACATATTTTCCTATTTTCTTCTTTTCTCCAGTCCTTTTTACATACAGAACTTTTATTGAAATAGGAGTCATAAAACTCCCCATTTCACATTTACTTATTTTTTTCATGAAGAAAGTGAAAGGATTATTGACATCATTTGTTATGTAAAAGGAAAGATCTCTAGATAGAGTCAAAAGATAAAAGTCACATTTCACACACATGCTCCAATGCATA
This sequence comes from Pinctada imbricata, assembly GCA_033119305.1. Taxonomy (NCBI): domain Eukaryota; kingdom Metazoa; phylum Mollusca; class Bivalvia; order Pterioida; family Pteriidae; genus Pinctada; species Pinctada imbricata. Next base: position 43,356,410 of record VSWD01000011.1, read on the forward strand.
ATCAAAACAGAGAACAACACAATCTGAGTGTAGATAGCTGATTAAACATAAAATACAACAAAGTTTCGACTCTTTGATAATATTACCTCTTTTAGTCTCTGTTCCTTTTCATACACAATACTCTGTACTAACATTGACACTGTATACACCCAGGATATAGTCAGACATAGCGGCATAACGTGCTCGATCATCGATACAAATCTGAAAAACAACATGAAGATATGCAACGTACACAAATGTAAAAGTATGTATGTGACAACTTCAGACTATTGCATCTTTCTACAAGTCATCGAGAGAAATTACAGAACTAGAGCTGCCCTAAAGGGACAAATTATAACCCGCACAGCATATATTTTTCAGAACAGCCCATTTAATACATTACAAATTACTATCTGGACTTCCCCGATTTCAAAATAAGGCCAATGCTCATGACACACATTGAAACTGATTAACAATTCTTTGAAATATCATTGAAATCCATGTAGAGGAAAAGGGGATGTGCTCTGGACAAGGTTTTCCCCATATAGTCTATTCTGACCTTGACATTTGACAATATTGACCTTTGTTCAATGTCATAGTACACCCTTTGGTCCCAAGTAACAATTGTGTGAAATATTGAAATTTATGTGTAGTGGAAGGAGTTATACCCAAGACAAGGTTTTACCCATATAGTCTATTGTGACCTTGACATTTGACTTTGGCTCAATGTCATGATACAGCCTTGGTCCTAAGTAACAATTCTGTGAACTATTATTCAGATTGATTTATATAACTTACTGGTCATATAGGTAACAGGACTGTGGGAACTGTTGTACGTAGCTACCTGGTTCTACCACATCCCTTCCCACCTGCATATCTATTATAGCTCTCTCCATTATATCCTGAAAAGATAAATATATACATGTAATTGCATGGAATAGAATTAAGATAAATGTTACTTACTGGAAATTTTCGCGTGGGGGTAATTTTCACGTTTTTCGCCAATCAAAGAACTTCGCCAAAATTTCCCCTGCGCGAAAATATTCCCACTGCATTATAACAACGGAACAGATGTATTTATCGCGAATATTTTCCCCAGCAAAAATAACCATGTTTACAGTAAGTTATCTACGGATTTTCAAAATTCAAAGTGTTTTGTCAATAATTGTGCAATCAGCATATGGAAATATTTATCTCTGGAGACGGTATCTGACGTAAATTCCCTATGACCTCATAAAATTGGTATTAAAACTGGTGTCACTAACAATCTTTTAAAAGCGCTTCACCAAATGACATTGTGCCATAAGTGTTATGTATAACTCACCTGGATCCAGATAAATCCAAACTGATAATAAGGATGTTGCCACGCACCCGGCCCTGGCATCCAAAACCTGCTACGTACGGACTTTGTGGTGAAAGTGAAAGTAGCATTCTGACGGATCTTGTACTTGACATGTGCAGGTAATTTTTCACCTGGCTTTATGTTCTCAAACACAACTCCTGGAATGAAATATATCATGATACATGTATATGACAATGCAGTGATTACAAAATAGATGTAATGAAATACATGTAGTTTTATACATGTAGATATGATTGTATAATTTTCATGATCAAGGAATATTAATATGATGATTTTATGTTTCTATCATGGTGAAAAGTAGCATAAATTATCAAGAATTAGGGAAAGAATCAGGAAAATGCAATTTCAGCTTGCGTGATGCATTCTTTCTTTTTTAAAAGTAATGTTTTTTATCTATTAATAATACATATGTACAATGTATATACTAATGTTACATCTTCTAAGTTTGGCAAATTTGACATGAAAAAAATTCAAGCCAAGAATTTCAATGTATTATCATACCACTACATATACTTGTTTTTTCCTATATAAAAAGATACTCATTAAAACTAGCTGTAACCCGCTTGATGAGACTATTTCCCTGCAAAGGGTGCGTTAGTTGAGGAGATTATTTCCCTAGGTATATAGCTTCGAGAGCTACAGCACCTTACATCGAAATGGGGTGGAGCTACAGCGTGTGACGGTATGATAAAACAGTTAAAGTACACCGTTGAGGGAGCATGATTCTCGTTTCCCTTGGGAAATAGGTCTAGTCTCGAGAAACCAGAATCATGCTAACTCCCTCAATGGTATACTTAAATGTATACTTTAAGCCTGAGTAATACCCAATTTTGTCTAATTTAGATACACATGACATACATGTATGCTTTTTTTTCATGATTTTAGTCATTCTCATAAATGTACATGTATCTGAAGTATCCTACAATGACTGTGAAAAAAAAACCCTGAAAAAATTTCCTACATTACATTTAAAGAACTGGATGATAAATGTAACATAAAAGTATTAAAGATCCAAGAATCTACAAATGTATCCAAAACAGTACCTACCGGCCACAGCAGTGACGTTTTCCGAGTAAGCTTTATTCTGAAAATAGTCTACCAGGTCCTCCTCCGTCTTAAATCCTTTAAATACGTTCAGATTTATTCCCGACATCAACGACAACCAGCTACATGCGGCATTATCGATGATGTCCAGCTCGTGTAGGAAGAAGGGAATGCTGGGAACTGGCGATTCTAAGAACTCTTTGATCAGCTTGCTGTCTTTAATAAACTTGGAAATCACTCCGGTGCTCATTCGGATTTCTCTTTGCATCTAATAAGAAAATAAAAATATAAAATATAAACCAATTTATGTATATCAAATGGCATAGTAAACATCACAAGGTCAAAATTTTGGTACCAGTAGAAGGGTTCTGCTACAAGGAATTTATAAAAACACTGATTCCATTGTCAATCAATATCTTACAAGCCCAATGTTTGCTATATCTTTGCGCAAACAAACAAACGAACAGTGAATGGACGAAAATCTGTATGCCTTCGAAATTTTGATTTAGGTAGCGTAAAAGAACAGAACCAGCACCTGTAACTGTAACACTATACATGTACCTGTTGAATAGAGGCGAGATGCTGTGCTGTTGTGTTTTCCAGTAGGTACGTCCTTATTTCTGCCGATACGTTCAGCCATTTTCTGGCATATTCACTCATCAGATCAATCATGGCAAAGGACTCGTTAGCCTGTAAACAGGTGTATGACTATCATTATTTTTTGAGTGTGATTTCAAAACTTTAATTTTTATTAAGATCATCAAAAACAGGGACATACATTGTAAAAAAAACATGTAAATATGTAAATTTGTCTTGAATTTGAAAATGTTTTATTTTTAGATTTCACAAAGCTGGAGAGCTGCTTTGATAATCAAGGTAATTTTATACTGAATCCCACCTGAATTTAACATACCTGTATCTAATGCTTTCATCACATTTGTTTTCATCTTCAGTGAACTAGTTACAAGTACATTGGCTATACAAATATTTTACTTGTAGTGGTACTATTTAATTTTACCTTTTTTATGATTTGGTCGGCTGCTGAATTATTTGGAGCATACAACACTCTGGGGTTATTATATAGAACATGGACCAATATCACCAAGTTGTTCTGTTGATGTACTGATATCCCTAGGTCTCCTATGAAGTTAATGATACAACAAGTAATCATTTAATTTCCATTGTCATTTTCAAGAAACGAAGATTCTGATTGGCTGAGAAATATTGTTGATACATCGATAAACACAATTTTTCACGGAAGTCTATTAATAGCACTATTTTTAAAATCGAGGGTTCCCTCAACACGAATGAACTCGTTGCTGTAAATACAATTTGTTGATGTTTGCTTATCATTTCAAGGGTACCATTTCCTTTCTACTTACTCAAAAATTAACAGTGCATGTAGAATTTGCTCAAACTGTTCCTTATTCCAAAGATATAGAGAGACCATCGTTTGCTGTTTGAATCATGGCGGCTGCCATAACTTGTTTTGACAGACGTATCACTGCGAAACCCTCCAACTTACGAAACATAGTGCGGTGATTGATTGTTTTTAGATCCAAGAAAACAGTTTGTTTTCCATAAACAGATGATAATAAAATGATAAGAAATTAATCTTATATTTTTTCTGTTGATGCAGGTATCACCCGAAAAATTGGACAGAAAACATTTGCATCAACGCACTACGCACATTGATGCCGTTTTCTGGGTGATACCTGCATCAACAGAAAAAATATGAGATTCATTTCTTAATTATCACAAGGAAATTTACACTGATTTATCAATTTGAACTACATGACTTTGTATAAGAAATAAAACAAAAAAACATGTATATCTCTTCCTGTATACTACATATTGAGTCTTTGCAGAAAACAGTTATCTCCCATTTGAGACAGTATCTGATGTAAAACTATTATGACGTCATGAAAATGGTATGATGAAGTCAATTTTATACCGTCACTTTCCAGAGTTTTACAATCGTTTCCATAAAATTTGATGACATCACAATTAGTCTACGTCAGATACAGTCCCAAACTGGAAGTAACTCTGTTTTTCGAAAATAAGGAATATCCTAAGACAATACTCATTTCCATCCTTTTATCAATAAATAAATCATAATATACATGTACATGTGTATTCTAAAAAAAATTCAATAATATATATTCTACTAATTTTTCTATTTGTAACTTACTTAAGTTAAGGCTATTGATGTCATGTTCAATCCTTTCTTTCGGTAGGTTGGGTGGAGGTTTTCCACATATAGTCTTCTGCATGGTATTCCATAGGTGTAACAGACCGGAAAATTTGTTCTGCTTTGGTGGTTGTTTCGGTAATTGCTGGAAATTATTCAAAATAAGGTACATGTACATGTACATCTATTAAAGGTCAAGAGAAAGTTGGTTACTTATATTATTTTTTTAATGAGATATCACACGCGTTTCAGTAGCCTCCCTTAGACGAGAATTTTAAAGAAATCTAAACACTGAAGATTTCCGATTTTTGTAACTTAAAATGTCTTGATGTTCTGGCTTTGTTATAATCATTCAATCGTCAAGTCGACCTAATAGCTCAGAGGTAGAGCTCTTGCCCACCATGCGAGAAGACCGCGGTTCGAGCCTGAGTCGTATATCAATACGAATGGTTTTTTTTTTTTTCGTTGCAAAGTAATGGTAAGCCTAGAGTGACCAACATTAGTCAATTTTTTTGCTGAAATTGAACTTTCAAATGTATTTGAAAATTTTGTTAAGACTTTTTTTACCTACATACATACATGTATGTGGTTTCTATTCAGAAATAAGTCATGTGTCAGTAAAGTGTTTGAATATAGAGAAACTTATAATATAGTTACTCATATGGTACATGTAATATCATTACACATGTGCACATACTGTCGTGTTATCTCACAAAATCTGTATTCGGCTCTATTTATTTACATATTGACATCTTTGTGAGTGAAGGAACACTGCTGTGATATTTCAAAAAGATGATTATATAAATTCGGATGCTTTTGTCTTTGGTCACATAGTAAAGAAAGATAACTCGAATTGCACTTTTAATTTTTTACATGATAATTTACACATTCAGTCAGATTTTGCAACATATGACGTGGTCATTGAATGATTTCTTTCTATAAGAATTTGCACAAAATGTTGAGGGAATCATATGTAAAGTTTCATTTGAAAATCTTGGGCTGAAAAAATAATATAGCCAAAAAATGAGCATTTCCATTACAATCAATGGATGGCTAAAAAGTCTGATCAATTTCAAAATCTCAAAATTTTGGATGGTGACCTCCTAATATTGTCCCTTACATCTGAATTGAATTAGGAAATCAGAATTATGCTTTTTTTCTGAAAATAAATGTTGTATAACACGAAACGTGTGATATCACCTTAAGTAACATAATTAGCTCATGCAATAGTTCATGTATAGAATCGATGTACATGTGCGATAATTTATCCTTCCAATATACAATGTAGCACATAATTTTCTAAAAAATTTCATGATGTCACAATATGCATTTCTTATGTTTGACCAAAGCTCTCAGCTTGCTCGTCCAAAGTAAATACATGTACATTGTTAAGTCACAAAATTTAGTACTTTCATTCCCACCATCTTTATGTAATACTGTAAATTGCTTTATTTTCGTCAGTACCAATTTTCGTCAATTTGTTAAAAATGACCATTTCGTCAGTACGTAAATTCGTCATCCAAGGGTTCCTAAAATGTAAATTCGTCTGTTCAGAAGCCAACTTAACATTTAGATCCGCACCGTCAACTTCTCAAATCCGTCGTTTGTGTTTGTTTTCATTGTTTGTTTAACAATTATCGGTAAAAAAAATAATTAGAGACATGTATATCACCTATCTTGCTGTGAAAATATATTATTTTGTAATGACATGTAGAAGTACAATATATGCGACTTTGTGTTCAGATTCAGTTTTCATTTATTTGCCATTTGCGTTCCGTAATAACACTATTTAACAATGTCTTAAAACTCGGTAACTTCAGCTTCTTTCTCCCTCCCCCGCAGTATATTTAAGTTTACCAAGAGACTGAATCAATTTTTCCTTACTACAATCTATTTTTTGTCAGGAGTATTTATATTCGTCAGTACGTAATTTCGTCAAGGAAGGCACTGAAGAAAATGACGAAAATTGGTACCTGACGAATAATAACCAATTTACAGTAACCTAAATGTAATTTGTAATAAATCTAGTTTATTACAAATTCGTTCATTATTACAAATCTGATTGCGACATAGCATGCACATTTTACCTTCTTCTCTTTGTCTTTTTTGTTTTCGTTGTCAACATCAGGATGGGGTGTTGTGTTGTTTGTTGCCATGGTAACATTTTCTCCATCTTGATTGAAATCAATCGTAGCGTTACAAGCATCTTGAGGTAAATTCTCGGCAAATACTGTCATCTCATAAAGACTTTCTTGAAACTGATAAAACTTTTGGAGCTAAAATGTGAAAATGGCACAAATGAGATACAGAAATGTTAAGCTGTAAATTAAATGAAATTTCACTTTAAGAACTCAAGATTTAAATCTACATGTATAAACAACGTAAAGTGCCTAGTAGGCATTTATCTTTATATGGTATGAATTAAACGGGACATTTTTCACATTACATTTTCAAATCTACAATTGCTCACTATATTACAAGTATTCCCTTTCCTGATAATGATAATGTGCATATATGTAAGCAATTAGGGAATTCCATATCATATAGATGTAATTTCTTATAACGTGACTAAAATCTCATATTCAGTCTTTAAAAGATTTTCTGTTCCTTAAATTTACATAATTTTGTCAAAGTTCATGTATTTTGAGTCTAAGAGCAACATAGAGAAAATCTATAACTTATACATATACCTGTGTGTGTTTTTGCATTAACCACTAAGTATGCTAATTTTCAACAATGTCAATCTAACTTAACTGATAGCTTTTTTTCCTATGGTTTGTTTTGATAACATATTGATATTCATGATGTCATAATATAATACATATTTTAAATTTAAACATTATTTATTTAACAAACAAGTTACACAATTTATATTAATGTCTCACGTTGGCTCAGATGTTGGCGTGAGGGGGTCCAAGGAGCAGGAGGAAACTGGAGTACCCAGAGAAAAACCCCCTGCAGAGGCCTGGGTGGGGGACCACCTACCCTCCCACATAAGACCCTTTGCCGAATCTGAGATTCAATCCCGGGACCTTAGAGGTGAGAAGCGAGCGCGCTACCACTGCGCTAACCCAGCCATTAATATAATACATATAATACATGTATGAAAAATTTTGTTTGAAATTGATATATGATACATGTACATGTATTGATATGATACATGTAAATGATATATGAATACATGTATGATAAACTTTTACACTAAGCACAGTAATTGTTACTTACATTATCCATAAATTCTGAGACTTTGGTAACAAGGGAACTGATGTTCATGGTCTTGAGATGGAGCTAAAAGTGTATAGAACAGAGAGGGTGTTAAAAATGATATTCTTCATTACAATTGTAAATACTTGAAACATTGGGGATCAAATTATCAATATTGAAAATTAATATTTTTTCTGTGGTAATAACTTTAGTGCTTTATAATGTTAAACAGAAGAAACAAATGTTGAAACTAAACAATTCATGATCTTTAGATTTTGTTTTCACTGAAATAATCTGCTTTTAACATTTAAGCACTTGAAGGTGTCATTAAGAGCGGCAAAAAAGCTAAAATGCATAAAGAGTTCATTGTTTGCAGTAAAGAAATCAATAAGTTTTACCTTCATTCAGTAATTACTAGAATTTCAGTATCATACATTTATGTTAACGTTGACTATTTTGATGGTCATACTGTGATAGCATTCAAGCTAACAATTCTCTTACTGACAAACAATTCTTAGAATACTCACATCTTGAATGATGGCAGAGTCAGAAATCTCACGTTTGAGAACATGTGACAATTCCACGATCTGTGATTGGTTGAGCTGACATAGCCTCTCCTGTGCGTCCACCTATATCATGACGGAAATACAAAAGGTCATGAGATGCAAAAGTTAACATATACTACAATGACTATTTGTGTGAAAGCAGTTCAGCATACACTGGTATGAGAAACAAGTGTGGAAGTCACCATAGTGAACATGGTGAATAAGACATTATTATAAACATCAAGTTTTCTCAATTTTTTCTTTTTTTATAAAGGAATTTCATATTTTGGAGACAGGTTTGAGTGAAAATCGACTTTTAAACTTGATTTCCAAAGAAAATACATGACTGTACATGGGTTATTGATCAACATCATAATCATGTGATTCATTCACAGATGATCTCTACATAAGAAGAAGTATTCAATGAACGCAAACTGAAGACTTCATCAGCTGTACCTACCTTAAAATGTGCAAATGACTGAAATAAATAAAAGCAAAAAAGCACCTATGCTGATGCTTGCCACTTGCATTAACAATCAATATAAAACAAATGTAAAAGGTTTTGCACATTTTTCATTTCATAGAAAGATGAACATGTTAAATACTCACTAAATCTGATACATTAGTTGCTGAGCTTGGAGAGAAGATTTTCAAGAATTCGTCTTTGTCGCAAACAATCTTGCGTATGGCGGTTGGGGAGAACAGGAGTAGCTGTAAAATCATAAAGAAAAATTTGTTTAATTTTTATTTCACTGCAAACCTCAAGCAAGAAAACAAAACACAATATTGAATATTAAACTGATGAAAAATTACTGATGAAAAATTGAGATATTTTTCAATTTCTTTATAAATTAAAGCAGATCATTTTGTGAAAAATGTAATAAATTGGAAGCAAGGCTCTGATTTCTCATAACCACACATGACCTGAATGGGATAAAAAATTACAGTTTTCACTGAAGCATTGAGACCCTATAGAAACATGAGAAATGTACCGATTTCTAGTAATCTTGGATGGAAAATTCCACTTTAAAGCTAAAAGAAACCATGTCTGACATCTTGATGGAAATAATTTTAAAACTGTTCTGAGTATTCAAATACATGTAATTGTTTTATGAGCATAGATAACATTTCTTACTTCTATCTTTAAATTGAATGTAAATCCTAAAGATAAATCTACGACGTAAATTAGACAAACCTTCAAAGTGTCGGCTATCTCATGAGGTGTAACTTCCGAATGATTTGGAAATAATATGGATTCCAGTATCACCTGAATGTTTTTGTCCTGCCATAAATTGTCTGTATCTATGACATCATAAAGGAGCTCCTTGTTGAAATTCGGAAGAGAGGATTGTACGAACTGTTTCAACAAATCTGGATTGTTTTGAATTTTTTTGAAGTGAGAAATATTGCTTTGATTTTTCGTCACGTTATTTAAATGGGAAGACAACTGTTGCTTGATTTGATCTCCGAGCATTTTTGATAACTCCTTTGCAGCGGAGAATGGAAGTCCAACGTCACGTTTCACTCTAAGACTAGGTACATGTATATTGCTTTGACTCAGTATAAGATTTGTTCCAAACAGCAGTCTGTAAATCTGTAAAATAAATGAAAATAATTATCTAAATTCCCATATTCGCTATTTTCGAAAACCAGAGTTACTTCCCATTTGAGACGGTATCTGACGTAGACTGATTATGATGTCATCAAATTCTATGGAAACAGTTTAAGTCTTGGAAATGACGGTATAAAATTGACGTTACCGTCTGTAAGGGGAAAAAACTCTGTATTCCGCAAAGACTCGATGCATACATGTATCGATGACAGTTTACTAAACAATGAAAAATGGACAAAAAATAAACAATTATTTCTTCCATTGGTAAATAATATTAAAATGAAATGACACTTTCCCTAACTTTAAAATATAAATACTTTTATATAAAAATTCTTTAAGTGAAATGACAAACTACATGTATGTACATGCTTCAAAGTAAATCAAACTTGATCAAGTTAATCGAGAAAATGCGACTAACCTCTTTTAATTGAATTGTAGAGTTCAGTAATGCATCAACATCTTCTGATGGAAGTGATAAATTGTATTTTAAGAATTCTACAAAATCACTGGTACTATTCAATAAAGACTCAACGCTCACACCTGTAAAATACATATAATGAGTTATTCAGACAAGAATTCTACAAAATCACTGGTACTATTCAATAAAGACTCGATCTACGCCTCACCTGTAAAATATATATCATAAATTGTTCATATCCATACAGTCATAATGTAAAGGCAAAGGGAAGTTTAAACATGTTAAAAAAATTTTTTTTAAAGATTTCCAAAACTTTACAACTTCACCTTTTATTCAATGTCATGATACCAGTTTGGATCCTGGGCATTTTACAAACATAATTTAAATCCACATTAAAGTTATAGCAGGCGAAAAGATAAATAAACAGACTGACTTAATTAGACAGACAGACAAATAGATAGATAAATGGACAGGATAATATCTATATATCCTTCCTTCCTCACAAACTTAGTTTTCAGGATTAGGCAAACAGAATAAGGCAAAAATAGATTGTCAAAAAATTGCACAGACTAACTTCAACACTTCTGGGCGAATTAGTGTATTATTTCCATTGGGTAAAAATGAGAAGCTGGGGCCAATCCAACATTTAATTCTATTCCCAGTGATTGGATAAGAAATTGAACATGTGTATGGGCGATTTTCTCAACTTCCATCGGCCATGTCTTAAATTCACAAACTTTAAGTGGCAAAATTCTTTCAAACAAATGGGACTACACCTGTAGACCATGACATACCCTTCCAAATCACTTAATTCTATGTGTAGAATGATACCTGAAAATTGCGTAAGTTGCATTTTCAGCTGTGATACCAGCTTGTATCTAAAATCATCTATACAATCTGTGCAATAACTCTGAGTGTCAGCTGCTACTGTAAATATATCGGCTTCTGCTTTTTAATCAATGTATCTGAATAATATATTGATCTATAGACTTCATAGACTCAAACAATGAAAAAGAGATAATTGGGTATATGAAATATGCATAAATGTCGCGAGTTAACGCACCTGGAGCATGCTCAAACTGGTCATGTAGAGTAGCAGGGTCGTCTATGATACTTTTATAGATTCCTGGAAGACGGTCCATTTCTGAGGGTGTGTAGCCGGGGCTGAAGAAATGATGGTGTCTAGCTACCTTCTGAATTTGTTGCAAAAATTGTTTCGTTCTGAAAGAGATTAAATGTTCATACATCAACTTTAAATGTTAGGGTTAGGGTTTATGATTTAATTGAATTAATAATCCTTAATCAATATTATCTTTTATTAATTGTATATAGAAGTTAAACTCTGTTAAATTTAGACACCTGGGAGAGGTACTTTTTAAGCTGAACGGGGTCATTCAGTGTTCAATATACATCAACCTCTTTCTAAATCATGTCCAGGTTTGGAGAGGTGTGACCATTGTTTGACGTAGCTGGGTTTTTCATAATTAATTAAACAAAATGTTTTTCATAAAAAAACAGATGTCTCCCCCCTCCCTCTAAGTTACTTTGACCTTAGGCCAAAACGCAAAATGATGTGAAACCTTTGAGTCATGGGCAACATCATACTAAAACATGAAAGTGATTCATTACATTGTTTGAGGTAAAGGCCAAACATGATTGGCATATACAATTTCATTATAAGCATATTTAAAGAAATTGACTTTGGTCACATGACCTTGGATATAGGTGATCTGAAACCTACACTCACTGACGAGGGTTAAGTACCCGAAACATGCATGTCTGGTCCATGCCGCAAACTTATCTGCTTTTAAATGATGCTATTGAATTTGAAGACGTTTAACATTGTATGGATCATGAGCAACAAAAAACTGAATTAGTGATTGGATACACGGTTCAAAATATAAAGCCTAAACATTATTAGCATAGACAATTTCAGCCTGGACATGCTTAGCATATACAATTTCATTACCAAAGTAAGAAGCTACCTTAACCATGTGACGTTGGGACAATGTGATAAGAAACATTTAGTCCTTAGAAACAACATACTAAAATATGAAAAAATAGCAATCCAAGGAATGCTTGTGTCGCCTGCGAAGCGGCTTGTTTATTATTCTAGAAAAATTATTGGTAACAGTAGAAAAGTTTTGTCAAATGAAATTCATTTAAAATATCAGACCTCTTAATTACAAATCAAAAGATATGGTCATTGTCAAATTTTCAGAAAACAGTGTCAATCATCTAGGCCAAGGTCACTATGTAAAAATTGGTAACGAAAAGGTCTCATCATAAGAATTATTAAAGACCTATCACTTACCAATTAAAAGATATATACAACCTTACTTTCTTAGAAAAGAAGGTCAAATAGTAAGGTCAAGGTCAAAAGGTAAAAAATTATGGTATGTGTAGAAATGCATTGTTACAAGGAAAGTACATGTGAAATAGCAAAGCCCTATTACCTACTAATCAAAAGATATAGCAAATTTGACTTTTCTTGAAAAGTAGGTCAATATCTAGGTCAAGGTCACAAGGTCAAATATTATGGTCTGTGTAGAAAGGTCTTGTCTCAAGGAATACACATGTGAAATATCAAAGCCCTATCACTTACCAATCAAAAGATATATACAATCTTAATATTTTTGAAAAGTAGGTCAAATATGTAGGTCAAGGTCAATAGGTCAAAAATTATGGTATGTGTAGAAAGGCGTTGTTACAAGGAATACACATGTAAAATATCAAAGCCCTATCACTTACCAATCAAAAGATATAGTGAATCTTATCTTTTTTTCAAAAGTAGGTCAAATATCTAGGTCAAGGCCACAAGGTAAAAAATTATGGTATGTAAAGAAAGGTCTTGCCACAAGGATTGTATGTGTGAAATATCAAAGTCCTAACCCTTACCAATCAAAAGATATATCCATTCTTAATTTTTTTGAAAAGTAGGTCAAATATGTAGGTCAAGGTCATTAGGTCAAAAATTATGGCATGTGTAGAAAGGTCTTGTCACAAGGAATACACATGTGAAATATCAAGGCCCTATCACTTACCAATCAAAAGTTATGGGCTGTGACACCCAAAGTGTGACAGACAGACAGACGGACTGACTGACGGACGGACGGACGGACGGACGGACGGACAGACGGACAACGGACAAAGTGATCCCTAAGTGTCGCTATGCTTCGCAGGCGACACAAAAAATTGTAAGAAGGGTTCAGGAGATATAGCCCAGACAATATAAGTATGTACAATTTCATTAAAAAGAACTAAATGATCTTGACCTTGGGCACATGACTTTGGGTCAAGATGATAAGAAACCCTCCAATCCTGAGCAACAGCATACTATAGTATAAGAGTGATTCAGTATACGATTCCACAGATATAGCCAAGACTCAATAGCATTTACAATTTCATTAAAAAATGTAATACTTGACCTTAGTCATATGACCTTGGATCAAGGAGGTGTGAAATGTTTGGGTCATCAGCACCATCATACTAAAATATGACGTGATCCGATCACGGTTCAAAAGATTAAGCCTGGACATAATACATGTAACAAATACAATTTCATTTAAAATATACTAATTGACCTTGACTTTGGTCACATGACCTTGAGTCAACGTGATGTGAAACCTTTACGTGATAAGCAACAACATAATAAAATATGAAAGTGATCTGGCAAACGGTTCAAGAGATATAGCCCGGACAAGAATGTATGCACAATATCATTAAAAATGCACTAAGTCACCTTGACCTTGGTCACATGACCTTGGGTCAAGGTGATGTGAAACCTACGGGTCATAAGCAACAACATACTTAGATATGAAAGTGATCCAGCAAATGGTTCAAGAGGTATAGCTCGTACAGGAATGTATGCATAATTTCATTAAAAATGCACGTAGTGACCTTGGTCACATGACCTTGGGTCATGGTGATGTGAAACCTTTGGGTCATAAGCAACAGCATACTAAAATATGAAAGTCATCCGGAAAACGGTTCAAGGGATATAGCATGGACTGGAATGTATGTACAGTTTCATTAAAAATGCACTAAGTGACCTTGACCTTGGTCACATGACCTTGGGTCAAGGTGATGTGAAACCTACAGGTCATAAGCAACAACATACTAAAATATGAAAGTGATCCGACAAAGGGTTCAAGAGATATAGCCCAGACAGGAATGTATGCATAATTTCATTAAAAATGCACTAAGTGACCTTGACCTTGGTCACATGACCTTGGGTCAAGGTGATGTGAAACCTTCGGGTCATAAGCAACAACATACTAAAATATGAAAGTGATCCGGCAAACGGTTCAAGAGATATAGCCCGGACAGGTATGTATGCATAATTTCATTAAAAATGCACTAAGTGACCTTGACCTTGGTCACATGACCTTGGGTCAAGGTGATGTGAAACCTTCGGGTCATAAGCAACAACATACTAAAAGTCATCCGGCAAACGGTTCAAGGGATATAGCATGGACTGGAATGTATGTACAATTTCATTAAAAATGCACTAAGTGACCTTGACCTTGGTCACATGACCTTGGGTCAAGGTGATGTGAAACCTACGGGTCATAAGCAACAACATACTAAAATATGAAAGTGATCCGGCAAAGGGTTCAAGAGATATAGCCCGGACAGGAATGTATGCATAATTTCATTAAAAATGCACTAAGTGACCTTGACCTTGGTCACATGACCTTGGGTCAAGGTGATGTGAAACCTTCGGGTCATAAGCAACAACATACTAAAATATGAAAGTGATCTGGCAAACAGTTCAAGAGATATAGCCCAGACAGGAATGTATGCATAATTTCATTAAAAATGCACTTAGTGACCTTGACCTTGGTCACATGACCTTGGGTCAAGGTGATGTGAAACCTTCTGGTCATAAGCAACAACATACTAAAATATGAAAGTGATCCGGCAAACGGTTCAAGAGATATAGCCCGGACAGGTATGTATGCATAATTTCATTAAAAATGCACTAAGTGACCTTGACCTTGGTCACATGACCTTGGGTCAAGGTGATGTGAAACCTTCGGGTCATAAGCAACAACATACTAAAATATGAAAGTGATCCGGCAAATGGTTCAAGAGATGGGTATGTATGCATAATTTCATTAAAAATGCACTAAGTGACCTTGACCTTGGTCACATGACCTTGGGTCAAGGTGATGTGAAACCTTCGGGTCATAAGCAACAACATACTAAAATATGAAAGTGATCCGGCAAACGGTTCAAGAGATATAGCCCGGACAGGAATGTATGCATAATTTCATTAAAAATGCACTAAGTGACCTTGACCTTGGTCACATGACCTTGGGTCAAGGTGATGTGAAACCTTCGGGTCATAAGCAACAACATACTAAAATATGAAAGTGATCCGGCAAACGGTTCAAGAGATATAGCCCGGACAGGAATGTATGCATAATTTCATTAAAAATGCACTAAGTGACCTTGACCTTGGTCACATGACCTTGGGTCAAGGTGAAGTGAAACCTTCGGGTCATAAACAACAACATACTAAAATATGAAAGTGATCGGGCAAACGGTTCAGGAGATATAGCCTGGACACGATGTGTGACAGACGGACAGACGGACAGACGAAGGCAAAACCAATATGTCTCCTCCCCGTTGGGGAGGGAGACATAATGAATTAAAACATTCACTAAATTTTTGTAGATGGTGACGCTTTTGGAGCATGTGGAGTTGAACAAAAAAATTCTTACTTTGAATGTTGAAATATTCGGAAGCCATTTTTATCTCTGTTATAGTCATGTTCACAGAACAACTCTGTAATGGGGATCACGCCTGCCGAGGGTAGAGGATTGGTTCGATACTCATCTGTAATTATAAAGAAATTTCCGTTATTATTCCATTGGAACAACATAAAGCAACATGTATGTCATTTTGGGGTGTTTTTTTATGTTATCTAAACTACATGTAGCAGTTCAATTAAGGAATGACTCTCTTACTTTTCGCTTCGCGATTCACGGAATTTGCACGTGACCAACCAGAATTATACACCCATGAACACCAAAAGTAAGACAGTCATTACTTATATTTACATTTATTCTAATTATTGGTCATTTTTATTTCCATGAACATCGCACATTTTGCCTGTAACAGCGTCAAATGTATCTTCACTTTGGTAAATTCTCTCTACATGCAAAACTTGAACGTGACGTCACAATAGCAACCCAAGTTATTGGAATATAATTCTAGTTGCCTAATGGGCATTCAACATGGGGAATCTACTAGTAATGTAAATATTAATTTTTCAATAGTATATAGGTTACAGATTTCAACAATATTGGTGTAAGTATCATGATGTACATAAACATGATGACGTCTCAAATGACATACAAAAATGTGCAGTGTGCCTTTGTTTCGAGACTGGATGCAATATGATGATGTCTCAGACGGCATTTAAATAGATATGATACATAGAATGCCTCATTTATAATGACCAACATGAAATACTTTGTGTCTTTTCTTTCAAAAGTGAATGAAATATGATGACACCCAATATGACCCATACAAATTTAATGAGCAGTGGACAGGTCTCTTTCACCAAACATGCGTAATGATGCGTAATGATCATTTCTCATATGACCTACATAAATGTGCAGTGGCCAATGTGTTTCTTTTTTCAAAACTGGATGCAATATGATGTGATCTCATTTGACCTACATAAATGTGCAGTGGCCAATGTGTTTCTTTTTTCAAAACTGGATGTGAAGTGATCATTTCTCATATGACCTACATAAATGTGCAGTGGCCAATGTGTTTCTTTTTTCAAAACTGGATGTGAAGTGATCATTTCTCATATGACCTACATAAATGTGCAGTGGCCATAATGTGTTTCTTTTTTCAAAACAGGATGCAATATGATATTATCTCATATGACCTACATAAATGTGCAGTGGCCAACATGTTTCTTTTTTCAAAACACTGGATGCAATATATTATCTCATATGACCTACATAAATGTGCAGTGATCAATGTATTTCTTTTTTCAAAACTGGATGGAATATGATATTATCTCATTCATGACCTACATAAATGTGCATTGGCCAATGTGTTTCTTTTTTCAAAACTGGATGTGAAATGATCATTTCTCATATGACCTACATAAATGTGCAGTGGCCAATGTGTTTCTTTTTTCAAAACTGGATGTGAAATTATCATTTCTCATATGACCTATATAAATGTGCAGTGGCCAATGTGTTTCTTTTTTTCAAAACAGGATGCAATATATTATCTCATATGACCTACGTAAATGTGCAGTGGCCAATGTGTTTCTTTTTTCAAAACTGGATGGAATATGATATTATCTCATTCATGACCTACATAAATGTGCAGTGGCAAATGTGTTTCTTTTTTCAAAACTGGATGGAATATGATGTGATCTCATATGACCTACATAAATGTGCAGTGGCCAACATCTTTCTTTTTTCAAAACACTGGATGCAATATGATGTGATCTCATATGACCTACATAAATGTGCAGTGGCCAACATTTTTCTTTTTTCAAAACACTGGATGCAATATGATGTGATCTCATATGACCTACATTTGTAGTGTGTGCAGTGGCCAATGTGTTTCTTTT
This sequence comes from Pinctada imbricata, assembly GCA_033119305.1. Classification (NCBI taxonomy): domain Eukaryota; kingdom Metazoa; phylum Mollusca; class Bivalvia; order Pterioida; family Pteriidae; genus Pinctada; species Pinctada imbricata. The sequence continues at coordinate 43,374,378 of VSWD01000011.1, forward strand.
TTTCAAAAATGGATGCACTATGATGTTATCTCATATATGACGTACAAAAATGAACAGATTGTGAGATCTATTTCAAACTGGATGCGAGACATATTGGATAGCAGATAATTTAAGATAATTACAAGAGCCAGGTATTGTAATGATTTACAGTCAACTCACAGGAGCAGACTATTATGCTCTGCACAAAGCAATCAAATCTCGGAGAAATATCAATTCTGACCATAAAGCACTCTGTGCAACAGTATCATCTTGATCAAGGGCTTACATAAAAGGGACCAAGAATGAAATGTTGATGTCACCATGTGTGAAAATCAATACAGAGAACTACTTGGGAAGCTATTTACTTTGCATCATGATACATAGGCAGATCTAGAACATTTTTCTATTATGGAAGGGGGGTGGGGTCCATTGGTGGGAGGGGGTGGGGTCCATTGGTGGGAGGGGGTGGGGTCCATTGGTGGGAGGGGGTGGGGTCCATAACATCGGTGGGAGGGGGATCCAGCCTAAAAATTTTAAAAATAAATGTAAGAACAGGAAAATATGCATTTTTGGTCAATTTGAGGGGAGGTTCTGACTCCCCCCCCCTTCTAATCCCACCCCTCCTCCTCTAGATCCACCCTTGTTTGATGAAAGGCATTAACCATTTAGCTTTTGGTTTTCTAATTACTTTTCTTGGGGACAAATATAGAAATCTGTGTATGAAAATATCTTCTTTTATGAACCAAATGAAAATGTATGAAAATAAATCATCATGATCGATGGCTATTAGAGGATTATGTAAGAGAAATTCTGTAACAAAAATACTAAGTGATTCTGGCTCAAATTACATGTCAGCAAGCTTTGATATTGATGAATGCATAAAATAGCTGCATGCTGTTTCCATATCCATTTTTATCTCAATCTTTTTTTCCTTCTATATATTTCAGAGAAAGAACAAATGCTTTTTCACAAAGAACAGGATCTATGTACATGATACCATGCAGATATATGTGTATTGACAATTTATACGCATTTTGACCTTGACCTTTGACTTTGTCAATCATTCGTGAAAGATAATGATTTACATGTACATTTACAAGCACAGAGATTTATTGCACTTCCAGGTTGCTTGATGTACTATAGGTTATTATACATAACCCATAGTACATCAAGCAACTGGGAAGCGTGATAAATCCCTGTGTCTACAAGCTTTGTAGATCTGTTTGGCAATGAACAAAATCCCAATGTCCATTCTCCATGTGACTTATGCTGCGAAAGACAATAAGACATATTTTGAATTTAAATAATTTGCAGATATGATTTTATAGTCCCAGATTTATAGTTTCACGGCAATGAGTTGACTACAGGTATAGCAGACAGTAAAACAGAATAATTTGGGACTTAGAATAAAACCATACAAATTTATGCCTGCAAATCACTCAAACACAAATGTTATCCCCATTCTAATTCATTATTTTAACATGTCGTCACTTATAATTCACCTCTGCTAAAGTGTGACCATGCTGTTGATGTTATAGGCCTAAATAAGAAGACGTTACCCAATGATGAGAATAATATGTGTTGCATATGTTCATGGAAATGGCCTGGCTAGAGTACTCTGTAACGGGCAGTTGGCTAATGACTTCCCCGCAATATAACATCAATACAGCCAACTGACCCAAAAGAGGGCTGCCGGGTGCCCAAACAGAAAGAAAGAAAGAAAGAAAGAAGATTTCTGACAATGGAATCATGCGCTCTACGGTACATCAATAATAACAAGTACTGATCCCCTTAAAAAGGGATGTTTGTGGCCCCAGTGTTGTACTTACTTCCATGAGCAGGGACTGCAGGCTGCTTCTTCCTGATCAGTAACAATATAACAAACAACACCAGGGGGATGCATAGCTCAAACAGCAACACAAACTGAAATAGATGGTAGTAAATATAGATGTATGGTAGTAGATAGATGGTAGTAAATATAGATGTGTAGTAGATGAGTGATAAAAGAGTTTATCATAGAAACCATGTACAAGTTCTGTCATAATAGACCATTTTCATTTTACTGCAGTACATTTACGGTACATTTTACACATGCCAAGAGTTGACATCACAATAATTGATGTGACTTCTAAGACTGTCACTGTGATGTCATATGAAAATTTATAATGTATCAGTATGCAGTATTAGAAATAACATCAAAAGTTACAATGTCACTCTAGGTTTTGTCTAGCAGTTTTTACACATTGAAAATGGTCTAGCTATGAAGATAATTTTAACTTTTTTTTGGTTTTTTTTTTTTTTTTAACTAGAGGTTGTTAAACTTTCTGTTATCAACTTATCAGTTTATACTAGTGCAAGCAAATATTTGATAACAAACTCTGTTATCAAAATGTCAACTCCTAGGATAAGATAGAATTAAAGCTTGATCAATATTGTGTTGAGATACATGATACCGGTATATAGTCAGAAAATGTATGAAGAAAGATCAATGAACCTTAATACATCTGCATAAATACCGGTACTTTGTACAAATGCACTCTGTATCAAACTTTGCTTGCATCAAATTACGGCATCGAGGTATTGAGTTTATAATTTGCACTACATAGGGAATGCAAAATGCATCATGTGCATTAGTGTTGGTTCTGTATTGATTGAAAGAGGTGGATTTCTAAATTTCTAAAGTTTACAAAATTGATCACTTCACCATATTACCTGTACATAATTTCTAAAAATTCTGATTCTAATATGAATTGCCATTATAATTAAGCCATGTCAGAGCTCAGTTTATATAATGTATGACTTGTATGTACAGGTACCAATGGTGTTGATTGATACCCAACCCCGGGCCTTTTCATCTATCCTTTAAATGTGACCTTGACCATTCAGGACAACTTGATTGGACCTCAACGTAAACTAAATACTATTCAAATCCACATTAAACGCTAATAAAATATGATCCAGCTTGATCGAGGTATGATTTAAAGGTAAGCATGTGCAGTTTTATAGTCTGCATTTTAAAAGTTATGACTTTAGTCAAGGTCATGTTTCATGACACAATAATTAGCTTATTCATCCAGAAATCGAGTCAGACCAGAGATATCGCATAACACATGTCACAATATTAGAAAACATGACAATACATCAAGGTCAATGTGGCAAAGAAAGGGTCACAAGAGGAAGCTATGATACCTGAGAACTGTAACATTTCAAAATAATATTTTTCAGGTCAAAATTCAAGGTCAAGACTGTCAAGGTCAATGTCCACCAAGATCAGTTCTTCTTGTCATTTTTTATCTCCTTTACCAAGTTTTAATGTGATCATGGTGATATGTTAAATGTATGTACCGGAACATAGAATGAGTATTGAGAACAAATATTGCCCAATTCAAAATCATACTCATAAGGTCCTGGTCAAACCTCAACAAGAATGTTACAAGATCCACCTACAAATCATATCTCCACATCTCCAATACATACAAGTTTTATTCTAATCATATTAAAACAGGAAATACAATCTTAATCCTGTTACTCAAGAATATTCTTTTCAAGGTTAAGGTCTGATTTCAATAAAATCTACTTGTCAAGTTCTATAATCTCCATGTCTAGTTTCAAAGTGGCATATCTGGCAGTACTGTATTCATAAAATGTAGACCTATACATTCAAAATTATATCTAACTAGATCATTGCCCCTAACAGGACAAAATTCCCTCCTGCAGCAATATTCTTTGAAATAGTTATCTGGATCTATTGTGACCTTGACCTTTGACCCTGGTTCAAGGTCATGACACACTCCTTATAGTCTGTGAAATATTATTAAAATCCATACACACAGGGGATGACATTACTGGTATGATGGCACGTACAAGCTTTTACCCATAGTGTCTATTCATTGTGACCTTGGCCTCTGAACCAAGGTCAATGACGCACCCTTAGGAACTTGGGAACATCGATCATATGAAATATTATTGAAATCCATCCACAGCGGAAGGAGTAATGTCCAAGACAAGGTTTTACTAATGGTGTCTATTGACTGTGACCTTTGACCTACATGTATGATATTGGTTCAAGGTCAAGACACACCCTTAATTAGGTTCTAAGGAATATCTGTGTGAAATATTATTGAAATCCATGCATAGGGAGAAGGAGTTATGCCCCGGACAAGGTTTTACTAATGGTGTCTATTGTGACCTTGACCTATGACTTTGGTTCAAGGTCATGACACACCCTTAGGTCCTACTCCTAGGAACAAGTCAAAGTGAAATTATAGTAATGAAATCCATGCAAGCAAGGGAAGGAGTTTACTTATTCCCCTCACAAGGTTTTACTAATGGTGCCTATTATAACCTTTGACCTATGACCTTAGCTTCAAGGTCATGACACACCCTTAGGTCCTACGGAACATTTGTGTAACTGTAAAATACATTTATCAGTGAAATCAAAGTACAGGGGAGGACTTATGTCCCAGACAAGGTGTGATGGATGGAAAGAAAGACAGATAGACAAGGTGATTCCTATACCTGTATATCCCCAAAACTTTGTTGGGGGGGGGGGGGGGTACAAAAGTCAAAGCTCAAGGTCAAGTTCAAAACAAAACATGTACCTGAAATCTGATGGTTCACCATAAGTTTTACTGTAATGTGATATAAATAAAGTATTGACCAGTACAAACAGTTTGCAGATTGGTCACTCAAGCTGTAAATATAGGTCAAGCATGTCAAGTGTTTCTGCAATTTGCGATAATTCATTTTTCTATTTTTAAGGAATGGTCAATCAACAGTGAAATGACAGCTAGGTCAAGTGTCATCGACAAGTTTCTATACAAGTCAATATCAATCTTCTGTAAAAGACAGGTCACTCAGCTGTGAAATGTAGGTCAAATATACATGTGTAGTGTTCAAACAAAGTCTACTACAAGTTGATATAGAATATGGTCAACCAACTGTGAAATGTAGGTCAATTTGAGTACACTTCAAAAAAACTTCTAAACAAGTCAATACTAAACTTCTGTAGAAGAACTTTGAAATGCAGGTCAAGTGTATGTTATACAACATAGTGGTTCTCATACCGTTACATTGTGATCGATAAAGAGGGGGGGGGGGGGGCATATGAGACATCGTCTAAAAACTCTAAAGAACTCTTAGTCATACTTACCGGGCTCCTTTTCTTCAATGTAAAATTTTTCCATAATAAAAGTCTGTACTGGTGACAGAAACCCATTCTGTCCCTAGACCCCGTACACTTCGGAGCCTGAAACGAGAGATCAATAAAAATATGGCCATTTCCAAAATCTGTGTTTATTTCTTGAAAAAGCTTCGTTCAGATCATGCTTATCTGTTAAATCATAATAAATACTAAATAGTTAGGAAGGTCACTCACCTAAAACGTAAAAACTTTAAGAAATCATCAAAATACAAAGAATCATACTGTCATACAAAAACATCGAGCCTTTGTGTACATCGTGGCCTTTTACTGTCACGTGACTCAGAAATGATCGATGATTGGGCATGTGACGTATTTGACTGAGACAAAAATAGACATAAACCACGTGAGTTTGTTTATATGTATCAGCTGATTTCTTTGTTCTCGTGTGTTTTGAAAACAAAAACTTTGAAAAGGGAAGGGGGAGGGGATCTGAAGTGTGTCAACAAATTTGATACTAAAATCATGATTTATCATAAAAATTAGTTTGAATTTAAATTAGGTATCATAAATTAAATGTATCAGTTTTATGCTTGCATATGTGCCTTTAGATAAATTAATTGTTTAATCATTTGTTGTACGGTCGAAAAAAAGTTATCGCGAAACAAAAAAATTATCGTGAATATTGTAAACAGCAGTTTACCATCGCTCGTTTGTTCTTGTATTTATACTTTTGATACATGTATCCCCCCTGCCGAGGCCTCATTTGAAATATAAAAAAAAATCATAATATCGTACATACCTTGAGTTCACCAGACAACGATTGAAACATTTTAATCTCGTAGAATAGTAAAAAAAAAAAATTAAAATAAAATTCTTTCACATGGTGTTTGAAAAACTTGAGAAACTTCAACATCCACTAGTTATCATGATTTAATTCGACCATTTGATGTGATACAACTCATAGTTTTCGAGAACGTCTTGTAAAATGTATATGGTCACAAGATTTCCACAAATAAATGAAAATTCCGACGTTACTTTCCATTAAGCTTGGTTACAGATGGTACATCTATTTCGTCATGATCAATCGAACGGTACAAAGCTGGTCACTGAACAAATGCGTATACAAGTAAGTATGTAAGAGGCACTGGCTGATTCATGATAGAATAAGATTACAGCTAGCTGTTCAGTATACGTTTACTTATGTATCACATAAACAGATAGACAAAAAACATTTTCTGGGCTCGAGGCTGACGATGCACAGTCGAAATTACGTATACCGAGCATATATACATGTACAACATAGGGGATGCTGGTAAAAGAAGTGAAATATATACGACTTTTCTGAGTCTGGCATACCGCCATATCTTTATAATGTGCTACTAACCTGTTTCGTGTGCATTGAGATATTGATTGTTGCAACTGCATTTAAAAGGAAAATTTGTTAACAATATTGGATCAGTATGTGCCTGGAATTGCTGATTTGAAACTACATGGTAGAAAGGGCATGTAACGCACCATCAACGTTATAGTTATATTTCACTACCATTTTTCCGTGATGCAATGGGTCTAGGGCCTAGCCGAGGCCTCCAGAAGGTCCAACGAGGTGCTTTGTTGAGGACTCGGGGATAAAAAAAAACTTCACAAAAAAAACTTCACCAAAATAAAAAAAAATGGCAGAATGCATGCAAGTGCTCTTACAACTTGTTTATGAAAACAAAATATTTGAGAGCTTATTTAAATTTGTTCTCCTGATCAACTTGTTCATGAAAGACATATTTGAGAGCTGATGTTTGACATACAAGCAAACAGGGTAGCTACGCTACTGAGTCACCTCTTTTCTTTGTGTAGTAATACATGTACCTGATCGTTGACCCTATCTGGTCCTTTTTTTTCTTGCGAAATTCGCGAATTGTATGAAATTTCTTGATAAAGGAAGTTTTTAAAAATGTCAATTTTTGAATTGTGAAAGTCGATCATGCATGCGTACATTTATAATTTTTGAAAGCATTTTATATCTGAACTATTTCATCCGAGATCCACACTTTTATAAAATTCTATTTAGACGAAACGATCGGACGAACTTACAGACGGACTTTGATGGATGGATTAATTGATGAGATGAAAGATCATTGAAACACTATGGAATTCCCTTAAATTTTAGTCATCTGAATTAGAGTCTGACATTTTATACCCTCATGCATGGCGTATTATTGACAATTAAAAAGGAAATTTAAATTGCTAAAAAAAAAAAAAATACGGAAAATAATGTTAACCCAACAGGGACAAATGGAAATGCTATCAGATAATCAGAGGTGTAAGAGATTTTCATAATATTTCATAAGATTTAAAAAAAAACTTGAATGGTCTACGTAGAAAACGATTTGGTGATCCGTAACGTCACACCTCAATAGAAGGCATATAGATTATCAGATTAGCATATTTAGAGGAGTTTTAGTGTGATGGGGATCCACGAAATGCTAAGCTTAACTTAATAATTGTTTCCGCATTTCATAAATTTTTAAAAACTTATATAATTTAGAAACATGCCCCTGCATTAATAAAATTTTAAATTATCACTTCCCACGAATAAAACAACTTTATTTTAATGATTTCTTTACAACTGCATTTAAATTGACCGCACATTCGCACCGGTACACAAATGACATACGTGAACATAAAAGAGCGAAATAAAGCCTATTAAAGGGGTCCCAGGTCAGTAACCCTGGATTTTGCTAAAATGCTGATTTCCCCTCGTTTTTACGTGATATTTTGTTCAATACCATAGATTAAGTCCCCACACCACCCCGATGGGTTGGATCCCCCTCCCCTTTGGAAAAAATGTTTTAGATCCGCCCATGGATTTATAAAACATGTCTGATATCATAAGCCTATGATTATCGACAAATGCTTCGACAAAAACAAAGGGGGGGGGGGGGGGGGGGGGGTATGGTGTACAAAATGTACCGGGATCTCCCAGTCCCATCTCTAGATCTCTAGATCCTCATTACACATACAGTTTGAATCTGTCCAACGGACTAGGTTTGATATGTATAGAACAAGGGCGGATCTATAATGATATATTGGGGGAGAGGTGCACGTGGGGGGGGGGGGGGGGGGGTGATCGCCACCGCCACCCCCGGAATTTGCCCAAAACCATTAGGCTTGTTTTCCTTGTCTGTATAATTTTCTTTTCAAAGTCCCAGGCTGGACCACCCCTTCCCCACACCTTTTACGGGCTGGTTCCTTCGGTTAAAACAAAAATCTAGATCCGCCCATGTAGTAACTCCCATTCCCATGCACTCTCCATAGACCGGGTTAGAATCCATTTTTGGCAATTCCTCGTTTTATGACTGACAAAATTAGCTGACACGCTAAAACCCTCAGTACAACTTGACCCATTAATGGCATTGTCCCACTATAAAACGTTATTTTCAATCGATTTGAAATTTGTTAAAGTTCTTAGTGATATTACATAATTCTAATGCGTAACCCTAGATTTTCTCACAAAAGCATTTAAGGGGTAACGAGTGGCTGGTAAGCGAGCTAACTCGCACAGTCAATTACTTCGTTTCAATCCGTGTTTAACTGTTTTCCCGTTAAAGTCAGAGTCAAATTTTACAAATTATCGGAACTCTTTAACAAAGAGATACATAAAAAGGTTGCGGTTTGACTCGCACCAAAACATTTTCGCACTGGAAATATTCGCATTTGACAACCCTTTACTAGTTCAACGCGGGAATGCACGCACTACTTTTTAAAACGTTGAGGATAAGATCCAAATGACTTGATCGCTGAATAATGGGAATGTTCACTCAAAATTTTACGATTAAACGAAAAGAATCTATTTTTTTGATATAGCATAATCTTTATCAGGTCTGGTGCTCTGGATCAGTGGAAATCGTCAGGACTTATTCTTTTTTCCCGATTATTTCCTCAAAATTGTATAATTCCCCTTACCTTAAATTTTATTTTATTTGGCTGATTTTTCTCGTCTTAACATATAAATTTTATAATAACAATAAGTTAGATGACATGCAACCCCCCCTCATTTGCTAGGAACCCCCCCCCCCCCCCCCGCCTTGGAAAAAAATCTAATTACGTTCATTTAGAAAGTCTAAATAATTCTTAATCGGATCAGGTTTTTATTCGAAAATGAGAAGGAAATGACGTGTCGTGTGATTGGCACTGATTGCCTTTACTTCACATGAATATATTATACAGGAAAGATAACTCTAGCAACTTTTTTATTTGAAACTTTGAAGCTGATCAGATTTGCCGAACTGTAACATAAAAGTATTGATGGAAACCTCAGTGTTTCATGCTTTTTTCTACTTTTTATGTCCCAGTACATGAATATTACATAAGTTGCATCCCCCCAAAAATATTCTGCAACAGTAATTTTGTTAGATTTCTATTAGGTGTACAAATTTTGTGCATTGTCTCATGAGAATGTCATCATCTTCAATATCAGTTTCTGATGAAATATTGATGGAAAGGTGTATCAAAATTACTGTCATATGCTTCAAAATCACTCATATTTTCAGTAAATAATAACAAATAGCTGAAAAAAATTATTCAGATTTTTATTTTTTTCTGTCATTTATACAAGCAGACACTCGTTACCCCTTAATTCGTACATTGTACCGTATGCCGTATTTTTGACCACTCACAAGTAACACACGGGAATTAAAATGGGCGGATCTAAAACGTTTTAACCGGGGGGGGGGGGGGGCAGTGTGTCCCAGTCGTAAGGGGAGGTGCTGCATTCAGTCTTGAAGGACAATATATATATATATACATGTACACAAAAACTAGAAAAATCAGGGGTTTTTTTCAAATTCCAGAGGGTGGGGGTGTTCCTGCCCCCCCCTTTCCCTTCATCACGGGAATATATCACGCTTCCCGGTTGGCGATGGTACTTTATCTTACAAGATATATTACAAGTATGTACAGTACCACCGCGCAACCGGGAATCCCTGTGGTGTACTAATGTGGTACATGACCCCCTGTGGTGATAATAACTGTAGTCTACGCGTTTATGGACTCAAACTGAAAAGATGTAATAAACCAAATATATTCTATTAGTTTAATATTAATTTATATATATATTAGTAAAATGATAAAAAAAATGAATTTTTTTTATCTTAAAAATTTGAATTTTCTTTAAGCAAGAAGCAAGGAGTAATTTTTTTTAACATGCACACATGAACATTTTAGCATCAGTCAAAATATTTAAAAATACACATTTTTTCTACAAATTATGCATTTGATAATGATCCTTGAAATAAGGAAAAGTCGGGATCGTGGGCTTCAACAAAAAGAAGCAAGTCCCCCCCCCACACACACACACTTAATATATTCGCGTCTGATCAAAACGTTTCTGTATCTAGACATCGAAAAAGTACATATGCAAAATTAATGATATTTGAATTTCAAAAATGAAATAATGAAAGAAAAATAATATTAATACTTTTAAAGTTATATAGTCGGAAGTAAATACCTTAATATGCACGGATATAATATTTTCTTCCGGGAAATTGAAGTCATTTTCGTCTAATTATTGAAGTAAGGAGGTAAAAAATAGTAATTTTTTGACGTAAGATGAACTAATTGTGGTCAGTTTTTGAACATTTTTAACTGAAAAAAATACCTCTTTTTACTTTAAAAAAAATATAACTGCCAACACTAATGTACTTCTATTTCATTTTTAGTTCATCTGCAAGTGCAAGTCAAAATGACTACCATAAAAAACGATACTTTTGAAAAGCTCTACATACCCTACTATCCATGCTCCCCATGGCTGAATATTTGTAAATAAACTCCCTTTTTTGCAAAACGACAAAATTAATCACGGAAATCCCCTAACGGGGGATTTAGAATTAAGCTAAGCATGCATGCACGTACAGGCATAAGTTGGCTTTCAAACAATAGCGATCGGTCAAGGCATCGATACGTTTTCCATTGTCTGTATAGATTTAAACTTTCAAACAAAACAAGCAACAGTACTAAACTTTGGATTTTCATTGATCCGTATATGTCGATTTACAAATATTGCCATGCATACTATTGACATGTATAGGTACAAGTACGGAAGTATTTGGAGCGATAATGGGCGTGGACAGGTGTGGTGCAGACTCCCTAAGAAACATGATGCACTATGGTTGTATAAGGGCGGGTCCAGTAGGGGAAAAAGCGGGGTGACACGGAACCCACTTAAAATTCATGATTTATCGTGCTTTCTTATTTTATTTTATTTTATTTTTTTTTTTGTTCGAAATTATAGATTGAACCCCTCTCGTTCGGAATGGATTCCTTGGAAAATCTAGATACACCAATGCATTGATTGTACATTACTTTTTACGTGCGTAACATCTTTCTATTGATTAACATACATCACTGAACTATATATTTTTTGGAAATATTATTTCGGAAAACGTTTTTAAAATTGTCGGTATCATGAAGTTTCAAACAATCACCCCTAATTACAACCAATTTCTATCATTGACATAAATGACTCGACTGGTAATCATCCAGCAAAATGTCATACACATTGTTTTCTAATAAATGTACCAATGCCACACTGCATTTGAAATGTACAGCTCATCTCTCTTCTTGTTGCAGTGTGTATCTAGCTGCAATAACGACTGACAGCACTTTGCAAGGTGGATATTGTGTGTGGACCCATCCAAGTGTTTCTACATGAATAAGACGTAGGCGGAGCGTCAGCATTCATGCAGAAACTTCAAAATGCCTTCTTACCGGCTTAGATGGCAACTACAGGCACGAGATTCCTAGAAAGATCGCCATCGTTCTTGTAAATTTCAAGTGTCATGTCGTCAGTTTCCATATTGGCCCTATGTTGGCCTTTTTTTTTTAATTAGGCACGGTCTATTTGATATTCTAGGGGGGGGGGGGGGGGGGGGGGCTTGGGTTTTTTTCGAAAAAAATAATTTTGCTCTCAATTTTGATGAAAAAAATAAATTTGCTTATGATGTGACAGAAAAAAAATAATCTTGCTCTTACAAATAATCTGAATTTGAAGAATTACCATAAAATGTTGCTAAAATTCTTGAAAATTTTTCCGGCTCGCTTCGCTCGCCGCAGTTTTCAAATTGTATCAAAAATTTTTGACTCGCTTCGCTCGCCATAGTCTATTATCAAAACATTATTTACTAATGGCAAAGTTCATAGATATCAAAAGTTGTACATATATGTGAATGAAAAAAAAAACGGCTTCCTTAAAAGCTTAGATATATTAGCAATATTTATGTATTGCTATTGGAAGGAGAATTTCAGTTATTAACCAATTCACAGACCTTCCCCTCAGACCCTCTTATAACATGTTATATACATGTACCTTATATAAAATATTGAGAATTGTATTGTAAAATCTTTTATCTCTCTTTTTAAATGTAAATTTAATACTTGCATAAAAATAAACTAATATATTAATATTACGAGTTTATATAAATATAAATAATTTCTATTGATAACACACAAACATTCTTAATATGCGCATCACTTTATATGAAAAAAATTCCTTGCTCCAACTTTGCAAGAAAAAAATAATTTTGCTCCGGTCCGGGGCGAAAAAAATAATCTTGCTCCGACAAAAAACCCAAGCCCCCCCCCCCCCCCCCTGAATATCAAATGGACTGTGCCTTAGGCTGTTTTAGCATAATGGTACAAACATTTATAGTTCAATGATAATTACTTTTCGCACCGTAATCTTGACCTTGAGGTTCAATATTTTGTTAAAACTCGTTTGTCATTTGCGCTTTTATGATTCGAACGACTTGATGGCGTTCCCATGGATGCCAATATTACGCCCCACCAATTAATGAATAACTCATAAGAAACTGAATCTCGTTTAGAATACTAGTACTTGTTTTGTACAGCCCCTAGATTGATTTCACACAGTCAGAACAATTTGTACTGAAGCTGTTTTCAGTCTATAGAGACAGCATTTGTACATGTAATAGAGACAGCATTTGTACATGTAATAGAGACAGCATTTGTACATGTAATAGAGACAGCATTTGTACATGTAATAGAGACAGCATTTGTACATGTAATATCTGTTTGTTTTTGGGTGGTGCCTTTTATAAATCCGCCTGCATGATGTAGTCATTGGTCTCCTTCACAGGTCGTAAAAGCGCCTGGTACGCGTGCGTATATGTGCGTCAATTGTTCACTAGTGCTGTATATTGAAATAAATTTTTCAATACAATACAATACAATACATTTTGCTTCAATACTCAATATTTTCAATACAATACGCAATTTTACATTTTTCTCAAATAAATCATAATAATGAATCAATAAATGGAGTTTTTATGTTTTAATCAATGAAAACTTTATAAAAAACAAACAAAAATAAACAACAAATGTCTGTTTTCCATTATTTCAAAAGCAAAAAGGGAAGAAAAAGATGACAACGGCAGGTATGGAAAGTGTTTCTTTGTCTACGAAAGAATTCTCGTTGGTGACTAGTCACGTGCAAATTTCGTGAATCGCGAATTATACACCAATATACCAAAATTAAGACATTAATTTCTTATATTTATTTACATTTCTCTAAATATTTGACACCCTATTTTTGCACGAACATCGCAAACACAGCGAATTACAGTGTCAAAATTATTCTGACGTTGGCAAATTCTTGCTAAGTTCAAAATTTGGACGTGACGCCACATTGGCAACCCGATTTATCGAAATATAGTTACGATAGAAACTTTATTTGAACTCGTATGTCTGAACGTTGATGTGATAAAAAAAGAAGATATATGAAAATAAGAATTAAAATTTTAGGATTTTATTTTCATATCAAGTGTATTGAAAGTATCGATTCTCAGCATTTGTGTATCGATACGTATTGAAAATCTCAAAGTATCGATACTCTTCAATATTCCAATATCAATGTACAACACTATTGTTCACATAGGCTTTTACCCATGTGGACTCCCTCCATTTTAGAGGGGGTGGACAGGGTGAAAGGGAGGGAGAGGAAAGGGGGGCGGGAGGAGGGAGGAAGGGAGAGGCGGGAGGAAGGGGAAGGAGGGGAAGGTAAGTGAAGGGTGAAAAGGAGAGAGGAGGAGGAAGTAAGGGGTGGGAAGGGGAAAGAGGTACCCCCTGTCCCCCCATTTGTATGTATTGTCCTACATGTTTTTGATTTTATTTTCAATTTCGTTTTGCATTGTTTTGGGGTTGCTTTGATGTGATCGTTCTCTTTGTTTCCGCCTATTTGGTGACATCGATATCATAGTTAAACATGTTGTCACCACTTTTCTCGTCACATGCGTTTGTGTTATATGCTATGATTACTGCAATGGTGTCTTGTTGGGGATTATTTAACAGTTCAATTTTGATTAGCATGCCCATTGCTTTTTATTCCTATTTACAAAACATTTGCGTTACCTAGATTTCCCCGCGTATTACTTTCTGTATACATGTGATGTAACTTTACAGCGAGAAGGTGTTTTGTTTATATACGAGATGTACACGCCGGAATACCTGTGAATATAAGTGGGAGGGTTTTGCACACATAAGCCGGATAAAAACACCATTCGCTATTATATAGCGAATAGCCTTCCAAAGTCGACACCGGATGAACATTTATGTCTTAATTCCGTGCATATCATGGTACGAATTATGGTATGTCTTCATAAATTTGCTTTGATAGTTTGTTGGACCGTTCTATGTAGGTACTTGTATTGTTGTGTGTCTCGATTTTTGTTTGTTTTGTCTAATGTTCGTTACATCTTGTGGGTGTGATCCGCTGAGGTCAATACAAGGATCTCTACCACATTCTATAATCATGTGATTTTCGGAATGCTGCCATTCATTGGTTGCTCTCGGACAGCAGAGCTGTGACATTTCATTTTATCTTCATATTCCATATTTTCGAAAACCAGAGTTACTTCCCGTTTGGGACGGTATCTGACGTTGAGTAATTATGACGTCGATAATCAAAATCTAAAAAAAAAATGTTATGATCGCTGAGCGATATAGTCCCCTACCGGCGGCATATATTTATGTCCTGCAACTCTGCCTATGAATTACTCTTGAATTAAACATATATGAGTTTAAATTAAACTTACTGCCCGTGCAGCTCAGTTCTGAGAATTATCTGCTTTATCGATTCGAAAAAGAGGTCAAGCGTGACGGAAGTTGAACTTGCTCTGTAGCTATCCAAGACTAAGCTGAGTATCAAACTTCAACTGAATATCTCTATTTGTTGCAGAAAAAAGCCTGGAAAACTGACAAAAACTGAATTTTCCAAGTCATAAAGGGGCATAACTCCTCGGAAAAAAGGTCAAGCGTGACAAAAGTCGAACCTGCTCTGTAACTATCCAAGACCAAGCTGTGTATCAAATTTCATCTGAATATCTTCATCCGTTGCAGAAAAAAGTCCGGATAACTGACAAAAACTTAATTTTCCAAGTCATAAAGGGGCATAACTCCTCGAAAAATAGGTCAAGCGTGACGAAAGTCAAGCTTGCTCTGGAACTATCCAAGACCAAGCTGTGTATCAAATTTCATCTGAATATCTCCATCCGTTGCAGGAAAAAGTCCGGAAAACTGACAAAAACTGAATTTTCCAAGTCATAAAGGGGCATAACTCCTCGAAAAATAGGTCAAGCGTGACGAAAGTCAAACTTGCTCTGTAACTATCCAAGACCAAGCTGTGTATCAAATTTCATCTGAACATCTCCATCCGTTGCAGGAAAAGGTGCGGAAAACTGTCAAAAACTTAATTTTCCAAGTCATCAAGGGGCATAACTCCTCGAAAAAAGGTCAAGCGTAACGAAAATCGAACTTGCTCTGTAACTATCCAAGACCAAGCTGTGTATCAAATTACATCTTAATATATCTATCTGTTGCAGAAAAAAGTCCGGAAAACTGATCTTCGGACAGATGGACAGACGGAGGGACAGACGGAGGGACAGACGGACAGACAGACCGAGAGGAAACTAAGAGTCCCCTTCGGCGTTGCCGGTAGGGGACAAAAAAACGGCCCTTAAACTCTGGGAAATAACGGTACAAATTCGAAGTTACCTTATCATTTTCATGATGTCATAATGGTGTTTCGTCCGATACCGTCTCATATGGGAAATATCTCTGTATTCCGCAAATACTCAATATTTCATTGCAAATATGACAAATTATTCATTTTAATATGGTTTATTTTATTAAATGACAAGCTATGATACATATACCGGTATGTCAAAAGCATCAAGGACAGTATAATATTATGCATGTATTTATGTATGTTTGTTATTTTCTAAATAGAATTTCATATAAGGATTTGACTATGTCTATGTTTTAAAATAGAGTTATGTACATACATGTATAAGGATTTGACTGCAGTCATTTGGAAGATATATCTAACATAAATAGCAATTATTTAGTAAATGGTGGATAAAACAATTACATGTAGCTTTATTGTTCCATATTTTTTTAAAGTAAGTAAATATTCGTCATGGAGATACGTGACCTCTAGGGCAGTGCTGGATCCAGTGCCAGATTCATTATATTGACAATCCCGTCATCCTGTCCGGTCCACAGTCTTCCTGTATTGTCTACAGACATCGACCACGCATCATCCAATCCTAGCTGATCATACAGGATGTACTTCATGAATTGTCCCTCTTGGTTGATCACGTGGAATCTCTGAGTTTCAACGTCTGCTACCAAGATGTCGTCATCTTGTGTACAACAGATGTTGTAAGGATAGACGTCCTCCAACTGCTGGCAGACGTATTTCCATCTAAATTTACCATTCTGGTCAAGGCAGACGATCTGATACCGGTATTTGCCATCCACGATGATGTAATCCCGTCTTCGATTCTGGAAAATCCTATAGGGGCTATCTATTTGGAATATGGCTCTCTTATAACAATAGTTGCCATCGGTTAAGAAGACCTCATCTACTTCGTCTCCCATATGTCTCGGCTCTTTCAGATCCATTTGGTGTAGTTTCGTTTTACCATCCGGAGAATAGATAGGGATGTATGGATGATCTTTCATGCATATCACGATGTTGTCCTCGTGATTGATGCATATTCCAGTTGGAGGAGCTGGCAATTCGTCGATGAGAACAGAAACTTCGTCCTTTTCCGTGACTTTCATTATGCGTTTGTCCCAGTAATTGCACACCAGGAAGTCGCCATCTTTGTTTATTACGAAGCATTCATTATAACAGTGGCTGTTTAAGGTTTTGAGGACCTTTCCAGTACTGTTGTACTTCACTATATTATGACTGTCCTCATCTGTGATCCATGCATCCCCAGCAGATGTTGTCCTGATGTCTTGGATGATATTGTAGGTATTGAACCTAAGGACTACCTCTGCAGTTGTTTCGTACAGTCCGTCATCAGGGAAGGTTATAAGAGTGGTCTTTAATGGAGGTCCCTTCATCTGTGTCCCAAGGTTGAGGACGCCTATGGTCCTCCTAATCTCCGGTATGTCTATCATTCCCGCTTCATAACTAGTTGTTGAGGCTGTATAGTCAAAACAGAACTGTGTTAGTCGTGGGCATTTGTCTGCATAGAATTTTATCATATCTTCGCCGCCTCTCATCAGGAAAAATCTGCAATCATTCAATAACTTTTCTAGTTCCTCCTTCTGCTTTGTAAGTTCATCTTTCTTCTGTTTAGACTTCTTTGCCCTTGAATGTTTCTCGCCTGAAAGCTTTTCCAGCATGTCATTCTTGGACTTGTCTACGTGTGACTTGATTTCATCGCATTGGCTTTCGATTTGCTCGGATATAGTGGTGATTTCTCCATCGAGTGAATTTTCCTCATCTTCTACCAACTTCAATACATTGCACAGTTCTGCAAGAACCTCATTCTGAAGATTACAAATATAACCTTTCAGCTGCTCAGATGTAAAATCTTCTTCTGAAAGACCTCCTTCTGGCGTCTCTTCATTATCCTCGGTCTCGATTTCGCCCTCACCCTTACATTTGGTACTCTCTTTCTTTTCATCGTCATCTAACTCGTCGTCTGTTTGAGTTTCTTCATCAACAGATTCTATGGTTTCGCATTCTCCTTTTTCATTCACTTCCTCTTCATCCATATTTAGATTTGCCTAAAATGACGAATACGGTTCAATGAATATGAGAAATAATGGCAATAAACATGTATTAGTGTGTAGAAGTAACAGATGATATGGACGTAATTCAAATTTCATTAATATCATTTTCGTTTGTGTCGGAGATAAGTTGTTATTTATTGTAAAACTCCTAGAACATCAAAGAGGTACCCATCAGTTATACAGTCTCAAGGTCGAAAAGGTAAGGAAATTATTAGAATTTCCATTGGAATAGATGCGAACCGCAGAATAAACAATATGTATATGTCTTATTGAGACCAGGTACCCGGGAAGAGTAAGCATCCTCTGTTTGCATTCAACACTAGAAAGAAGACGGTCTATTATCCTACAGACTCTCATATGAAATGAAAGTAGCAAAACACGTTGGGATGCCAAAGAAAAGAATGGTCAATGATATAAACAAATACGCAAAGGAAGACATTTTTTAGGTTTTAAGTTCTTATTGAACACAACAAAAAAGAGGGACTCCAAACCTTATTGTATGATTTTAACAGGCGGTGACAATACTTTAGACGTTTTAGTGTTCAAATCCCTGCGTATCTTTTCATAACTATGTCATTTTACTGTCATATGCCGGCACCGATTGCCCATTGGTCTCGTTAGTTGATGAGGAGTCATTTGTGTATAGTGTTTTAATGTCGTATTTAGTGTTTCTTATCGTCAGGATCTTCTTTAACTCATTTGTGTCACACTTATGCCCTTTGCCGTTTGGAGCTCTTAAAAAGATCCCAGTGAGGGGTTTGACAGTAAGCGTTTCGAATAATTTTCCCTGTCATGGTCACCAGAACACTTTCTATATAGACATAACCTCAGACAGTGCATGTACATGTATTTAAGATATTGTTTTCATTTTCGTGCATGAACATCGACGGCGGGTGCGGCTAGCCAATACGGGATGCTTACTCTTCCCGGGCACCTGGTCCCACCTCTGGCTTGCTAGGGGTCCGTCGATGTTCAGTTTTGTGCTCTATTGTGAGTACTGTTGAGATTATTGTCAGGATCTTCTTCAACTCATTGGTATATTTTATGTCTCTTTTAACGCTTGTCCATTCTGTATTTTTGCACAGGGCTGTTTGGATGTTTTGCTATGGTTACTACACGAGTCTTGTCAGAGATCCCCCCTTTCTTCGAAATATTCTTCATGGATATCCAGCTATCACGATTTACATACAGATAAAAGCATTGTGCATGCAGTATAATTTTGTTTATGTACGTTTCATCGTTTGGTTTTTTTTTTTTTTTTTCTATCCATGACATTTCTGAGATATATTCACAACTAAACACCTATACTTACAAATTTGTCCCTTCTTGATGGAGATTTTGCTGTAGAGATGTGAATATGCTTATTTGCTGAGTCCATCTGAAGCCTAGGGAGAAGTGAGTCTCACAGGAAACATAATACACGTTCAATTTTTGTACCATATCCGTTTCTCCACTGATGACAAAAACGTTGAGGAAAAGAGTAAATTACATCGATAAGAAACTCAGTTTTCCTAATTGTGAATAAAAGGAACGTTGGTCCTGTAGCATCATATCCAACCCCTCCTGCTACGTCTTTCGGTACATTTTGACACAACAACTCATAACTTCATTGGTCATTTGAAGTACCATTGTTTTATTTTGAAAGTTATAATCCAGCTTTTTGACATTATAGAATCAGCAAAAATATGTTAAAGATGCATTCTTCGCCTTCAGACAATACAACTTCAAGAAACAACAAAGAAAAAACAAGACACAGAATAAGGCTTTTTGCTGGATACATGGACCCTGAGTTGCTTTTTGATAAGATCAGATACCCGGTTTGCTGTTTCAGGAACTTGCATGAGCTCGTATGTTTTTGATATCCATTATCATATGTATTAATCTGAGTCTTACTTTGGCCTATCCGTTTTGCTTTCTTATTTGCATGGACATTTTATCATGGATAAGCTATTATACACATCATTTCAATCTGCTACGCATGCGTCCGATTTCAGTTCCGCTTTTCTTCACTTTGAAATCTACCTCTGCCGTCATCGCCTATTGTTTGTCTGCAAGATTCTTGCAGATTGGAACTGGGGCTTCGTATTTGTAAATAAAATATTGCAAGTATATACCACTAAGTATAACTACATATATGAGGTATATAATGTGCAAGCATTGTCTTTGTTTCAATGCAATACGATGCAGTATCAGGGATTCTTTCTTCATTCGTACGTTGCCAACACGATCAGCTGAGCGAGAAGTCTCCAATAAAAATACAAATTCTGGCCATAAATCGAAACCTACCGTCTTTAGACGTGAGTCTTGTAAATTTTCCTGCATCAAGATAAGAATCGTTTTCTTCATTGCCTATTTACTCGCCCCTAAACACTCAAATAGCGCCTCTACCTTTGAACCTTTTGCAATGTTTACGTCAGAAGTCCGAATGACGTCACTGTGACGACATGATCCGAATGGACATGCCGTACCTGCGATGCCTCTCTGGTTTTATCATTGCGTGAAATGGCGTAGGAAGATAGCGATGATGGCAAGGTTATATTGCAAGCCCGTGCCGCCTATGACATCATTTGTGTGCTTTTCTATACCATTGGGTAACCGGAAAAGTGGGAGGGTTGTACATGTAATCTAGCTAATCACGCCATTTGCTACTCACGTGGCAGATGACCGTCATAAGTCGTTGGTTTATGTGTATTGTTTGAGTTTTGATGCCGTACGTATTTGGTGGTCATTGTCCCTTTTGCGTCTGTATTTTATATATTGTTTTCATTTTCGCGCGTGAACATCGACGGCGGGTGCGCTAGCCAACAGGGGATGCTTACTCCTCCCGGGCACCTGGTCCCACCTCTAGCTTGCTAGGGGTCCTTCAATGCTCAGTTTGGTGCTCTATTGTGTGTGCTGTTGAGATTTTCGTCAGGATCTTCTTCAACTCATTTGTGTCACACTAATGCCCTTTGCCGTGTGGAGCTCGCAAAAAGTTCCCCGCGAAGGGTTTGACAGTAAGTGTTTTGAATATTTTCCCTGACATGGTCGCCATAGCACTTTCTACATAGACATAACCTCAGACAGTGCATGTCTTTTATAAATTGTTTTCATTTTCGCGCGTGAACATCGACGGCGGATGCGGCTAGCCAACAGGGGATGCTTACGCCTCCCGGGCACCTGGTCCCACCTCTAGCTTGCTAGGGGTCCGTCAATGCTCAATTTGGCGCTCTATTGTGAGTTCTGTTGAGGTTTTCGTCAGGATCTTCTTCAACTCATTTGTGTCACACTTATGCCCTTTGCCGTGTGGAGCTCGCAAAAAGTTCCCCGCGAAGGGTTTGGCAGTAAGTGTTTTGAATATTTTCCCTGACATGGTCGCCATAGCACGTTCTACATAGACATAACCTCAGACAGTGCATGTCTTTTATAAATTGTTTTCATTTTCGCGCGTGAACATCGACGGCGGATGCGGCTAGCCAACAGGGGATGCTTACGCCTCCCGGGCACATGGTCCCACCTCTAGCTTGCTAGGGGTCCGTCAATGCTCAATTTGGCGCTCTATTGTGAGTTCTGTTGGGATTTTCGTCAGGATCTTCTTTAACTCATTATTGTGCTTGTCTGTTCTGTGCTTCACATGGGGGTGTTTCTGAGTTTTGCTGTGTGCTACAACCGAGTCTTGTTGGGGATTCCCTCTTTACTTTTATCATTTTTTTTACATTCTGCTTTAACTTGAACTTCTTAGAAGGAATCTTTTAGTGCTTATACGGAATATAATTATTCATTTACTCTCGATGTTGTCCAATTCTTCTACTTAGGTATCATGCAACATCGGAAGCCATTTTAAAGTATGAGGCTTGTGAAAACAATCATTTACAAAATCTTATTTTAGGCGCACCCGAGAAAAAAAAGTTAGCCGGTCGAAAAATTAACTCATAAAAATTAATACTACAGCTGCTATGGACATGAGTAATATAAGAATGAAAATTATGGAATTCGATACATTTATATCCGATTCAAACCACGTTTTCCGCTGTACCGTACGCCAGAGGTAGCTGATATACGAATTTCCCTATTCCATTTCCGTTTGGCTTCCGTATAGGGGTAAGTCGATCGGATAATCCTTTGTTGCGTTTTACATTGTAAATATTAAAAGAAAACGACGAATTTTTTTTTTGAGTGCTTTGTTCACAAAATAATCTCTATAGCTACTGTTTGGTGAAAATTAAGGTCTTAAGCGACATAGGTTTGATACTACGGTTTAAATTAATAAGTCCTTTTCGGCAATGTTTGTGTGCAGTTTCATTCATCGTGCTTTTGTAACCCACGACGAGGCTGGTTCCTCATTGTGAGGTACTCTCCACCCATGGGGATTCACACGATAGGCTTGATGGATTTCACAACTACGTATTAGGTTTGGCAATATCAAACGGTTCAACTCAACTTGAGCACATTGTATTAGGTTAAAGGCAGGGTTAAAATACCTTTTAGCCGAAACGGTAATCTTCACATTTCGATCAAAGGATGTTTTGAATTAATTACCTTATTAAACATCTTACTGTTCGCTCATTTATTCTTTAAGCTTTGACACAGTTTAATTGGAAAGGGACAAATGCCGTAAAATAAATGAAAATGTGGCATTTCTAAGGAAAATTATTAATAACATTTATTAACTTGCCAACATGTACATCCAACAACTTATAGGATAAACTCTATTGATTCTGCATCAAACATGTGACCAAAACTTTTATATATTCATTTTTTCATTTGTGCTCATTTGCGGCAAGTGTTGAAAAGATCGGAGATATATAGAAGAAAAGAGGGGATCTCCAACAAGACTCCGTTGTAGCACCCAGAGAAAACATTAAAACAAACCAAGTGAAAACACAGAGAAGACACACACAGCAAGAGACGCACAAGAGACAAGGAACACAAAATACGACATCAAAATAATGAACGCAAAAGGACGGCCATCTGTCACGTTAGTAGCAAATGGTGCGGCTATCCGGATTACATGCGCACAACTCTCCTACTTTCCGGTCACCCAGAGGTCTAGAAGAACACACTATGTTTTTAATTTAATAACTTTCTCACTATAAGACCACATAAACAATACAGACAAACGTAGGGGGATGAATTCAAAGTCAATTTGATCAGACTGACTTTTTCACAACAGTGTACATAAGCTGCACGTCTCGGAAGACCTCTGTATATTCGAGTGAGTGGGAGAGGTGTGCCAACGTCATCCGGATAATGACACCATTTGCTATTATATGAGATCACATTAGTCTTGTTCAATTCATGCATTGTCATTCGTGTTTATTTATAAGGGGATGGACAGGGTGAAGGGGTGGCGGAAGGCAGGGGGTGGGAAGAGGGAGAAAGGGGGAGGGAGAAGGAAGGGAAGGGGAAAATGGGAGGGAAGAGGACGGGTCTACCCCCCAATTGATGTTTTCCTGCGTCTACTTGATTCTTTGTTGGACCGTTCTGTGTGGGTGCTGTTTTGCGCCATGGTGCCCCTTGTTGTTTGTTGTAGCTGTTTGCACGATGATCTTTGTACCCTTTGGTCGTGTTCCGCTGAGGTCAGTACAGAGCAATCTTGGTTGACATGTATCTGTCACATTCCTCAGATAATTATTAATATGGGTTGTGTATAATATAAGTGGTATATAATTTTAGCGGTGTATATTATGAGTGGTATATAATATGAGTGGTGTAAAATATGAGTGGTAGTTAATATGAGTGGTGTTTAATATGAGTGGTATAAAATATGAGCAGTGTATAATATGAGTGGAGTTTAATATGAGTGGTGTATAATATGACTGGTGTTTAATATGAGCGGTGTTTAATATGAGCAGTGTATAATATGAGTGGTGTTTAATATGAGTGGTGTATAATATGAGTGGTGTTTAATATGAGTGGTGTATAATATGAGTAGTGTTTAATATGAGTGGTGTATAATATGAGCGGTGTATAATATGAGCGGTGTATAATATGAGTGGTGTTTAATATGAGCGGCGTATAATATGAGTGGTGTTTAATATGAGCGGTGTATAATATGAATGGTATATAATAATAGCGGTGTATAATATGAGTGTCGTTTAATATGAGCGGTGTATAATATGAATGGTATATAATGATAGCGGTGTATAATATGAGTGTCGTTTAATATGAGCGGTGTATAATATGAATGGTATAAAATGATAGCGGTGTATAATATGAGTGTCGTTTAATATGAGCGGTGTATAATATGAATGGTATAAAATGATAGCGGTGTATAATATGAGTGCCGTTTAATATGAGCGGTGTATGATATGAATGGTATATAATGATAGCGGTGTATAATATGAGTGTCGTTTGATATGAGCGGTGTATAATATGAATGGTATATAATGATAGCTGTGTATAATATGAGTATTGTTTAATATGAGTGGTGTATAGGGAGATGATCTAAAATGACTTAGCAGTCACTGCAGCGGAGAACACATGCACAAAACCATACACATGACATATGCTACATCTACTCCCACAAAGAGAAGAGATAATGAGACAAACGACCAGTAACACCTCGGCGAGTTGGTCTAGTCAATAGGGCGTTGTGATAGTAGTTTACCTAAAGGTTGCTGATTCGAGCATCACAAGGACCGCGGGTCGACCGACATATGCTCTTCTCTGTTCTGTGTTAATCATGTTTATATACAAAAATGTCCTTGTCTGCATGTGTATTGTTTATATTTCTGTGGCGTTTAAAAACGTAAAATTCCTATCAAACAGACCCTAAACAATGTAACAATTGAATGTGAAGGAAATTAGACATAAAGAGGGAGAGAGAGACAACTGTGTACTACTCTGTACAAGAGTCGTTATACTCCGTTATACTTACTTAACTACAGTAATTGCTATTATATTTTCTCTCACTTACGTCGTGAGACAAAAGAAAAAACGTAGACGTAGCAGTTTGAGATTTCCTTGTCTCACATTCCACGTGACTCCTATTATGACGTCATAGAATGTAACGTCACGCCATCGTTAGATTTGTGTAGGTTTTGGTATCGATTCTAGTTTAAGAAAAATCATTAAAGTGATGATAAAATAGGGTGAGAGAGAAAAATAATCAATCACGACGTTACGACTGAGACAGGGAAATCTCATCCTAGTGCAGAAGATTTGCTACATCAGTCGACTCGGCAAGCCTCGTCGTGGATTGCAAATCTTTTACACTCGGATGAGATTAATAGAATGAATCTATCACCCCTTTGTTCCGGGACAGGGAAATCCCACCCGAGTATCAAATATTTGCAATCCACGACGAGGCTTGCCGGTGTTATAGAGCAGACTTTCCCCCGGTGTAGATCTTCCCCCCGGAAAATTGGCTCTAGAGTAGATCTTCCCCCGGAAAGCCTACTCCAGAGTAGACTTTCCCCCGGGGGGAAAGTCTACTCTAGAGTAGAATTTCCCCGGGGGAAGATCTGTTATAGAGCCATTTTTCCGGGGGGAAATTCTGCTCTACAACTAGTTGTAGAGTAGACTTTCCCCCCAGAGTAGAATTTCCCCCTTCTATTTAACGTTTTCTTGACGTTCTTTTGAGAAGGGCTCCTATTTTGTGTGTATAATAGTATTTTCTTACTCAATAGTTCGTTGGGGGGAGGGGTGCATGTGTAACGGTAAGAATAAACGGCAAAATGTGGAATTGCAGAATTCTTTAAAGTTTTCCGTCAGATTCATAAGCTTTTCCATCTTTTACTACCGCAAACGTTCAGTTTTCTTCATTTTTCAAAACATGAAATCAATCAAAACGCGATTTTTCCCAGGATTATTCATCGTTGTCAAGGATTTTTCAGTCTCCAACCAAAAGAGTTCCACACGTAAGTTATGCGTAAGTCTACGCTTAAGTTTACGTCTACGTGCAAAGTTACGACATTTCGTAAGACGCAACTACGCAAACGTAAAAATTGTCGTAACTTGATTTACGCCTAAGTTTACGCAAAAATTTACGACCTTTAGTAAAACTGGCGCCAGTTACGGATTAAATGATTCGGAATACTAGGGGGGTAATTTTACTCTAGAGTAGACTTTCCCCCTTAAGGGGGAAACTCTACCCCAAAAACCTGAAGGGGGAAAGCTTGCTCTAGAGCAGGATTTCCCCCCAGGGGGGAAATTCTACTCTAGAGCCAATTTTCCGGGGGGAAGATCTACCCGAGGGGAAAGTCTACTCTATAACACCGGGTCGTGGACGTTGCAAATCTTCGATACGAGGTTGGGATTTCCATGTCTCTGTACAAAGGGGTGATTGATTATTTTTTTCTCACCCATATATTTTCACATAATTCATGAATAAACATTCCTTGTTTTGCGTTAAATGTCAAACACTGCTTAACCTACTTAAACCTCTATGACGTCACAATAGGGGTTCGAGGCACACATCCGGGGGTGCGAGACAGAGTTGTCTCAGAACGGGTAAATCTGTCGATATCTCTGTCCGGGGTGAGGGAATCCCCTGTCCCAGTCGCAAAGTCGTGATAAATTCTATTAATATATGTCCGAAGTCGGCGCCGGATGTACGCTGTTCTTAGAACTTCAGTTCAAGTAATGCCATTCTTGTGTATTGTTTTGGTGTGTTGGCTTCGTTTGCTTGTTTGACTGTTCTGTGTGGGTGTACTTGTGTGTACCTTTTCCCCTGTTGTTTGTTGATGTTGTTTTGTGTCTGATGATCGTTGTTTGTGACAATCCTGCGGATAATCCGCATGGTCAGGGCAGTGTGGTATTTTTGGAGATTTTTCCATATCGTATAAATTTGTGAACCCTTCATTCCTTATATTGTTTAGTACATGGGAGCGGTGAATGAGGAGATCTACTGCTGTAATGACAGTGTTCAAATTGAAATGAACAGGGAGAGGAAGCATCTTCTGCTTTTGAATTAGTATTGTATTGCTATTTCTCGTTTTGACACGAAATCGGTTAATGACTACAAGAATGTCCACCATATTGCTTGAATTCAACATAGAAACTAAAGGAATCGTATTTTATTCTCTATATTTCTTTTATCTGAAAAAACTGAAATGGCATGGACATGATGGATATAAAAAATCGATATTTTATATTAAATAAAATCTACATTTTTGTTACGATTAGGAACGATGAGAAACAGTTCATATAACTGCACTAGAAAGATCTCGAATACAAATTGTCATATAAATAAAGTGATATAAAATTTGGTTGATAAAAGTATGACATAGCATATCTGTAATGGAATTGTGACAAAGAGTTCTTTATACAGATTGTATTGATTTTTAATAATCTAGGTCGAGGATCCTTATATGCCCGTCGTCTTGACCAGCCCAAAGACGACCTTTAGAGTCTCTGCACATTGCCCATGCATCTTCCATTCCTAGATTTTTGAAGGCAATAGAGCGGATTAGTCGGCCGTCCATTGTCAAAACATGGAATCGTTGGTACTCGATGTCGGCTAGCATAAACTCCTGCGTTCCTTTAAGGCATATGTTGTACGGGTACCCAATCTCTCGGTCTTCCTGGTCTATTTGAAACCTCCATCTGAATTTCCCTTTCACGTCTATGGACGTGACCTTGTAAGGCCAAACGGTGTCTACGACAATGTAATCGCCAAAGATGTTCTGTATTATTCGGTAAGGATTAACATCGAATGAATCTGCGTTTTTATAAGATGGATCGCCGATGTTGAACTCTGCTTTCTTCAGCTTTCCATCAGCCGAGTAGATGCACAACGATGGATAACCTTTCATGCATAAGACAATATCACCTTCATTGTTCCAG
The DNA here is from genome assembly GCA_033119305.1 of Pinctada imbricata. Classification (NCBI taxonomy): domain Eukaryota; kingdom Metazoa; phylum Mollusca; class Bivalvia; order Pterioida; family Pteriidae; genus Pinctada; species Pinctada imbricata. Next base: position 43,402,366 of record VSWD01000011.1, read on the forward strand.
GCGATGCAAGTTGGAGAACATGGTAAGTCAGGAATGTAGGTCGAAATTGTACCTTCAGGGGTAATTTTGATAACTTGTTTGTCCCAAAAACTGCAAACAAGGAAGTTTTCGTCTTTGTCCATGACGAAGCATTCGTTGTTTCCTACCGAGTCTATTATTCTTATGGCCTCTCCCTTACTGCTGAACTTCGCAATAATTGAGTTTTCCTCATTTGTTATCCATGCTTCATTGTCGCTTACGCACCATATATCACCTATAGTAATCTTCGTAGAAAATCCACCAACGATCTTTGGTACTACGTCGAGCACTTCTGGACGAGGTAGAGTGTAGAGAGCGGTCTTAAGAGGGTAGGAGTAGCCCTTCTCTGAATGTAGGTTGAGGTTCCCGATCTCTCTTCTAATGGCTGGGATATCAATCACACCTCTTTCAAATGCGGATGTAGCATTGTAGGTCTTCAGTTTGAACATTAAATTGCAAAGCGAGGGACATTTGGTATCGTAGAAATCCATCATTCTCTGCCCTCCCTTCATCATGTGCTCCTTGCAGGAGTCGAGTAATTCTGAAGTGGATTTCTGCATTTCCTCCAACTCTAGTTTCTTCTTTGCCAGAAACTCCTGCCGTTTCGTCTTGTCCTCTTGAATCTTTACATTCATTTCTTTCCTTGTTTCTTCCATGTGCGATGCAATTTTCGTACATTGATCCTGTATATCAGCTTCCATCGACTCAATCTCCTTATCGATGTTATTTTCCTGTTCTTGTAGAGATTCTACTGTATGCCTCATGGTTGGTAGAAGATCTTCCTCAATTACCTTAATGTAGTTAAACAGGTTATTGGTCGTGTTTGCCTGTAGTTCGACAAAGCAAAGCGTGCTTATCAGTCCCTCATCTACCACTTCAATCGCTGTCTCAGTTCCAACACATTCCTGAATATCTCCACTTTCATCTTCTTTCTTGCAATTTTCCTCTCCAGTTTCCGTATCATCTTGCATACCTTCTTTATTTTCTATGATGACATCTTTGCTTCCTGTTTCCTCTTCATTTTGAATGTCATCTTCATTGGTGGAATCTTCTACTACTGCTTCCATGCAACCTGCAGATTCCTCTTGTTCTTCTTCATCACCTATTCCTTTGTTGCATATTCCTTCATCCATTTCCGTCTTTGTCTTCATATTTTCTTCATCTTTTATGATCTTGTCTTCCTTTTCGTTCATTTCTGTAACATTGCTGTCGTCAACATCTTCCTTTGCAATTTCCTCTTGAGTCTTCTTTTCCATTCCATTTGATTCATTATTTTGACTTGTAGCTTCTTCTTCCATTCTTGTAGCTTTCACACCTTCAACGAAGACAAGATTTTGATCAGCTAATATGAAGTATTTGTATTTAAAATGACACAAAATGTTTAAAACGTATTTTTGATATGACGTTGCTAAATTTGATTACTAATCATTTTTGTTTTACAATTATTGCAGTCAGTAAGTTAAAGTCACATGCAAAACCTAACATCATATTTTAAAAAAATCACAACTAATAGCATATACATAAAGCATTGAAAAATAAAATTCTAAACGTCTTCAAAGCATCATTTAAGAACAGATGAATTTGCAGCATTGACCAGACATGCACGTTTTGGGTAAATATACAAAACAATTAAATTACGGTATTCTGCAAATGAGTAAAAGGGAATCCTCGTTGTGGCACCCACGACAAAACATCAAAACACCCCAAGCTAAAACACATAGCAGGCACGCACAGAAACAGACAAAAAAGGGACATGGAACAGCAAATTGTGCCATAGAAAATTAAACACGAAAGACCACACATAAAGCAACGAGACAAAGGGACAATCGGTGTCGACTTAGGACGGTCATCTACCACGCCAGTAGCAGATGGTGTTGTTATCCGGATTAGATAAGATCAGGTGCCCGGGGAGAGTTACCATCTCCTGTTTGCTAGTAATCCCCGTCACTTTAGCCGTGCAGAAAGTTTGAAACCGGTTGCTGTGTCAAATTCGGTGTTTTTGAGGCATGCTCAGATCATGATTTCATTCTCCATGAGTGATGAGTTTTCAATCTTTGCTTCTTGATTTAATTTTTTTTTAATGCGCATATATCAATAAATGACATATAATTTCTGACTTTTTGTACCAGTCCAAACTTGATAGACGAAACACGTTCAGACTCAAAAACAAAAGATAAAATCTCACAGCGATATCACCAGAAGAATTTAAAAAGGTGTTCATACTGTACCTATTTTCTCTTTTTTCTTGACTGTAACTTTTGCTCATCAAATTGTAGGTAAAAAAATCCTGTTTTACCTAACTTCTATTTTGTATTGTATAGGTAATTGCTAAGAAAGGATACACCAAGTATATCCGACTTGAAAATTGTAACGTGTACCATTTCCTTACATTGATCAGCGCGATTTCCTGAAATTTAAGCTTAATTTTTTTTCAGTCGTTCTTTCCGCAATTATAGTTATGTACAGTGTACATTGTAATTTATGTTGCAGATAAGATGATGAGAAATCGCTGAGGTAGCAAAAAGATGTTCAGAAATATCTATTGCTATGAAAATTCTTTTTAAGAATTGATGAATTTTTATTTGATTTTATAAATTAGAATTGAAGGAAACGATCCAAAATCTGTTAGACACTATTAGGAATAAACAAAAAACCCTTCTAACTTTAAGTAAGTTTACATCACGACAGAATCTTAAAACAACTTGAACGCTGGAGAATAAACAACACTCTTCGTTGAATGTAACCATGTAACCAGTTTCTCTACCTTGCACATAGAAATAACGAAACCATAACCTATAGAAGTCAAGAGCTTTCCTCACTTTAAGTCGTAGAGATAAATGTTTGTTCTCGTGATGGTTGTGGGAATTGATGCTGAAGAAAGATCACAGACAAACGGATAACTATGTAGCGGCCTAAAAATTGCTTCATTACTTCTGAACGTCGGACCGTTCATCCACATGACGTTATCTAAACTGTAGTTAGGATGGTAGCAACGAAGGCAGCCATTAAATTGTCGAAAGATGCGACTTTCTTAAGATTTTTGCGAGTTAAAAGCATGAAATATAATTACCATTTCCAAATCTGCAACGGTAAACGTTACCACATCATAATATATAATAACATGGCTGACGGTAGTCCTAAGTCGGCACCGGTTGGTTGTCTATTGTTTAGGTGTAGTGTTTTGTGTTTGATGTTTTGTGCTCTATTGTGAGTGCTGTTGAGATTATCGTCAGGATCTTCTTTAACTCATTTGTGTCACACTTATGCCATTTGCCGTGTGGAGCTCGTAAAAAAGTTCCCCGCGAGGGGTTTGACAGTAAGTGTTTTGAATATACTTCCCTGACATTGTCGCCATAGCACTTTCTATATAGACATAACATCAGACAGTGCATGAATTTTATATATTTTCATTTCCATGCTTCGTAAACATCGACGGCGGGTGCGGCTAGCCAACAGGGGATGATTACTCCTCCCGGGCACCTGGTCCCACCTCTAGCTTGCTAGGGGGCCGGCGATGTTTAATTTTGTGCTCTATTGTGAGCGCTGTTGAGATTATCGTCAGGATCTTCTTTAACTCATTGTCGTATGTTGTGTTCCTTGTCCCTTTTAGATCCCTTGTTGTGCTTGTCGTCTTTGTGTTTTCGCGTGGGGTTGTTTGGAGTTTTGCTGTGCGTGCTGCAACCGTGTCGTGTTTTGCATACTGTTCCCGGACATTGTCGCCATAGCACTTTCTATATAGACATAAACTTAGACAGTGCATATATTGTTTCATTTTCGACGGCGGGTGCGGCTAGCCAACAGGGGATGCTTACTCCTCCCGGGCACCTGGTCCCACCTCTAGCTTCCTTGGGGTCCGTCGATGCTTAATTTTGTGCTCTATTGTGAATGCTATTGAGATTATCGTCAGGATCTTCTTTAACTCATTGTTGTAGATTCCCTCCTTTCTTCTGAAGGCCGCGAGTTCACCTGTAAATCGTAATTTCATTTAGGCTATGCAAGGCAGCAGTTAAATAGTCGAAAACTTCTACTTCTTCATATTGTCAAAAATTGTGTTAAGGAAGTCTTTGGTCAGTCGTGCGATTGCCTTTCATAGCCAAGTGATTATTTTCGAGCGCTTTGGTGCTGCAGACAGATTGCTGATATAAATTCACTGGTAAATGTTTTGCTTATCGTGCAGCTCTCTGTGGACAACATATTTCGGAAACTATTAGTTGCATCGGTCAGACCAATTATCTTAAGTTACACTATTCTGTTGGGGCACACGATGTCACTCTGCAGTCTTGTAGTAGTTGCAAGACAAAAGCAAGGGAAAAAAGATTGATAGCTCTCCAAACCTATGTAATTATAATGCAAAATATGTAGGCGGAATAACTTCGTAAAAAAACAGAAATATTGAAAGAACTATGTACATGTTGGGATGAAGACGGTAACATTTTGACGAGTTAGTGAACTTAATATCAATCTTACAGTTATCATATGTTACATTTTAATATCAATTTTCGTGCGTAAACATCGACGGCGGGTACTGCCGGCCAGCAGGGGATGCTTACTCCTCCCGGGCACCTGGTCCCACCTTTAGCTTGCTAGGGGTCCGTCGATGTTCAATTTGGTGCTCTATTGTGAGTGCTGTTGAGATTATCGTCAGGATCTTCTTTAACTCATTTAACTAGCATTTCCAAGAAGTTGTATTCCGCCAAACTGTGAAGTAACTACTTCATGACCGAAACCAATTCGAAAACAAAGATGCCTAAAACTATGCCCTTTAGACTATTAAGTCAGAGTTTTTAAGTGACAATGAGAGCTTACAAAATGTATTTCAGTCATTTCACAGTTTTTATGTTTTCATCGTGTTTTTCATAACAAGCTCCAATTCTTAGTACGAAGGTTCAACGGGTTACTCAACCCTCTCGGGACAAGGGACAGACACGTTGATGCCTTCAGTGTAGCGCACGTGCGGCCCCGAAAGTCAGACCTGTTATTGCTCATTCTCGTGTGGCTAAATACTTGTCCCTCTAAGAAGTTGGCACCGACAGCTTTTGTGATCAGGGAACTATTTAGAAGGCTAGAGTCTCGTTCGTTATCGGAATTAACCAGACAAATCGCTCCACCAACCAAGAACGGCCATGCACCACCACCCACCGACTCAATCCATATTCCCTATTTGAAGTTTGGGTTCCTTGCATTATACACTCCTTCTTGTCATGTCTTATTGAATTTGCCTTCTTTCGGTGTTTAGTGATACGTAATCATTCTAATGATGTTTTATCGCTTCCCTTCTATTTCCATGATTTTTTCATCAATAGGCATTTGAGCGAGTGACCTGATAAAGGTTTACTAATGTTGTTTTTTATCCCCCGCAAACGAAGTTTAGGAATCGCCCTGTCCGTCTGTCTGCCTGTCCGTCTGGTTAAGAAGTTTTGAAAGAAGATTTCTTTTATACTACTAATGGTAGGCCTTTTATATTTCATACACACATTCACCATGAAGAGTACTACTTTTCGTACCATGTATTTTGACCCTGTATCCTTGTGACCTTGGCCTTCACCCTATACAATATTTTATGTTAAGATGTTTTGAAAGCAGATTTCTTTTATACTTTGGTAGGCCTTTCATATTTCATATACATATTCACAATAAAGAGTCCTACGTTTTGGTACCATGACTTTTGACTCTGTGACCTTGTGACCTTGACCTTAACGCTGTACAACATCTTATGTTAAGTTGTTTTGAAAGATTTCTTTTATACTATAAATGGAAGGCCTTTCATATTTCATACACTCATTCACCACAAAGAGTACTTCATTTTGGTACCATGACTTTTGACTCTGTGGCCTTGTGACCTTGGCCTTCTCCCTATACAACATTTTATGTTTAGATGTTTTGAAAGCAGATTTCTTTTATACTATAAATGGTAGGTCATTCATATTTCATACACACATTCACCATAAAGAGTACTACATTGGTACCATGACTTTTGACTCTGTGACCTTGCGACCTTGGCCTTCACCCTATACAACATTTATGTTAAGTTAAATGGAAGGCCTTTCATATTCCATACACACATTCACCACAAAGAGTACTACATTTTGGTACCATGACTTTTGACTCTGTGTCCTTGTGACCTTGTCTTTGGTTTAAACATATTTATTCAAGAAACAACGATATTCAAATTATTCATAAGCATAAGAAATACAGGATTTTGAAAAAAGCTCAAAGCTTATATAAATCCATACCCGGAAATACTAAATTATCTAATTCATGGAATGGTCTTAATCAATATAGTATTATACATTTTTCACCTAAAATTTTCGTACGCATGCGCCGAATTGAATGGACGGAAAAAATTGCCGGACCTTGGCCTTCACCCTTTACAACATTTTATGTTAAGATGTTTTGAAAGCAGGTTTCTTTTATACTATCAATGGTAGGCCTTTCATATTTCATACACACATTCACCATAAAGAGTACTACATTTTGGTACCATGACTTTTGACCCTGTGTCCTTGTGACCTTGGCCTTCACTCTATACAACATTTTATGTTAAGATGTTTTAAAAACAGGTTTCGTTTATACTATTAATAGTAGGCCTTTCATATTTCATACACACATTCACCATAAAGATTCCTACATTTTGGTACCATGACTTTTGACCACGTGATCTTGCGGCCTTGGTCTTCGCCCTATACAACATTTTATGTTAAGATGTTTTGAAGCAGATTTCTTTTACACTATTAATGATAGGCCTTTCATATTCCATATACACATTCACCATAAAGAGTACTTCATTTTGGTACCATGACTTTTGACCCTTTGACCTTTTGACCTTGACCTTAACGCTGTACAACATCTTATGTTAAGATGTTTTGAAAGCAGGTTTCTTTTATACTATAAATGGTAGGCCTTTCATATTTCATACACACATTCACTACAGTTTGGTATAATTCTTTTTTACCTTGTGACCTTGACCTTGACGTTGGGCTTATTAGGACATGTTTAGATTTTGAAAGCAGATTTCTTTCATACTGTAAATGGTAGGTCTTTCATATTTCATTTAAACATTCACCACAAAGAGTACTACAGTTTGGTATCATGACTTTTTACCTTGTGGCCTTGACCTTGACTTTGGACTTATGTTGCAGTTTAAGTTAAGAAGATTTGAAAGCAGATGTGTTGCATACTATAAATTGTAGGCTATTCTCGTTGCATCATAAATGGTCCCTTTTATAAAAAAAAAAGACGTCCCGCGTGGGTATAATTCGTCCACGTTAGTGCAGTTCTAGTTCAACCTGAACTATACAAATGTAATAATTTTGAATACCTAAATTGTACATAGTACTAATTTTAAAATTTGTCTTATTGCAATCTTGTCCACTCTTTTATGATATGCAGCTTTCATGAGCTAGCAGAGCATAGCGTGTTTTCTGTAAGCCAAATACCTTTGATATCCACCCGGCAGTTTCATAATTTTGTGTTACCTAGAGCCCCTGCGTTTTGTTTTTTTGTTTTTTGTTGTTTTCTTTTTTGTCTTGTTTGGTGTACATGTATTAATTTACCTCTTATTCTTACAACAGCTTTACATCTGGGAAGACCTCTTTGTATCCGAGTAGGTAGTTAACGTGCATGTTTGGTCCATACTTCAAATTTATCTGCTCTGAAATGATGCTATTGAATTTGAAGAGGTTTAACATTTGTACCACTGGGTGAGTATCACTGCTAGTGGACCAGGAATCCCCAAGGACATATGCAGCCAAGTTCGATCAAATTCGGTTGATCGTTTCTTCAACACATTCGAAAATTTCCGTTATCAAAATTTATTGAGAATTCTAAAACGTTGGTACTGTAGCATCCCAACCACCCTGCTACGTCTTTCGGTACATACATTTATGGACATAATAATTTTCACATTCTTTGGCCATATTACATTGTTTAGATTGAGGATTACTCATGAGGGTTAAGTACCCAAAACGGGCATGTCTGGTCCATGCTGCTTATATCTTTTCTTAAATGATGCTATTGAATTTGAGGACGTTTAACATTAATATCGAAATTCGCAAGAAAGCAGTCCACGACTGTATGACGTCATTGAAAAAGGTTTTGTAACTTTTCTTGGAAGGTGAATGAAGATAGATGATGCGGAAATTGCTCAGCAGGTCACATAAAGAGAATGACAACGTTCCAGGTCTTAGAGGGAAGCATCTATATTGACCGTAAAATAAGACACTGAAATCGTTGCCTAACCAAACCTAAGATAAATTAAGCCGATGAGCTTACCCCAAAGACCTTAGCTATAAGTTCAGTGCCCAGTTTCACAAAAATTCTACAAATAATTTCAGGAATTTTCGTAATTTTCTTCATTCAATAAAAAGTTCAAAACATTTTCTAGAAAAACTTCATCGTGCTTTTTTATATAATTTCTACATTCATAAAATGTAATGATCGCTGAGCGATAAAAGTCCCCTACCAGCGGCGTAAATTTAAGTCTTGAATCTCTTTTCACGAGTTTATTATCTGCAATAGCCAAGAGAAGTCCGGGAAACTGAATATTTCATAAAATTTGCTAATTCCAAGGGCCATAAATCTTGAAAAAAAATAGGTCAATGGAAACCAAACTCACACTTGGTCAGTATCCCATTTAGATGTATTCATATACCAACAATCAGTTCATTAATCTGCAAAAGAACTGAAGAAAGGTTCGAAAACTGATTTTTCATTATATTTGCTAAGTGCAAGGGCCGTAACTCTTGTGAAAATAAGTCAATCGGAATTAAACTCGAACTGGATCTGTATCACATTATTATGTATTCATATACTAAAAATCAGTTCATTATCTTGAATAACAGTCAAGATAATTCCAGACAACTAATAATGTCAAGAAGACCAAACTCAAACTTGGTCTGTTTCACACTAAGATGTCCATGTATTCATATACCAAACATCAATTCATTATCTGCAACAGAACCGAAGAAAAGTCTGGAAAACTGAAATTTTCATAAAATTTGCTAAGTCCAAGGGGCATAACTCTTGTAAAAATGGGTCAATGGAGACCAAACTCAAACTTCGTCTGTATCCTACTAAGATGTATTCATATACCAAACATCAATTCATTATCTGCAACAAAACCGAAGAAAAGTCCAAGGGTCATTATGTAACTCTTGTAAAAATAGGTCAATCAAAACCAAACTCCAACTTGCATGATCTGTATCACATTGAGATATATCCACATACCAAAAATGAGTTCAATATATGCAACAACACCAAAAAAAAGTCCGGAAAACTAAAAGTGTGACAGACGGACTGACAGACGGACGGACGGACGGACAGACTGACAGACGAACAGACGGACGGACAGACCGAGAGGAAACTAAGTCCCTTTTGGCGTTGCCGGTAGGGGACTAAAAATAGATTCAGCAACAAAACATTGCTTTTAGTGAGTATGTAGAACTGATCGATCAAAAGTCACGAATATTCCTGAAATTGTTCGTAAGTATTTTCGTGAAACAGGCTGCTGATCTTTTGAAAAATTCCGATTCCGTAGTAATCAGTTATGTACCAAGCACAGGGATTGATCATGCTTCCCGGTTGCTAAATTTTCTATGGATTATAAATAAAGAATAAATAGATAAATGAATAGAGAAACCAGAAAGCGTGGTAAATACCTGTGGTATCAAGTATTATACTTAGAATCGGTGAGTGAAAGTCAAACATATTATCCAAACTTAGAATCCGAATTCAAAAAGCATAACCAATGGACATGCAAAATTATGGAAAATACAAGATGAAAAAAAAACCCAACTCAAACATTCTGCAAATGAGAAAATTAAAAGTGAGACCAGGTGTCCGGGGAGAGTAATAATCTCCTGCTTGCTGGTAACAACCGTTATTTTAGCCGTGAAGAGAAAGTCAAACCGGTGAATATGTCAAAGTCGATGTTTTTTAATGGTCCGAACCAAAATATTTTTCAACGTCGTGGACAACAAGATCTGATAGTGTTTTATATTTTGATATATTGTCGAAAAAAAGTGTTGCAGTGATGAGGTCAATCGCTCACAAATATAGTTACCCTTGGTGGAGTTGTTTCTTGGTTTCTTAGTTAGTCGCCTTGTTGACTGTGTCTTAATTGCCCTTTGTGGAATAGTGTTATAAATATAGGATATCAAATGAATTTTAATTCCATACGATGTATTATGAAACTACTTGTGTGTTTTATATCCCCGAGCCTTCATTCTTGAGATTCCTTTTATCACATGACTTTGCATAGAAATGTGTATTTCTAACTTGAAATCAACATTTTTGAGAACTACATGTAGAGGCGAACAACGCCGTGATCTAGAAGTCATCTGCTACGCCATGAGAAGTAGTTCCCCATCGTATAGATATTCTGTGCCTAAGAGAAAATGTTTCAAATTATTTTTAGTATTTTCAACAACATCAATTTTAATCATTGATATTGAATCCGCGTCTGAAAACTATTGATCGATATATTTGAAACGTCAAAGTTTATGTGATTAGGTTCCAAACTTGACCAATCACATGTAACGTGTTATCATAACATTATTTATGAAATGGCTTTATGTAACTGAATAAAGGATGTATCATGTGATAAATAAATTTATTAAAATTAACAATGAATTGTTTTAACAAAAACAATAAATATTAGGGAGGTTTAGTTACAAGTTATTTCAACGTGTACGTATGACGTACATGTACACGTCACCGTTTGACGTCATAATCAGAAGACGTCGTTAAGTTACACGTACGAATCTGAGTAGGTAAAGGTATAGCTATGTAGTAAGGTGTACGTGTAGCTAGCTTCGTTTCAATCAGTTTAATCTGCGAGAAAAATACATTGAGATTCGTAAAACCTTGACGCAAGGAAAGTTAGAATCCTAAACGCGCTTTATAACACGCAAAACTGGAAGTTTGATCAATTGTAAGTCTGTAAAAATTTCAAAGAAGTTACCCGTTCTGTCGTTACGTGTAGAGCGTCGTTTACACGTCCATAACGTGTAGCTACACGTCACATTATGACGTCATTCGAACAAAGATCGCAGGAAGTGATGACGTCATACGTACACGTCGCGCTAAAACTTGTATCTAAACCTCTCTAATGAGCAGTGTGAGCACTTTTTGTTTTTATTTTGGACGATTTAGCATATGGGCATGTCTCCATTTTCTTAAAAGTAGAGGAATCATATTACGATGACACGATCGTTAATTAAGAAAAAAAAAATCAAAAAGTGCTGAAATACTAAGAGATTTGAGATTGTCCCTTTTCTTCTGTCCTCTGTTCTTGCTGAGTTCTAATGTTCAAAAGCTACATAATACGGAGATGAAAAGTTTTGTGATGTGACTCTTTTGTATAATTAAATTTTTTATCCCAGTGAGTAAAATCCTATGAAGTAGTAATATAATGGACTTTATATTCGGTGTCAATTTTCCATCCCACGTTCCAGAGAGTGTTTTATCACTTGCTGTCCCCGATTTTATCCTCGTCTTCGTTTTTCTTCATTAAACAGCAGGCCGAAATTATTCCCAGTATCTGACAAAGACAGAAGATGCAATGAAAAGAATATGAAATGAAAATAATAAGAAATTTTTTGAATACTTGAAAATCATGGAAACATTATTCAAGTTGATAGATTTTCAATATTTCAGCAATTCATTGAAGAACATTCAGAATATCATAGAAAACTTCGCTTCATAGTTGTCTTTATAAAAGTGATATAAAAAATTTAATCATGGAAAACACCATTATCAGTTTAAATATTCAATTTCTTTTTAACGTCAATTTCACTACTAGTAATAAATTGTATATTCAAATCTAGATCGCTTTAACTAAAATTGTACTGGAAGAAGTTTGTCTAAAAAACAAAAACAAAAACAAAAACAAAATTCTAACCTCAAGTGCTCCAACGCTGGCTCCAAATCCAATAACAATGTTAAAGTAAGTACTGAATGCATTGTACAGCTCATCGTAACATCCCTATCATACAAAGAAGATCCGTGAATGGATGTCAAACACAAGACCCAATATGTCAAAACAAAAATTATAATTCTAATATGACTTGAGATTTTCTCCCTATATGTACCATAGAAGTACTCGCCTGGTGTAAAATCTCCAACAAACTTCCAGTGCTCTAAGCTCCGCCCATTCACGTGCTATATTAGAATAGAAATAACAACTAGCTAGTCGTGGTTTATTGTCCAGTAATTCCACTCGTCACATGAACCAATCAAATTCGCGGCTCGGTGATAATTTGATTGGTTCATGCGACTCGTGGAATTACTGGACAATAAACCACGACTAGCTAGTTGTTATTTCTTAATCAATGGGCATACAAAATCATGACAATTACAAAATCAAACAAAACCACTTAAATATAGTCAACAAATGAGTAAAAAGTGAATCCATAACTAAGGCGAAATCAGGTTTCCGGGGAGAGCAAGCATCACCCGATTACAACATTCAGAAAAAAATCAAACCGGCGAATGTGTCACATTCGTTGTTTTAGATGAAATCGTGTGCCTCAGAAGAGTAAGTATCTCCTGCTAGCTGGTAACACCCGTCAAGAGGTCGAATCGGGTAAATGTATGAAATACAATGCTTTGGATGGTTCTAACCTATAATATATCCTTCAACATTGTAGACAAAGATATATTTTGGTGTTTTATATTTTTATTACCGGTATACCATCCAAAACAATTTTGCAGTGACAACTTCAGTTGCTCACTTGCGTGTATTCATATTTCAGTTTCATGTTCAAATCTTTGAGTCTGTTTTATCTTATTATTTTCTTTTTTGATTATTTCAAAATCATAAGTACTACAAGGATATGTAAAGTCTTACTTTTTCATAATAAGAGTTGGCTTTTGTCACAGGACATGTCGTATTTGTCATGGACAGCAGAAAATTGGTGATGTCATTTGGAAAAGCATCATCGTTTGAAAAGTCACAACAAGTCGCTGGTATAACCGCAGTGGCGATGACGTAACTTCCGCTTCCGTCGTCGTACGCATATGTCGTATTCCAGCTTGAAATATTGGCGAATTGTGCACCGGAAGTTACCCCGCAGCAACCAAACTGTGCAAAAGCAAAATCTGTGCATCATTTTGAGGTCAAAGTACATATTGTTTGTACTTCAGCAAGTACAGGAAATCGACACAAATGACTCTAATTGAAAAATTTCTCTTTCTCTTTACTCAAAATAAAGGTAAAGTAGAGGACAATGTGGATTCAGGTTGTCGAACTGCTTCGCACTTTATCTTCATTACATGCGAAATCAATTCCAGTATTAATCCAACTGCAATGTTTCATTAAAACACCAATGGTAATAGAAGTATTTTCAATTGCATGTTCTTCATATTTCTATCATTTTTTCTCATACTTTTCGTTACGTAAAACTATCTAGAATTCAATGAAAAAGCTTGAACATACCAAAATGTGGACCAGGTCAAAGGCCAGACTGATGACGTCAGAGAAATCGTAAGGACCAATGTATCTGGTCTCCAACAAGTTTGTCAGGTTGTCCTTTGCAAATTTCTCGAACTGAAAATAGAAAATCTTTTTAATTACACATGTATTCTTCGTGTTATCGGAAATAATTATGCGCATTTTTTTACACGGATATTGGCATGATTTCTATACAAGCTTTCTGTGTTCTGTTGATTGTTGAAGTTGTTTTCGTTGCATTCTATGTGTGTGTTCCGCTGAGGTCACTACAAGGTGGTCTTGCTGGAGATCTCTTTCATATTCACAAAGTATGATTTTCTGTGGTTATGAATCAACAACTCTAACGATAAAACATGTCATACTGACGTCACTCTTATAAACGATTGCCATGACAACTGCTGCTATTTCCAATGCTAGAATTAATCCAACGACGATAGCATACTGAAAGAAAAAAAAACATTTATAATGATATATTGGAATAAAACAAGATCTATGAATATTTCAAAAGAAATAATTTAGTCTTTATGTTGTGCTCTAGATGTCATTGGTGAGGATTAGATACAAGGTGTTGCCTTGATAAGTTTTGTGGCCTTTGACGGTAGGAAGTCCAGATTTTTTTCTCGAAATAAAGACATGTTTATGTTCTGTTTTTTTTTTTTTTTTTTTTTTTTTTTTTTTTTTTTTTTGAGGGAGGGGGGAGGTGTCAATCAATTTTTTGTCCCAAAGGAGCACATATTTTAAAGTTTTGCAAGAAAATATTTGTTCAGTCATAATTTCAGTCACACTTTGCTGTTTTGTTTCTTTCTAAATATGGTGCTTTTTACTTTGGTTTACTTTTTCTTATCTGTTTAAATCTTGAATCATCCTCATTTTTGAACAACTCGTTATGATGAAAAAAAAAATCATTACTTACTGTACACAGCATTCCTTTGCTCTTTCTACAAGCCCCGCAGCATCCAAGGAAGGCCACGATGAATATGAAAGCCCCTCCCGCTATGATAGCATAGGCGGCTTTCTCTATGAGGGAGGGGACGTCTAGATTGGAGGTATCTACGCTCCTGGTCAATACCAAAATGTCGTTCTTACTGACCAGGATAAAGATACCTATCCCCAGTAAACCTCCTCCGAACATCTGACAAGAAAAAATTCAAAATCGAGTTGAAAAGAGGAAGTTTTCGAAACGAAAAATGATCAATTTTGAGACAATTTTTTATACTGTTATTATAATATTCAAAAAGTATGATTTTATATGAAATGTTCATTGACGTGACATGTGCTCATTCTTTTTTTTTTTCTTTTTGGTACGATTTTGAAAATGTCTCTGGACCATCTAGTTTATCAAGATGAAAATGGATTAAACAATACACATCTTTAGTGATAAAAGATACTTATATCAATCTAAATCTTCAAGGTTTCAGCAGAGGACAATAAAACCAATATTGTAAACTCGTGATAGAAAAAAAAATCAGTCTGTTTCCATATATCTTGCAACCTTAATTTTAATCAGGACCAATCGACTAATCTTTCATAAATGCATATTCGCTATTTTCGAAAACCTGAGTTACTTCCCATTTGAGACGGTATCTGACGTAGACTGATTGTGACGTCATCAAATTCTATGGAAACAGTCCTAGAAGTCTGGGAAATTACGGTGCAAAATCGACATTATCATACCATTTTCATGACGTCACAATGATTTTACGTCAGATACCGTCTATAAGGGGAAATAACTCTGTATTCCGCAAAGACTCAATATGTAGAACAAGTAGACTCACCATAAAAATGAGGTTGAAGAAAATCAGGAAACATTTTGAGCAGCAGTTCCCACACCCCATCTTGTAAAGCACTATAGACGTCTTTGAGAACACAAAAAGAAAACGTCACACAAATTTCAAATATTTAGCAAAATGAGATTTTGAAATTTGGAGAAATAACAATACATTTTGTACTTGATACTCAAGGCGTAGCAGTTACATATAGATCTACTCGAAAAGTTTATCTTTATTGACAGGACTTTATGTTTTTACCTTTATTTATGTAGCAGGTTTATGACATTATGAAACAATTTTGCGATGGTTGAAATTTACTTCCAAGTCGCAGAAAAAGACGAGAAAAGGGAAAAATTATAAAATAAACTTACTAGAATATTAAAATCCCAATTAGAGTATTACTTTATTGAAAAACTGTCGATCATTACCGTAAATACTTCGTCAGAACTGAGATAATTCGATAAACAAACAAGAGAAATTTAAAATAAATTCCTTTCTTGTTAGAAGCACCTGACTTTTCTTGTGTCCTTTAAAAAGTTGGGGGATCATACTTTCCTTTATTTTCCTCTTAATGACCAAGGGATAAGCGCATAGTTACATGGACAATATTTTCGGACATTTTAGACATGTACGTGTAAGTGTCACCCAATAAAAGATAGGTCACTCACGTGACATCTTTACAGAGGCTTTAATTGCATACGTCATTGTCCATTTACGTTCAAAATAGCACATACCCTTTAATGTCTTACCCTACGTAATTAATTTTAGAATATTTTTCATCATCCACCATCATCATCATCATCATCGTCGTCATCGTCCACCATCATCATCATCGTCGTCATCATCCACCATCATCATCATCAACCACAACCACCACCACCATCATCATCATCATCATCATCCACCACCATCATCATCATCGTCGTCATCGTCCACCATCATCATCATCATCGTCGTCATTATCATCATCATCGTCTTCCTCCTCGTCGTCGGTCACCACCACCATCATCATCGTTGTTATTATCATCATCATCATCATCATCATCATCTGACAACACCATCATCGTCGTGATCATCATCATCATCATCATCATACTTGATTCTCTCCTCTTTTTATCAATACATTCCCTTTTCTTTCAAATTTTCGGAGAGATACTAAATTAAAAGGTCCCGTTCAAGTTTTAAGTTTTAATTCAACACTTGACAATAAACTTTTACAGCCATTTAGCAATATGCAAAAACAACGTAAAAGACGTCACATTTGTTTTTCATGAATTATCTATCAAATATATAAAATGTTATGGTTAACATGTTAAAGGCAATTATTTTTTTATTGCATAATGTATGATAAATGAAAATTGCACAAAATACGTCAAACTCTGATATATCACATATTTCACAATATAATGTTTTGAAATGGTAATACATGTACCAGAATTATCAAAATAACCATATAAAAAAAGAACTTGATGAATTAAAACAATGTGTTATGCTAATAAAACTGGAAAGTATCGAAATCACAGTTAAAATCAATCACAAATTAATGCTTTATTTCCCCGAGTGGTATTGAATTTTTTTTTTCGCCTTGATTCGTTGACATTAAGGTTAATTCCTTTTGAGTCACGTGACCGGAAGCGGCTATCAGCTTTTTCCTTTCTCAGCCTTCTCGTGCGCCTGCGTGTGCACATTGTGATGGGTTAGCTCCCATTTCTTCATCCATGGCCCTTGAATGGTTGTATCAAATTCGTGGTCGTCTGCAACCTGATCAATATACAAACGTCATAAATATATTATTAATGAGGAATAGAACAACTGAACGTTGCAGTGGTGTCCTAGCTCGAGCTGTCTAAGACTCCTGGAATAAGACAGGTTCCTTAAGGTATTAGGGGTATAATAAAAATATCATCGAAAAGTTAGAAATTATGTACTTCCATATCTTACATATTTTCAGATATTTGATATTCTTTAATGTTTCATTCAACTCGCCATGAAAATGTAAGGACCCGAACATTGCCGAAGTCGTGCGTCTTCGGCCAACTTCGAGGTGTTTAATTTTTCTGTTATCTAAACAACCGGAAGTAGGGTATTATACCCCTAATGCCTTAATTGTTTGGAATCATCGGGTGCTGTTCATGGTGGTGACATGTTAAGATATGATTAACCTCAAGTTGGGTGTATTTTGAGACCTGCGAATTTCCGGTGATGTGGAAAGGTGTGCGCACATAATCCGGATAACAATAAAAATTGTCTTGACCACGATTAATTTAATTTTTCATCACTTATCTTGACATGTGCATTCGATATTTTTCATTTATATTCGATAAGTATCCTGCTGTTTTCGTTCTATTGAAAAATTGTGGAAGATATTTTCCATGTCTGCCTTTTTTCAAGTTTAAACCCCCCCGTTAACTCTTTTTCTCCAAAATATAAGTAACAGATTGCAAAAAAAAAACCAAACAAAAACAAAAACAAAAAAAAAAAAAACCTTGAGAGAAAACCATGCCCATGCCCAATCAGCAATGTTTTCAGAAAGATCGAGATAAAAGAAGCATTCATAAAAAGAGAAAAGACATCATTTTGTTTTAAATATTTGTCATTTAATTAAAGATTAACCACGTCTCATTTAAAAAATATTCAAACAAGCTTTGCATGTTTTTTATTACCTTCACTACTCCCTCCACTGATTTTTGCTGTACCGTTGTTCGGTCCACCGATTCGAATTTGTTCCAATCAGCTTTAATATCCGGGTTCTTGGCAGAGCGGACCAACATTCCGTCCTTCAGTCCAAATAGACCATAGGGATGGTCCGGACTCTGCCAGCGGAGGTCCAAACTCCAACGTACTTGATTTGACACATTAGGTAAACTGCAAAGACAATTAAGATTTCGTTGTTTTTTTTTTTAATTTGTTTGTTTTTTCAATGCAGAGGTTGCAATGCATATAACAGCCATACAACTCTAAATGTGCTCGAATATGAAGTTCCTATACGTCCGTGTCCACAGTTCAGATACTATCTAATAATTTTTGGTGCTTCATAATTGATGTAAAATATTGCACTGGTATTGTGTGTGTGTGTGTTTTTTTTTTTTTTTTTTTGTGTTGATCGAGGTTAGTTCTTGATCAAGTCCAAACAGTTAACTGCCCATTGACGAGAATTCGGATTGCCGTAGTACGAAATGGTCTGTATAGAATTCAACTAAAGAAATCGATTCGTTAGATCTTTATTTCCAAAATTATTTATATCAAAAACTTTGGACCCCGAAGAGCAATTTAAAAAAAAAGTTATTGATAGATATTTAAAATGCTAACTACTAGTACGTCGTAATCACAGGGATTTATCACGCTAATACCGGTTGCTGTATTTAAAACAGTTACTATATATATGTGTTAAAGGGATCTAACTCGGCGTTTAACGAAAAATCGACAAGTCATCTTTAAGTCTTCAGAAATAGGCTAATCAATGTCAAAACCTATTTTCTGTGGTATATTTCGATAGATTAATTCATACTGAATCTTCATACGAAATTTGAAATCAGTACCTCCCTTACGAGCCGAGATATGCCAAATACCGCTCTCTTATGAGCGCCGCATTTCTAGGTCGGAAAAAAAGGTGTCCGGTGATAATCAAGCATTCTAATATGACTTGATTCTTTTTCCCTATTAAGACAACAGACGCTTGCCGGGCTCTATTCTCCAATATAGGCCCTATAGCGATAAGCCACGCCTACCCATTTTCTGAAAGCAGATAAACCGGCAGGAACTGGTTTTTACCAAGAATCGAAAGGTCTAAGTTAGAATAGAAATAAAAAAATGACAAGCCGGGCTCTATTGTCTCATAATGCCCTCGCGTCCTCAGCCAATCACATTTATCACCTCGCCGCTGACGCGGCTCGGTAATAAATGTGATTGGCTGAGGTCGCTCGGGCATTATGAGACAATAGAGCCCGGCTTGTCATTTTTTATTTCTTAAGTATAGACAAAATTTGGTTACTGCTTGATCGTTTAAACGTCCGAACACTTCAAAGACATACAACTGCATGATTATCTACTCTTCACATGCTTTTTACCATCTCAAAAATCGCTGGTATATGAAAGTCCCTCGTATAGCTACCTCTCTGCATGCACGTATATGTCTTTCATAACTCTGCACATGTTGAATTTAATCTCGCTTAAATCCGACGCTTTTCTTATTTCAAAGTCATATAATTTCTCGCGTTTGAGGAACGAATTAGATTGATGTTGTCATTGTGATCAGAATATCGCTAAATCATGGTCTATACAGGTAAAAGAAGATTTGGTTTCGTCCGGTTTTGTACCAAAAGCAGGTAAATCCATGTGGGCTCCTGGTCGACATTTATCTTTTCTTGGTGTAGATTTGGATACTGAGAGTGGTATGTATATGATTACACAAAATCGTATCGAAAAAGCATTGACCACGATTTCTGAAATAAAGAGCTATATCAGTAGAAATTTGAATGTTCGTGTCAGACGTATAGCTAGTTGTGTTGGTCAAATTATTTCAATGTCTGTTGTCTTAGGGGGCATAACTCAGTTGATGACAAAGTCTCTTAGCTTAGATATACTGAAAGCTGATAACTGGAATAGTTCTATTTATATGTCAAATGAAAGTTTAGAACAGCTAACTTTTTGGGAGTCTAATCTCAGAATTTTGAATTTCAAAAGTTTTCAGACTTCTCTTGGTTGCAATAGAATAGTTTTTTCGGATGCAAGTAGTTCAGGCTTTGCCGGGTATTGTGTGCAGATAAGAGATAAGTTTGTACATGATATGTGGACACAAGATGAATCATTTCGTAGTTCAGCATGGAGGGAATTAACGGCTATAGACAGAGTTTTGGAACAAATGAAGGAGTTACTAAGTGGTCAAAAGGTTAAGTGGTTTACCGACAATCAATCTGTTGAAAAGATAGTATGCAAAGGTAGCATGAAGTCAGATTTACAGTCTGTTGCAATACACATATTTCATATTTGTTTAGAGAATCACATTCAAATTGAAGTCCAATGGGTTCCGAGGCTTTTGAATGAAAGAGCTGATTTTTTGAGCAAAATTGTAGATTATGATGACTGGTCAGTATCAGATGCTTTGTTCAATTATGTCGCCCATTTTTGGGGTCCCTATGATCTAGATCTTTTTGCCAGTTATTACAATGCAAAACTGACAAGATTTTGTTCAAGATTTTGGAATCCCAATGCATATGCTATAGACGCATTTTCAATAGATTGGAAGGGTTTTAATCTTTGGATTGTACCCCCTTTGCATTTAGTTGCACGTGCAATTTTGTATTTGGTACAGTGCAACGGATATGGCACATTAGTGGTACCAGTGTGGAAGTCTGCGGCTTTTTGGCCGGTTTTATGCTCCGATCTTGTATCTAAGAATATTCGTGGCTATATTCAGTTACCAACAAACAAATATTGTTATGTTCCTGGAAAATTTAAGTCTGGCCTTTTCGGGAAAGAAGATTTAAAGTTTCAAATGCTTGCAATTCTACTTGACTGTAGATAAAAATAAAAATTAAAGGTTACATGAATTTTCATAGCATGTTGTATATAAATATTAAGTGGTTTTATTAAGAAAATGTAACTGTTTAATTGATTTTTTTTTTGTTTATAATTGGCATTTTATGCATTTTGCATAATTTGGCTTTTATAGCTTTTTGGAACTTGAGTTCCATTGATTAATGATATTAAAATTCAGCTGAATGCTTTTTGCATTATGGGCTTTTACAGCCTGCGAGGACTTTAGTTCCTGTTGAGGTTTTTAAAACCTGTTTATTTGAATATTTGAAATATATTTAAACTGTATTTATTTTGTGCAATATGGAATAGTTAAATTGTATTTGTTTTGCACATGGAATATTTAATTTCTTTTGGATCAATACGTCTGCTTTTGCAGAAGTTTCAGAGTAATAGTGATGTATCTCCAAACATGAGACAGAATTTTGATGCGATGGCCAAACTGCTTTCTGCTGCCAGGGCTGATGCTACAACAACAAAATACTACAACAGTTTACTGAAATGGAAGAAATGGGCAGTTTCTCAAGGTCTGTGTGAATCTGATATCTTTCCTGCAAAATCTATTCATGTTGCAATTTATCTTACATGCTTAGCACAAACACATTCATCTTTAGGATCTCTGAATGATGCATATTATGGCATTCGATGGGCTCATCTTACTGTTGGTATAAAATCGCCAACTGATGATTCTATTGTTTGTAATATTTTAGAAGGTGCAAAGCGTTTGATGTCAAAGCCTATTTGTAAAAAAGAACCCATTTCTCAGTCAGACTTATTACAAATGTTCAATAAACATTTTGATGAAAGTAATTTGTATTCTCAAAGGATTATTTCTATGTGTCTGCTAGCTTATGCTGGATTTCTTAGATCTAAAGAACTTATTAACATAAGAAGATCTGATGTTAATATTTTCAAGGATTATATGGAAATTTTCATTGAATCTAGTAAGACTGATATATACAGAGATGGTGTCAAAGTTGTTTTGGCCCGTTTAGATTCGCCTTTATGCCCTGTATCAAATTTTGAAAGATATTGTAATCTTGCAATTATTTCAGCACATTCGGACGAATATGTGTTTCGTGCTCTGAGCAAGACTGGAAATGGTTACAAACTACGTAGTGTTAATAAACCGCTAACGTATACGAGAGTGAGGGAAGTCTTTCTTCAAGCATTCGATGGAATTGTTCCAGATATTCGTCGCTATGGACTTCATAGTTTAAGGTCAGGAGGTGCAACAGCGTCTGTTTCACATGGGATTCCAGATAGAATGTTTAAAAGACATGGACGATGGAGATCGGAATCTGCCAAGGACGGTTATGTGAAGGATTCCCTCGATGACAGGCTTTTTGTGTCAAAAAATCTTGGATTGTAACTTTTCGTATTATTATGATTGTTTCTTTTCAGAGTAAACATAAAAAATTTGACATTTTGTTTTGAGATGTAATCTTGATGACTATTTTTCATTTCATATTGACTTTTTTGAATTTAGATCACAACTTTGATTAACTTTCATATTATATAAATGCATCAATTTCTTTGCCCGTTCTTTGTTGTTTAGTGCTGCGTCGTTGACTAACGGCAACAAGGTGTTGTTATTCTTTTAATGGTATTAAGGTGTTGTCATTCTTTGAATGGTATTAGAAAGGAAATATAATTTCTCGCGTTTGAGGAACGAATTAGAGAGAAATTATTTTCCTATTCGGTTGTCAATTCAAGTGATTCTCATCGAACACTTGTTTGTTCTATTCGAACACTTCTTTGATTCAATTCGAACACTCATTGAATCTATTAATACACCACATGTTCTAATCGAACACTACCTCATTTAAATATCACGAGCTATGTAAATTAAGCTCGGTAATATATACTACGTGGTGAGTAGTGCATATCAGTTTAGGACGACGCAGTACGTACGACATGGACGAGGTTGGGCCGTCTGCTCTTGATCAAATTTTACTTTTTATTCAATTTTTCCTTTCATGGATTGAACGCATAATCACGTTGTTAATTAAAGTGCTGCGTCGTTGACTAACGGCAACAAGGTGTTGTTATTCTTTTAATGGTATTAAGGTGTTGTCATTCTTTGAATGGTATTAGAAAGGAAGTCAAAAAAGACTTTATTTGAAATTGTACTTAGCATATATGGGACTATTTCAAGCAATGTTATGTATTTGAGATGTTCGCATCATTGAATGGTCAAGCGGTGCCTCAAGTTGATCACTGATGCCTGATTATCATTGGACACCTTTTTGTCCGACCTAGAAATGCGGCACTTACAAGAGAGCGGTATTGGGCATATCTCGGCTCGTAAGGGAGGTACTGATTTCAAATTTCGTATGAAGATTCAGTATGAATTAATCTATCGAAATATACCACGGAAAATACATTTTTAGCCTATTTCTGAAGACTTAAAGATGACTTGTCGATTTTTCGTTAAACATCGAGTTAGATCCCTTTAACACATATATATAGTAAATACTGCAAACGGTATTAGCGTGATAAATCCCTGTGGTCGTAATTAAGGTTATACCTTCTATGAGGAGTCAAGTTGTTAAATAAAAGCATCCCTCCATACGCCACTGGACAGACTTCTGTATCTTTTTTCATATCTACACCTGGTGATGGAAAAATCATCTGTGTTACGTAATTGAAAAGACTCAGCAAACAAACATAAGCTAATGTATGTACTTTGATGAAAAATCGCTTCAAATATGATGCGGTGGACACGGGGGAGGGGGGGGGGGTTTAAAGTCGTAGCGAAGAAAATATATCGGGTACACACGCTTTAAGCTATATTACAATCTGCTTTCAATTATTCAAAGTCCAAAATTTCCAGAAATCCCAGTGAATTAGACAGCGACCGTCAGGTTATGATTCAATGTAACGGTCACCTGAAACCCTGTCTTAAAACTTCATACATGACTACTTTACTTTCGGAATAACATTTTTTCTTTTTTTTTTTGTAGCAACAGTTTATCATCGCCTGTCTATGATGTTATCATGCCGTGACGGATCATATGGTTTGCTACAAGTCAATTTTGTTCTCAATGCAAAGCGTCCATCGGTTTGAAGCCTCTAGTGAACCAAATCAAGCAATTTTATCAATTTATGGTGAAAAATAGGTGAGATTCAATTGACCTTCCATTCTTTGATGTAAAATATACCTAGTGTTTTGACCATTTCCTCCTCCTCCATCATGACATACCAGGAGTCACCCCAACAACATTGGTGTTTGGCCACTTTACCCTTCAGGTGTACATTCTTACACATATAACACACACCTGTGTAAGGTAATATTTACCTAGTGTTTTGACCATTTCTTCCTCTTCCATCATAACATACCAGGAGTCACCCCAACAACATTGGTGTTTGGCCATCTTACCCCTCATGTGTGCATTCTTACACATAAAACACACACATATGTAATAAGGTAACATTTACCTAATGTTTTGACCACTTCTGCTTCCTCCATCATGACATACCAGGAGTCATCCCAACAAAATTGGTGTTTAGTCATCTTACCCCTCATGTGTGCATTCTTACACATAAAACACACACCTATGTAATAAGGTAACATTTACCTAATGTTTTGACCATTTCTGCTTCCTCCATCATGACATACCAGGAGTCACCCCAACAGCATTGGTGTTTGGCCACTTTACCCTTCAGGTGTACATTCTTACACATAAAACACTCACCTATGTAAGGTAATATTTACCTAGTGTTTTGACCATTTCTTCTTCCTCCATCATGACATACCAGGAGTCACCCCCAACAACATTGGTGTTTGGCCACCTCCCCCTCAGGTTGGGAATTCTTACACATAAAACACATACCTATGTAAGGTAATATTTACCTAGTGTTTTGACCATTTCTTCTTCCTCCATCATGACATACCAGGAGTCACCCCAACAACATTGGTGTTTGGCACCTTATCCCTCAGGTGTGCATTCTTACACATAAAACACACACCTGTGTAAGGTAATATTTACCTAGTGTTTTGACCATTTCTTCTTCCTCCATCATGACATACCAGGAGTCACCCCAACAACATTGGTGTTTGGCACCTTATCCCTCAGGTTTGCATTCTTACACATAAAACACACACCTGTGTAAGGTAATATTTACCTAGTGTTTTGACCATTTCTTCTTCCTCCATCATGACATACCAGGAGTCACCCCCAACAACATTGGTGTTTGGCCACCTCCCCCTCAGGTTGGGAATTCTTACACATAAAACACACACCTGTGTAAGGTAATATTTACCTAGTGTTTTGACCATTTCTTCTTCCTCCATCATGACATACCAGGAGTCACCCCAACAACATTGGTGTTTGGCCACCTTACCCTTCAGGTGTGCGTTCTTACACATCTGAAAAATTACATCAAGAATTTAAGTACGACTGCATGTTCTTATTTACATGTATTCGTGTGTTTTTGAATCGTTTCGAATTTGTGCAGCGCCGCTTTAATTACTATACATGTGAGTGTGTTCCACAGTGATTACTGCAACGTCGTCACGCTTGGGATATCTTCTTTCGCGAAGCGATTTACGGAATTTGCACGTGTCCAACCAGAATTATACACCCATGAACACCAAAAGTACTTAAGACAGTCATTACTTATATTTACTTTTATTCTAATTATCGGTCATTTTTATTTACATGAACATCGCACATTTTGCCTGTAACAGCGTCAAATGTATCTTAACTTTGGTAAATTCTCCCTACATGCAAAACTTGAACGTGACGTCACAATAGCAACCCAAGTTATTGGAATATAATTCTAGTTGCCTAATGGGCGTTCAACATGGGGAATCTACTAGTAATGTAAATATTGAATAATGAACTAAGTATTTCATCTATTTGGAATTTGGACTTACGCATAAGCATTCAAACTTTACGAAGAGTTAGACGTTTATTCTTTAGATCTCTACAATTGATAGACTATTAGAATCTTTCTGGTCTTTACCTCCATCCCGCCATTGAATTCATTGGTGTCGAGTAAGGGGATCCAGGCTGTCGGGATAAGGGTATTGTATGAATCCAAATCAAAGTAGCCATTATCTGAAATAAGACAATTTTATTGCGGTCATTCCAATGCATGTAACGTACGGAAATTGCAGAGAAAAGCTCAATCACGATAACATTAAAGTAAAGTAAGTAAAGTAATTTTTATTTAGAGTCGGCAATTTGTACAATACATAACAAATAACATAGCGATCCCTTTTTTATATTTTACAAAAACCCTAGCTAGATAATACATTTGTTTTAATTATAAATACAATGCTTCAATCAATGGACTTCGCGAATATGTCGGCAACGCGAAAATGACCCTGCAGTATTCTTACAATGAAAGATTTGTTATAATCGCGAATTTTTCCCTAGCGAAAATAACCACATTTACATACCTTGATGCCAAGGCACGACGGTTGCAGTATTTTTGGGAGTTTTTGTGCGGAGATTCCAAACTGGACTTATAGCAACTTCCGGTCCAATCAGCTGTTCCATAAGATTCAGTAAACGCTCATTGGTCCAAAGCCTTCGAAAAGACTGTCGAAAAAAAAAAAGACGCATCATCAGTTAACTACTGTCCTATGACATATTAAAATTGAAATTTAAATATGCAGTAACCACAAGTTTGCTGCGAGCGCATGGGAGAGAGCAGTTTGCTGAAATGCTCGCAGCAGCAACGTTGCACGACGATGTGTGCAACGTTTTTATTACACGTACTTTCATCCAATATCTACCTTGCACTACATTTGTATATAGCTTTACACTTGACTCTGTTCAAATCTTGAAAACAAAACAAAAACTAAAAGTCGTATATTTATTTATTCAGTGTAACATGTGTCCATGGATTATTAGATCTTACACATGTATTTATGAATATGTACAAAAACATGCCTGTCGAGACCTTTGTCTATTTGGACATAAAAAACGAAAACGAAAACGAACACAACAGAAAGCAACTGAAAGTCATCAATATATCATGCAGACAGATGCCCGGTGAGGGTAAGCATTCCCTGCTACCTATCAACAGGATTCTATATACATGTAGATCAATAAGTGAAGAAACAATTAGTGATTGAAAATATTTATTGAAACAATTATTTTCAACCTTAATTTAATCTACATACATGATGCACTATAATAACATACCGGTGGGAGTTTTCCTGTTTTATGGAGAAGGATATTGGATCCAGGGAACTCCGCTTCTATCTTTGTGAGGCGTTCGAATAGTCCGTACTCTTTGTATAATTCTGTCGAAAATAATAGTATGAATTTTAACAATGTACGTGAATCATGCACTTCTCAATATTTCATATGTTGAAAATCGGTCACAGTTCTCAAACGTTACATGAGGAATTCATTTGATCGTTTTCAAATCATATTTGCAGATCATTTTGCTTTATATTTAATAAAACACCGCTAAAGAAGGTATGGCCGGATTGCAAAGTAAGTTTTTGTCACTAACTTGGTCAAGGTCAATAGGTCAAATAATACGGCATAAATTGAAAGGTTTTGTCAGAGGCAACCTACATGTATAATATAAAGTTTCTACTGCATACAGTTCCATAGATTTTGCTTAAACCAGGAACTTTAACGAAAATATTTAACTAGGTCAAAGTCCAAGGTCAAGGTCTCTAGGTCAAATGTTACGGCATAAATTGAAAGGTCTTGTGATGGGCAAGCTTCATATATAATATAAAGTTTCTACTGCATATAGATCCTCAGATTTTGCCTCAACCAGAAACTTTAACCAAAATGTTGACGGCAGACGGACGGACGGACATCGTCAATCTATAGACCGGAATTTCTTTGCAATCCGGCCAAAAAAAAAAAAACTGAAGATAAAATAATGAAAATTTCCAATTTATTTTGAAATAACGTCGTTTCCCAAACTTATTGATCTTGGCTCCTATACCAAATTAGGAGGAGGGATTAGTTGGCGACTTTGGCGTTCCGATTTCAAGATATATGTTGTCGAACCATTATATTATCGTTGCTGCACTACAATTTCACAATTAACTATCCTTAATAAACCTTACTTTTAAGTTTGCCAGCTGTGTAGAGTTTTTGCGCCAGTTCGTCCACGAGTTGGTTGATGTCTTCACGGACTGGGTTCAATTCTTTCTCAACGTCAAAGAAATTCTCAATCAAGATGTAACCCTGGAAAGTAAAATCTTAAGTAAATTACCGAGTCATCAATCTGCTTAACTATATGCTCAAATCATTTCCTCTTATGTCAGGTTTTTTTTCAGTAACAACAAAATGGGACTGGATCAGAGCCCCCCCCCCCCCCCCCCCCCCCCTTAGCCAAACATGCTAATTATTCACATCTTTACGAGTTTATTTCCTCAACCTCAAAGCCTGTATATGCAAATTAGCAGGGTTTGGGTGGGATTCGGAGCAAGGGGAAGGGGGCGAGTGGGCGGGAAGGGGGAAAGGGGCGGGAAGGAGAGAAAGGGGTGAGCGTCTGATCGAGGGGGCTACCCCTGTCCAACCCCTTGGTTTGCCAGTATATGTGCTCCCATATGCTGGTACGTAGAACATAATCCATCTCAATTACTTTTATGCCATAACTGTATTGATGTATTATTCAAAACAAAGTCATTGATATCGACCTATTCTGTAGACCGGCCCAGACCCGATCGATCTTTGTACTGGTCATTTTAAAAGCAGGAGGGAATGGTTTATATATATACATGTACTGATCCACAGACTCAATATATAGTATAGTGTCCTGTTATGTACTTATATGTGCTGGAGTTAATAGATCAAGGAAATTATATTTACATATACATACAGATCATTATGAGAGGATGGACAGGGGAGGGGTTGACATCTCCCCATTTCTTCCCTCCTTCTTCTTCCCACTTACCTTGTCTTCCCTCTCTTCCTCCTTCTTCTCCTTTTCACCCTGACCCCCCCCCCCCCCTCAATGCGGGCTAAGGTTCCCAGACTATGTCCATTTTTACGAAACATACACATATAGTAATGGTGATTAAGAGGGATATGGTCCGTAATTATGAAGCGTATGCATAAAAATGTGGGAATGCAAAAGCTCCATAAGGAGTCCACCAGCCAAGCCTATAAAAAGGAGGTCTGACGCCCCCTCCCCACCATATTATATATGCATGTAGATCTATGACATATATATGTATGCCTAACGTATACATTCTTAAAACATGATACTAGTAAGATAAATACTTACCTCTTCAAAAAATTTCCGGATCATATGTTCCGGTAGTTGACCCGGTTTCTTTTCCGGAGGTTGAGTCGGCATAGCTTTGATGTTGAAAACATCTGGATACGATTCATCCACAAGACCTGCATACTTGTTTTTGTCCTCCATTCTTTTTATGTAACTTAAACCTCAATATTTATCTTACTGCGTACTATTGTCCTGAAGACTTATGGTTTATTGATTTTAAAAGGACGCTTCGAAAGGACAAGGACGGACACGATTTTAAATTTTCTATGGAGCGCCGTTAGGGTCTTTACTGAGACAATGAGACAACGATTATTGTCACAGTGTCGCATGTGGACTGGATGATCGAGTATAAAACAGTCTTCAATCGCGGATCAAGACGGGGGGGGGGGGGGTGTCCGGACCCCCCCCCCCCCCCCCCCTGGAATTTTGGAAGCATACAAGTATGATTAAGTCCCAACTCCCCTTTTGTTGTCATAATATTTGAAAAATATATTATGAGTTTGTATTAGAAATCTTTCATTTTGATAATATTTTGGCGTCAGCATTTCAAAAAATTTTCTCTGGCTCGCTACGCTCGCCAGAATTTATTACATACATGATCATGTACGTTACTTTCAAATGATGTTGCGCTCTCCTGTACACAACACATATACATTACACCTAGCTCGATAAACAAGGGCACTAAGAAAACGAAAAGAAACTGAAAAAGACACGAATAGTGGATTTTATTCCAATTTTCGGAAAAAATATTCGCTGGCTCGCTATCGCTCGCCATTTGTTGTATTTACATACTAGAACTCCCAATCAATAATCAAGTACATTGTACTATAATATGAAAATTCAAAAAATTCAGCTTTTTGCTCGCCATTGCTCTTTAGTTACCTGTTTTATTAATAATTAGAAACAGAACTTACATAATCTTTACTTACTTGCTTTTGCCTTCGGACTTTAGGACACCCCCCCCCCCCGAAAAAATTCCTGGATCCGCCCATGGTCTTCTCTGGGCCATACAGTAACTTTTCGATGCAAACATTGAATGATAAAATGGTGATTGAAGAAGGTCCTTCGTTCGCTGATATTTATATAATTCACTGATGTAATTTTTTAAAGCACGTCATGGCGACAGGCGATGCCGATTCGTATGTTTACACCCGTCAATATCAATAAATAATACAGTTCGTGTTGGATTTGTACAATCAAGGTGAATATAATGTTTAGATCAAGAAATGGCAATACGCATATATATGATAATAAACAGTGGCGGATTTAGAGGGGGGGCCCAGGGGGCCCGCCCCCCCCCCCTTTTTCACCCAAAGTTATTGATTCAGAATACTCTTTTTATGCTTAATCTCTGTACTTTTGGGAAAATTTTCGGCTCGCTTCGCTCGCCACACCTAATTTTTCATTAAATGACTATTTTTCGTCTTCACTTTGTCTTGAACTTTCTTTGTCATCGTGTTTGAACAGATTCATATGTCATAAACATATACAAAATTCAAAATTAAATTAACATTTGAATAATTACCAAATGCTTCATTTTCATGGGCCGATCTAACCAGTTTAGACAGGTGGATATTGGGGTTGCAATGCCCTAATCTTCCCAACCTTCCCCAATTGGTCAAACAAAAATGAGAGAGATATTGTAATCTTATGACAAAATGTAACCATCTATTCCAAAAGTTTCCGGCTCGCTCCGCTCGCCAATATAGAATAATACATATACATGTATGTATATACATGTATGGATGACTAAAAAAATGAAAACTTCAAATCTTAAATACATAATTATAGTATAAACTTAGTAAACGTATCAAGAAACTGTATGTTCTACATGCAACATGCAGTTGGAATTACCCCCAACTTATTAATCAAAATCATCAGTTTTGAGATTCACGTGTTTTTTTTTTTTTTTATTTATTTATTTTTTTTTTTTTCGTCTTCGACCTTTTTTATTTCGAGCTGAAACTTTGGCCCCCCCCCCCCTTTTCTGAAATCCTAGATCCGCCACTGATAAAAATAGAGTTAGAACACTATTTTTCAATAGAATAAAAATGACGATGATGTATGTACGTATTATAATACCGGACATTCTTTGGTGTAGGTACCACAATCTTTGCTCAAACACTGGTACCTATATACGTCCTTGACATTTTCATAATTTGAACATACACTGTTTATCATACAATCAATTTTGAAATTACATAATTTCCAGCAATTTCCACGTTGAGTGTACAAATCCAGCATAAACTTTTTTGTATTGAAGGGTATAAACATACGAAGCGGCATAGTATGTCGACCGCCACGACAGGATGCAGGTACCCGATGGTGTCTTTTTATCACGCTTCCGTACTGATTTCATGGTCACGTGGTGTCCTACTTAGACGCTCTTCAAAGTAGGTCATTAAAATTTCAAGTCAAAATTACAAAAAAGTTACAAAAAGGGGTCTAGGCAAGAAAAATTCGTAATAGGCTTTAATCTCGATAAAATTGCCTACTCAAAGTTGAACATTTGTATACAAATATATGTAGGGGGTACTACGGGCTCAACTCTTCTCTGTCAGAAATAACTCCCATTTTTGTTGAAAAAAGGAAATGTAATGGTCGTCCCTCTCCTATATAAATTTAATGCTTGCAAGGTAGCCAGCAATATTTGAAAAAAAGGATAAAATTCGAGATCGTAAATACATGATCAGAGGAAATTCGAGTTGATTAGATTGGTCAAAGCTCCTCGTTTGAGGTATACAGGTAGTAATTATTTTCCATAGACTTACATGTTAACGTTTCCCCAAATAACCTACATTTATAGAGTGATTTGGCAAAATTTTTTTCTTTCATTTGAAAGATTGGTCCATGTTGCTTAAAATATTGGAAGAAAAAAAGGGGGTTAACGTTGCTTTTCTATCTCGAATTTTCGAATCTTTAAAACTTGTGTCTAGTATGCACTAAATGAACAACTAGATTTTTTTTTGCCCCCTCGTTTAAATTACTCCATATAAAATTTATGAGTGTAAAATTCAGAAACTTTTTTTTATTTATGCAGAAAGTACATTGAATGCACTTTAAGAAAAAATGCATTTCTTCACTGTTTATCCAATCACTGACCAGATATCTATTAATTCCGTGTCAAACTTTGGGTGGCCTCCCACGTGACCAAGCTAGCTCACAGGATGTTGGTCTATGTTTACCTAAAAAAGAATTTTATCAAACAGTGGTTTTGGCAAATGAGATACCAAATTAATCATGAATGTTTCTTCTTTTAAAATATGTGCTTTGAATTTGAAAAGATTACAATTCTTATTTAAGAAAGGTGTTCAAAACCCCCTACCCTCATGGTTTAATGAAATGAAATGTTCATAAAGCATATATGTCTTTGAAATGTTTATGAATATTAAACATGAAAACTTTGAATCATATTGAGTCTTCTTTTATTTATTTGTAATGGTGATATATAGTACTGTAAGAAAAAGGT